>JARBWK010000001.1:107527250-108068166 GCA_030556195.1 Anolis apletophallus
TATTGTAGCTCAGAATAACTGAAGAGTGCCCATGTGGAGAAGACACAAGCACAGGCCATTAGTTGGTATTAGAATAATAGAATAACAGAATTGGAAGAGACTACATGGGCCATCTAGTCCAACCCCCTGTCATGAAAGAAAAGCACAATAAAAGTACCCCCGACAGATGGCCATCCAATCTTTTTTTTAAAAAACTCCCAAAGAAGGAACCGTCATCACACAGAGAGTTCCTCTGTTGAACAGCTCTGACAGGAATTTCTTCCTAATGTTCAGGTGGAATCTCCTTTCCTGTCATTTGAACCCATTAAACATAGCTATCATGTCTACTCTCAACCTTCTCTTCTGCAGGCTAAACATATCCGGCTCTTTAAGGCACTCCTCACAGGGCATAATCTCCAGAATTTTGATCATTTTAGTTGCCTTCCAGCTTGTCAATATCTCTCTTGAAAAGTGATGCCCTTTGGACACAGTATTCCAGGATAGGTATGACCAAAGCATAATAGAGAGGCACAATGACTTCCCTCGATCTAGACACTATATACCCCTTTTGATGCAGCCCAAAATCCCACTGGTTTTTTATCTGCTGCTTCACATTGCTGGGTCATGTTCAACTTGTCCACTAAGGAACTCACCACACATGTGGCAGCAGCAACGGAAGCTGTTGGCATGCACTCTCCTTAATAGCAAGACCTGTGGCTCTTGTCTCTCTCTGCCTCGCTTTGCCAGGGTGGCACTGCCAATCTATGGAGTGAAGTGAGGTACATGGAATGGACGTTATGTTGCCTGGGCGGTGGAGGAAAACCACACGCACTGTGCACACACCTTGCTTTCCTCTGTGGGATTGCCAGTACACCCTCTAAACCTTCATACAAATAATTAATAAAGATGCTGAAAGCACTGGGCCCAGGAAAGAACCCCACTAGTCACTTCTTTCCAGGATGAAGTTGAACCATTGGTGAGCATTCTTTGAGTTGGGTTGCCTAACCAACTACAAATCCACCTAACAGTAGTATTGTCTAGTCCACATTAAACTAGTCTGTTTGCAAGACGATTGGGGGAGGGGGGCAGCATTGTTGAAGCCCTTATTGAATTCAAGATGTGCTACATCCATAGCATCCCTTGGATGCTACCAAGCTTGTAACTCTATAAAAAGAGATGGTTAAGATGAGTCCATATGACTTGTTTTTGAAACATACATGTTGACTTTTAGTGATCACAGTATTCTTTTCTAAGGCCCCTTCTACACTGCCATATAATTGAGATTATGAAAGCAGATAATCCACATTATCTGCTTTGAACTGGATTATATGAGTCTACACTGCCATATAATCCAGTTTAAAGCAGATACTGTATTTACTCGTGTAGCACCCATGGGTTCGTTCGTGCCACTGGGAGGGGGTGAGGCGCCGGGGGTCCCGATGCCATTGGGACCCGCACAGGCGGAAGGGGACTCGGAGGACGAGTTGGAAGGCCCAGAGCAAGATTGGTCAGCAGTGCCTTTGCCCAGTTCACCTGTAGAGAGTTTAGCATGGGATCTCGAGTGGGAGCATTCTCCCGGGGAAGGAGCGGACCAGGTGGAGATGGGAGGCAGCGAAGCAGATAGCGGAGATAGTTATGAATTCCCAAACGGCCGAGGTTCCCAGGACCTGGCCGAGCAGCAGATGGAGGCCCGCGGCTGGGAAAGTTCGGGGAGGCTGCTTCTCAAGGAGATAGCGATACTGAACTGGAAGAGCGGGGCCGTTCCATAACAGACGCAGGGACATAGAGCAGGGCAGGAGGAGCTGGCATCTGTCCCTAGACCGTCACCGCTCGGAAAGTAGAGACTGAGACGCCGGGCCCTAGATCGCCGAGGGGCCCGGCCGAAGGATTAAGAACGGCCCGTGGGAACTGATCCTCAGTTCTCCGGCCACGTCTGATCTGAAGGGCGTGAAAGCGGAGTGAACCACGGAGCCTAGCTTGGCTCGCCTTGGACCAAGACCTTGCCTTGTTATTGATTCGCATTGCTGCGGATACCCTGCTTTGTTCCGGAGTCAATCCGGGAACTTGCCAAGTTTATTGCCACGTTTGCTTTTGGAACTATCTTTTGGAACTTTGCTTTCTTAATTGGACTACAGCTTTGCTGTTTGCTTTATTCTTTGATCTCTTCAAGAGAATTGCCTTTTGGACCTTTTTATATTCAATAAAACTAGTTAGCCTTTGCTACGTCTCCGTGTGTGTGTTAAAGGGGCAGTACTAAGTCGGTGATTGTGACAACTCGAGTCTAATGTGCCATCAAATATAATATGCACTTCAATTTTCAGAACCCTGAAACCAAAAAATGTAATGTGCACCAGCAAAAGATGAGCTCTTTGTAATATGGCCATTACAGTTGCTGCCTACTTAGAATTCCTTCTTTAAAAACAAAAGTGTTAGAGCACCAAAGCTTTCAGCAGTGGAAAAGAAAACCCTGAAGTGCATCTATGCAGTAGAATTAATCTACTTTGCTATGCTATGGAGTCATGGGGGCTGTAGTTTTGCAAGGCCTTGCGCCTTCTCTGCCAAAGAGTGAGGATGACTCAGCAAATGGCAAATCCCAGGATTACATAGCATTGAGCTATGACAATTAAATTACAGATGAGATCCCTCAAATAAGAGCTCCAGGTGTTCCTGAAGCAGCTTTTGCTATTGCTTTGGCTCAGCACTAAGATAATCATATGACACAAATCTAATGCGCACCCTCATTTTGGCAAGGTGATTTAGCCAAAAAAAGGTGAGCACTAGATTTCAGTAAATATAGGAATCTGGATTTTATATTGCAGTGTAGAAGCTGCCTAAGCAATTACAGTCTTCCCCCTTAATGATCTGCTCCAGAATCAGATGTTAGGCTGACGGGACAGAAATTGTTTGGGTCCTCCTTTTTCCTTTTTGAAGATAGTGACATTTGCCCTCCTCCAATCTGCTGAGATGTCTCCGGTTCTCCAAGAATTCTCAAAGTTTATTGCCAGTGGTTCTGAAATTACTTCTGCTATTTCCTTCAATACTCTTGGATGAAGTTAATCTGGCCCTGGAGACTTGAATTTATTTAGATAGCTAGATATTCCTTGACTACTTCTTTACCTATTTTGGGTAGCATTTCCTCTATTACCTCGTTCACTTCATGTTGCTCAGGATGAACACTGATTTGCTTTTGGAATAAGACCGAAGCAAAGAAAATGTTGAGTAATTCTGCCTTTTCCCTATCCTCTTAGCATTTCACCATCTTCTCCATGCAGAGGCCCTACAGTTTTCTTGTTTTTCATTTTTCTACTGACATAACCAAAGAACCCCTTTTTATTGGTGTTAATCTTTCTGGCAAGCCTAAGCTCATATTGCATTTTAGCCCTTTTCCCTAAATATGTTGGTTATTTGTCTGAATTCCCCCTTGGTGTCCATCCCCCCTCCCCCCTCCATTTCTTGTACATATCCTTTTAAAATCTTGGTTCAGTTGAACGTTCTTTGGATTTCTATTCTGGTTTCTTTAGACTTCTCTTATTTTCTCTTCTGGTTGGCACTGTTTACAGTTGTGCCTTCAGTATCTTGCTTTAAACAAAATTCCCATTCATCATTAACTCTCTTCTCTTTTAATATTCCTAACATGGGATGACAGTATGTTTAGCATCCAATCCTATTCCGGAAACATAAGGGGTGCAGGTAGAGATGTTACCTTTCAGGAGCTATAGTAGATCCACTTGAACCATTTGTTTCATTTTCTCTGTTTCTAACAAGGACTGATGAAGGGGATGAAGAAGCTGTGGAGAAGAAATTGTGCTGTCAAATCTTGATCTAGAAATTATAAAATGCATTCATATTTCCTTATTGATTGAACTATTGAAATATTTCAGAGTGAGCCCAAATTGTCCTCAAGAGGATGGTAATAAGTTAAACTTGAACTACAAAAATATCAGGAAATAAAAGTAAAGAGTATTTCAAGAGTGAGAAACCCATGGTGTGTAGCCTTTAATATTATGATGGCAAATTGTTCCCAAGGGTTTCCCACTTATTCAGCTGAATTTGCAATAACACTGACAAAAACTTTTTAAAGATAGCAAACTTATCATGCCTGTACTCAGTTGGTCCCATTTGTCCTGTCTAAGAGTTTAAGCATATCCTGTACCATGTGCTGTCCATTCATTACATTTTAGGATATCTCTAGTCTAAAATGCTAATTTCTCAACCATTTATGTATGGCATCATTGAAGCAATATCAAAAGTACATTAATTTCTTTAAATGCTCATTGCAATTAGAGTAAGTCCATAATCATAACAAGTCAGAGAGAGCAGACAAATAAATTTGCATTAAGAAACCATCCATTAAAAGCCTTGGGGGGTAGGGATAGGATTTGACTTATTTGCTTGAATGACAAAACTGCCAAAAAATGGCTGTGTGAAATATTGGGCCAAAGCAAGGTCTCTTCCATACTTCTTTTTACTTTGTTTCTGCTAGCCATACACTGGCTAAAATGGTATATTGGTCCTTAGATGTCTACTTCCCTTTCAAATGCAGAGACATCACCAGGTTATCATTGTGTGCTTTTGAGTTGTCTGTCAACTCTTGGCGACCCCATAAATTTCGTAAGTTTTCTTTATCATTGTTTTTCTCTGAAATATAGCCTATGTCATTGGTATTTCTCAGAAGTCATCCTTCCACATACAAAAAAGGACCAACTGTGCTTAGTTTCCAATATCAGATCAGAACTGGTACCTTAAGAATATTTATACCATGTACCTTTAAATCCATCTACAACTAGAAACATTTCTTCATTTAAAATTTGAATTTCAGAATTTGGAAGTTTGAGCATAATCAATACCCAATTACAGCACAGACTTGTTTCTAGCTTGTAGCTACAATACACAGGTTTCCTATGGAAGTAATTGGCTTTCCTCTGTGCAGTTTACCTGTAGTAATGATAACCTCCACCTGGTGCGAGATGTCGTAGTTCCATCTCTCAACCCCACAAAGATATGTCCCAGCATCTACTTCAGTGACATTCTCTATTGTCACCCTGAATTCATGAAAGATGTGGTTATCTTTCATGGATGTCTTGTTCACCTTGACCTCTGCCTCTGACCCCGTTGTTTGGACAAGGTGGTTGTGAGAACAGAATCGATAACTTTGCTCTCTGCACCAGAATTTGACAAATTCTTTATCCTCTTTCGTGTATTTACACTGCAGAGATATTGAGCTACCATGGAGTGCAGAGACTCTTTGGGGACCTTCCAATGTCCAGCAAACTGTGGAAAAAATCAAAACAAATGGAAAACCATTTTCACATCAAGCAAAATGGACAGACCATGTGGAGCATTTAGGACTACCCATCAAAACTCTGTAACCTGCACTTGTCATCAAACACAGGACTGCCACCCAAAGATTTAGAGTTTTCCAAGGGCAATAAGGCAGCCTGAAATAAAGTAGAATGAAATTTAAAAAAATATTTTATTGGTATAACTTGTCAATGTTAATATTGCAAGGTGATGTAAACTGGGAGAAAACTCAGGGGAATATTTGTGTTAACTGTTCTGATTACCCCTTCCCAGGCATTTTGTGATATGATAACAGTCAGTCCAAATTAAATTAAGACATTACAATCAGACATTAAAAGAAAGCAGTAAAATCGAAACAACAGATATTGAACAAATGCATATCAACTGCCTGAAAGTCATCAATATAGTTATTAATCTCTCTTGAGTGGGAATTCCTCAACTAGGGCATCATGAACTGAGAAGGTCCAGTTCTTTACTTCTGGGATCCACATGCAACTCCATTCTGATTCCTTCAGATTTCTGCTCATGATTTGCTTTCAATATATTAGTCAGAGGAAAGTCAAAAGTTTTTAAAAAAAAAGAAATGTGCAGGTTGACTCCAAAGACCTTTGCCAACATGCCTCCCAGCACATCTTTCTCAAAGTGTAGTTATTGTAAAGTACAATCTACCTCTGAGCTACAGTTTTCACTCACCTTGGGAAAGAGTACAAATCAAACCACATAATATTTTCATTCTCCTTGTTCTGTTGAGTTATTTTCCTGAGAAATTTGGTTTTTCTGAGCTACTTCTAGAAGCCTGTTTTGTATTGTTTGCATCTCAGAGCGAAATCCTGCAACTTCTCTCAATGTCTGTGTTTTTCTGCAGGGGATGGAGAAGTCAGTTGTTACTCACTTGGGGAAAACACATGATTATTAATCTCCTACAAGAGGCAGAAGTAAATGATAGATATTAGAAACCTAAAATTTTATAGTCAGCCTTGCTTCCTTTAAAGAAATGTAGGAAATTTCTTTAATGTGAGCAAATGTGAAAGTAAAACTAGATCTCTCCCCCTCCCCCAACCCCTTAATAGTTTTGTTCTTAGCTTGTATGTTGGCCTTTACTGTGTTGGAATCATTTAATAAAACTTGATGGTAAGGATATGCTGAGATTGCATGTATAAGCTATAGATACTATTAGAAAAATATATAGATTTTTATAATTGTGGATGTAGTGTGTTAGCTAATAAATAATTTAAATTTGCAATATTCCTTAATATATCAAGATGGCTGATAGATTTTACATTGATACCTGAAATTTAATTAGGCATAATTTCAGATATGAGTTTTAAAATTTATTTATAGTCTTCACTGTATTAGTTGACAGTGATGGCCTACAATGTCTTATGTTCCCTATTCCTACAATGAAGGATATGTGGCTTTAATGTAGGGGTGTCCAAACTTTTAAAGCTGAGGGCCAATTCACAGTCCCTCAACCTGTTGTGGGGCCAGACTATAGTTTGAAAAAATATGAATGTGTTCCTGAGCACACTGCATATGTCTTATTTGTACCCCAAAAAAGCCACGAAAGGACAATACAATATGTACAATGAAGAATGATTTTAACCAACATAAACATACCAGTCTTTCAATGGGAAGTGTGGGCCTGCTTTTGGCTCATGAACCATGTTAATTAGGACTATTGTTATTGTGTGCCTCCAAGTCAGACAGTGGCATATGCTGTCTCAGAGTCTGGTGGAGTCTCCTTCCTGGATGTTTTTCAGCAGAGGCAGAATGGCAGTCTGTCAAGAGAGCTTTAATTGTGGTGGCCCGGGGGGGGGGGGGGCTTATAGTTGCCACCTGGTTCTCTTTCTTCCCAAGGGAGGGGTTGCAGTAAAGGCAGCCTTTTTGGAAAATAAGGGAGGTGATGCGGGATGAAGGTGCGGTAGAGAAGGAAGGGGGACAAGGAAACAAGGCAGGCTCTAGTCCTCTAGTGCCCCCGCTACCTGGCCATGCAGCAGCAGTGGTGGCGGCAACAGTGGCAGAGGCAGCAGTGAGTGCCTGGGGCAAGCAGGGCAATTGGGGAGCCTTCCTTTGCAAAGAAATAAATAAAAAGTTGCAGGGGAAGAGAGAGGGAGGTGGGAGACAAGGGGCCACTGGGACAGGATGCCCGAGGCCAGAGCCATCCGAGAAGAAGGGCACGCTTAATTGGAGTGAAGGGACACAGAAGGTTGCCATCTTTCTTTCGCTCCTCTCGAGGAGCCTGCCTTTTCCGGGGCTTTGATCCCCAAGAAGGAACAAACAAATGAACGAATGAAGAGAGGAAGAAAGTCAAGGGAGGGAGTCAAGGAAAGGAGGCCTGGAGAGAGAGGGCCGGTGGAAATTTGAACAGGGACCACATTTGGCTCCCGGGTCAGACTTTGGACATACCTGCTTTAATGAATGTCTTTCCCCTAGACTTGGTGGTATTTTACTCCACAGAGAGCCAGCATGGTGCAGTGGTTTGAACATTGGACTGTGACTTTGGAGACCAGGATTCAAATTTCTGCTCAGTCATGAAACCAACTGAGTGGTCTTAGGCAAGCCACACTGTCTCAATGACAGAGGAGAGCAATGTCAAGCCTCTTCTGAACAAATCTTGCCAAGAAACCTCATGATAGCTTTGCCTTAAGGTTAGAAAATATTTGAAGGCATACAATAATAACAACAACAACAACCCACATCACAACAGTCAAGTAGGATATTGGCCTCTTTAGAAGCATAGCTTTTAAGATGTGGAACATTTTTTAACCCATACATAACTACTGTGCATAGATATGTACTTTTTGATCATTGTGTCTTGGTCACAGAATAGTAATTGGATAGCTGTTGGTGTCACTCCACTACCCATGTAGCAATGTTAGATTCCTATACATATGTTTTGAAGCATGTATTGTGCTTTATGGTGTTTTAGGACCTCTTCACATGGCCCTTTCAGGCTGTGCCGTTCGCATCGGCAATCACTGGTGAAAGAGAAAGCATGTGGGGTGACTCATAGTGCTCCGTGTGCCCTCCCTCCTCCCGTCATCACATGGAGGGGATGGGAACGGGTGCTTTGGCACCCGTTCACTCCCCTCATCAGATGGCAGATAGGGTGGCAATGCATCACATGGCAAAAGGGGTGGAAAGTGCGGATAGCATAATCAGAGCTAACCAAACTACATTTTCCTCTCTGTGCTGGAGGAGAAGATGCCTTTCAGTGTTTTTCCACTTTGGGAGGAATGTGGGCTGGGCCTGCCATGTGTCTTGTGAAAAGACGATGCACTGCAGGCCACATCCTTGCCACGATTAAAAGTGGCAAAATGGGACAAAAATACCTTGTGTGAAGAGATCCTTAATCTATGTTGTGAATTGGTTTTGCTGGGATATACATCAACTTGTATATAAATAAAGACATTTTGCCAAAGGTGTAAAGTTGAGATGAAGTTCCACGTAGGAGTATTTGAAAATTCTGAAGGAAGGTGCTTTATTCAACATACAACTGGAACCTATTATTCTAGAGCTCTTCTAGACCATAAATATAGAATAAAGTAGGGGAGAATTTTACCAGCACAAAGAGAGATAAAACAGTAAGACAAGAGAGACAAATTCTTGAGTATTTAGAAAATGTGTGGGGATTGAGGTGAAAACCCTTTTGCAGACAAGAGGAAGGCCACAGAAGAAATCCATGATTGTTTTTATCACAGTCTAAATTTATTTTCTGCAATGGGCAAAGATGTTTGTGGACCTCAGCTTCAATGATGAAGCATGCTGGTAACATTAATTTCTAAGGGGGCACACTTTTGCCCACCCTGGTTTTAAGCCTTTCAGGGAGAAAAACCCAGTCCTCACATCCACAGAGTTGTTGCTTTGAGTGGTGCAAACACATTTTATTTATTTATTTATTTTGCTTGCTATGTACAATTCTGTTTAGTTGGTTGGTTGCTTTTATTTCCAGGGTGTCTCATACAACACAATTAATAGTAGCAGAAGTACTAATAATTGCCAGAATCCTCTATGACAGTTATGACTGCAGTCATGACTATTATGTATCCAAAATTCCTACCTATCTCCTAGTTTAGGGGATACATAAGGACCATGAAAGTCCCCCAGTCTCCACTTGCTAGGCATCAAGTGTCTATTCCTCTGTTGATTGAGAAGTGACAGTCCAATCCTTTTGTGTGAGTGATGTCTGTTGTGAAGGGGAGTTTAGAAGAAGACATATAGAAAATGAAAGCTACTATCTGTTGAAACAGCTGGAACTTCCAAACTGTCTTCTGCAATACTCCTACACACATTGTGCAATGAATTACAGTAATCTAACCCAAAGTTTACTAGGGCGTGATGACTCAGGCCAGGCTGCCTGCTAACCAAGAAGTCACTATATGTCTGGTAACCAAGAAGTCAGTTGCACAAAGACAGGACTGAACTATACACACCTGGAAATGTTTACTCTGTGAGTACTGTTAAGATCAACAAAGTGCCCTTTCACACAGCCATATAACCCAGACTACCAAGGCAGATAATCCACAATACCTGCTTTGAACTGGATTATCTGAGTTCACACTGCCATATATTCTAGTTCAATGTGGATTTTATACAGCTGTGTGAAAAAGGGCCAAGAACATGGTGAAATGTGCTTTACACTTTCCTCAACTCACCGAGGGCTAGACCACCACATGTCTTTGGATACCTTCCAACATTTCTTTTATGCAAATCAGAACATGTGAGGCCATACAACACCACACAGTGTGATCAAGTTGACAAAAGTTATGAATAGGGATGGTTGGAGGTTGTGTCCTTGTATTGTTTTTAAGAGATATCCTACTCCAGAGATCTCTAGAATCCTCCATGCACAATCTGTAAAGCATACATCCTTACATAACCTTCAAAGAAGTATTTCTTCTGATGTAACTGGAGCTTAAACTGCTGTTGGAGACTGTGGCTGAGTGGGCATTGAGGTTCCCATGACTTGTGGTGCTGGGGGAATTCAATGTCCACCCTGACACAGCCTCCCTTCCATCTGCAGCAGGGGACCTAGTGTCGACCATGGCGGCACTAGGCCTCTCCCTCCCCACACATCGGGCTGGACACACCCTCGATCTGATTTTCTCTGCGGGTGTCCAAGTGTCCGTCGCCTCTGTAATCGAGGTGCCATGGTCAAATCACTGTGCTCTAAGAGTCCGGGTTGAGTTATCACCACCCCCCGGCAAGGGTCCCGAACCGATTTGGGTTCGCCCGAAGGGACTTGTGGAACCAACCAGGTTCCTGAATGCCCTGAGGGACCTGGAGCCTGTCAGCGTCTCGCTCGAGGAGCTAGTTACCACCTAGATAACTCCTCGAGCGTCTCGCTCGAGGAGCTAGATAACAGCAAGTTATCCACCGCTCTCAACGAGATTGCCCCTAAACGCTCTCTCCGACCCCGCAAGGGCCGTTCCCCGTGGTTCACAGAAGACCTAAGAACTATGAAGCGGGAGAAGAGACGGCTAAAGCGCATGTGGAGGAAGCTCCGTGACGGACCTTCGGAATCAACTTATAAGCTCTTCATGGAAGCTTATGAGCATGCTACCAAGGAAGCATGCTACCATTATGCTACCTTGATAGCGTCTGCAGACTCACGCCCGGCCCAATTGTTCAAGATAATTCGGCAGCTCACAATGGTCCCTACCATCCCAAATAATGATGATCGGGCTCTTACCGCCGAGGCTTTCCAGAGCCATTTTGCAGACAAGATTGCGACGCTCCGCCGGGACCTGCCCGCCACAGTTGATACAGTACAGGAGCTTGAGACTCCATGGCCCTCCACCGGATCCATCTTTGACCGGTTTCGACCACTGGACGCAGAGGATGTTGACAAGATAGTCGCAGCTCTTCGACCTACCACCTGCTCCCTCGACCCGTGCCCCTCCACGCTGATTCGATCTTGCGTGGAGGGGTTACGTGGCCCTCTGTTGAATATAGTCAACTGCTCCCTTGAGCAAGGAGCCTTTCCAGAGGAATTGAAAGAGGCGGTGGTGTCTCCATTGCTGAAGAAGCCAGGGTTAGACCCCGCGGCTCCCTCCAATGACCGCCCAGTCTCCAACTTACCATACCTGGGCAAGGTAATTGAGAGGGCAGCAATGAAGCAGCTGCAGGCTTTCTTGGATGATGCAACCTGGCTAGACCCCTTCCAGTCCGGCTTCAGTTCTGGCCATGGGACAGAGACCGTCCTGGTCTCCATCACAGACCTACTCCGTTGCCACTTGGACCGAGGCGGATCGGCGCTGCTCGTGTTATTGGACCTCACAGCAGCGTTTGATACTGTCGATTACCAACTTTTGACACACCGCCTGGAGGTGGCGGGGGTGAGGGGGACAGCTCTCAACTGGCTGTCTTCCTTCCTCCAAAACCGCCTGCAGCGGGTGAAGTGGGGAGGGGTGGTCTCCGAGGGCTCCGCCTTACACTGCGGGGTCCCTCAGGGGGCCATCCTCTCCCCGATGTTATTTAACATCTACATGCGACCACTCGCCCAATTGGTGCGGAGTTTCGGGCTGGAATGTCATCAGTACGCTGATGACACCCAGCTCGTTCTGAGGATGGACCCCGGGGCAGGATCTGTACCCGATAATTTCCAACTCTGCCTAGAAGCTGTAACTGGATGGCTGCGAGCCAGTAAGTTGAAGGTGAACCCGGCGAAGACGGAGATCTTGTGGCTAGGCCGCCCGGGGGGAATCCAGCTGCCGACGTTTGATGGCATGGCACTATTCCCGCAGTCCTCAGTAAAGAGCTTGGGGGGTCTGGCTGGACCCGCAGCTGTCTATGGAGGCACAGATTGCTTGTGCCTGCAAGACAGCCTTTTACCATCTGCGGCAAGCGAAACGTCTGGCTCCCTATCTCTCCCGTCACGACCTGGCCATGGTGATCCAAGCCACGGTCATCTCGAGGCTCGATTACTGTAACGCGCTGTACATTGGCCTGCCTTTGTCGGCGATCCGGAAACTTAAACTGGTGCAGAACGCGGCAGCATATAACGCCACTACTGCGCAAGAACGGCGCATATAACGCCACTACTGCGCGAATATATAGTGTATATATATATCTGAAATGCCAGGGATTTAATTGCGCTTCTTTTTTTGACTTGGGTAATGGTTGGTGTTTTTATGTAGGTATCTATCAGTGGGCATAGGTTTTCTGCAAACTGTGTTGCCCAATAGTTGATTTTGTTTTCATATGATTAGAGCATCTAGAAATAGTAGTTTTCCTTTGTTTTCTTTTTCCATGGTATGTTTGGATGAACGTTGTTGATGTCGTCCAGCAACTTCTTTAGTTCTTCTTCTCCATGGCTACCAATGGTGAAGGTGTCATCCACATATCTGAACCATATAGTGGGCTTTTTGGTGCTTGTTCTCAAAGTGTTCCATGTAGAAGTTTGCTATGACCAGATTAAGGGCCCTTCCACACAGCCCTATATCCCAGAATATCAAGTCAGAACATCCCACATTATTTGACTGTGGATTCAGATATCCCAGTTCAAAGCAGATATTGTGGGATTTTAAGCCTTCATATTCTGGGATATGGGCTGTGTGGTTGGGCCCTAAGAATGTTCCCCATGTGTAGCACAGCAGTTCTCGTTTGTGCCTGGGGGCCAGGAAACACCGGGGGTTCCATTAGCATTAGGGCCTGCACCAGCAGAGATAGATTCTGAAGAGGATTTGGAAGGGTTACCTGAAGGAGCGTTTCCCATCACTGGGCCTCTTTCTCCCACTGAAAGCTTGGCTTGGGATGCAAGTTGGCTTGACCCTTATACAGACATAGATGATCACCAGGTGCAAATGGAAAGCAGTGATAGCGGAAGTTATGAACACCCGGGTGGGAGAGGCTCACAGGAGCTGGTGAGTGAAAACATGGAAGAAAGCGGCTGGGAAGATTCTAGGGAGGAGAGCTCTCATGGAGATAGGGACCCAGGTGCTGGGAGACAAGGCCGAACCTTTGATAGGAGAAGTAACATTGAGTCCAGGAGAAGGGGATGGTACCACAGCCTAGACAGGCCGAGGTCCGTCAGCAGAGATTGGAGACGACGAAGCCTAGAGCGTCGGGGACCTCGGCCGAAAGATTAAGTATAGGATCCGTGGGAACGAATCCCCAGTGCTTTGGCCACGTCTCTTCTGAGCAGACGTGTAGCGAAGTGGGTCCACGGAGCTAAGTTGGCTAGTGGCCACCAAGTCTCGCCTTGCATTTACCTTGCCTTGTTCCTGAATCCGCATTGTTGCGCGGAGCCCTGCTTAAGCCTTTGGATTATCTTGCCAAGCTGTTTTGGACATTGATTGCTTCAAGCCTTTTGGATTACTTTGCTATTCTTATGGACAATATACCTTTTGAACTGTTTTTATATTCAATAAAGTAGTTAGCCTTCAGTCCGTCTGTGTGTGTGTGATTAAGGGGCCGGTCAAGTCCGTGCATCGTGACACCATGGCTACTCCATCTTTCTGTTCATAGAATACATTGCCTCATTAGAATTACCTTGTAGTGAGGCAATGTTGAAACAGGGCTGTGATGTCTTCTGGGAAATTCCAGTTGATGAGTGTAATGGTGTCTGCTACGGGGACCTTGGTGAATAGAGACACTACATCGAATCTGATCAGTTTGTCATGGGCACTGTGTTTGAGATTGCTAATTTTTTCTATGAAGTGGGCTAAGTCCTTGATGTAATGTGTAGTGATCCCAATATAGGTTTATAGTTGTGTGGCCAGAAATAGTATAAGCTGTTTACCAGCATTGAGAACATGTCCCTGGCACCAACATGTCCCTGGTTTTGTGAGCTCCAGCTGTTCTCTCAGGAGGGAATGGGCAATCTGAATTCTCTGCATTAACTGGTCAGTTGCTAGGATGGAGGGCAAGGATGTTGCAGTGAAAAGCAGGTGAAGGTCCTACCTGTACTTGACAAATAATAGGATTTGCTGTAGGAAGATACAAAGAAAATTATGATGAACCGAGGAACAGGTTACAGTTCTGTTTAGAATCATCTCAGAATTGCATTTTTATGAACAATCTGGCTATCTAATGGTGAATGCAACTCAGGTTTCACCTTCAACTGTTGGCATAAGCAGTCAACTCAGCCAATATATGCATTAAAGTTTCCTGCTCCACCTACACATTGGTGCAAGAATTTGTCCTGAGGAACATTACTGAACTGTTATGGTGTTGATACGCCTTCATGTTGCTTCTGATCTGTGATGACCCTAAGGCAGGCATGGAAAAACTTCGACTCTCCGGGTGTTTTCGACTTCAACTCCCACAATTTCTAGTAGCTGGCAAGCTGGCTGAGATTTCTGAGAGTTCAAGTCCAAAACACCTGGATGACCAAAGCTTGCCCATGCCTGCCCTAAGAGGAACTTACCATAAGGTTTTCTAGGACTGAGAGTGATGACACATCTAAAATTTTCATTGCTGAGTGTGATTTGAACCAAGGGCCCTTCCACACAGCCCTATATCCCAGGATATCAAGACAGAAAATCCCACAATACCTGCTTTGAACTGGATTATCCTAGTCCACACTCAGATAATGTGAGATTTTATGCCTTGATATTCTGGGATATAGGGCTATGTGGAAGGGCCCCCCTGCTAGTTCCCATAATCAAGATCTTGTAGCTTCTTTCCAGATTCCTTGGATGTTTACAGTATCATTAAACCACCCAAAAACAAGTGTTTTATGGAGAGTAGACAAATAAATAAAATATATAACATATAAAATAATAAAGAACGACAAAACAGCTTGTAAGACAATCAAGGTAGAAACTGCTGCTTGGGGTAAAAAAAACCCCAAACAGTAAGTTTGGATAGCAAACTGTCAGTGAAAACTAACACGGAGACATTAAACTTTCACAAAGGGAATTTCACCAAAATGAGAAAAATTGTAAAGAACAAACTAAAAGGAGCAGTAAAAAAAAATCAAATCCCTCCAAAATGCTTGGAAACTGTTTAAAAATACCTTAAAACAGGCCGAACTAAAATGCATTCCAATAAAAAGAAAGAGGCATGGAAAGTCCAAAAGGACACCAGTATGGCTTACAAATGAAGTAAAAGATGTGATTGGAAAGAAGAAAAACTCATTTAAGAAATGGAAGGCTCTTCCTACCGAGGTGAACAGAAAGGAACACAAGCTCTGGCAAACTAAATGCAAAGCAACAGTCAGGAAAGCCAAGAGAGATTTTGAGGCACACATAGCAAAGAATATTTTAAAAACAACAAAAACTTCTTTAAGTACATCAGAAGCAGGAACCCAACTAGAAAAGCAGTTGGGCCACTCGACGACAATGGTCAGAAAGGGAAAATCAGTGAAGACAAAGAGATTGCTGAGCGGCTAAATGACTTCTTTGCCTCCGTTTTCACACAGGAGGACAGACAACATATGCCTGCAGCTGAGTCAGTTTTTTCAGGGAGGGAATTAAAAGAATTAAAACAGATAGAGATAAACAAGGAGGATGTTCTCACATGCCTTACTAAACTAAATGTCAACAAATCACCAGGTCCAGACGGCATCCACCCCAGAGTTCTTAAGGAACTCAAGTGTGAAATTGCTGAACTTCTAGTTAAGATATATAACCTTTCTCTAAGATCAGGCACTGTACCCGAGGACTGGAGGGAGGCAAATGTAACACCGATCTTCAAGAAAGGATCCAGAGGTGATCCAGGAAATTATAGACCAGTCAGTTTAACCTCAGTTCCAGGCAAAGTGATGGAAACCATTATTAAAGAAAAAATTACTAGGCACATAGAAGAACAGGCATTGCTGAGAGAAAATCAACATGGTTTCTGCAAAGGCAAATCATGTCTTACTAACTTGTTAGAATTCTTTGAGGGTGTAAATAAACACATAGATAAAGGGGACCCAATTGATATTGTTTACCTTGACTTTCAAAAGGCTTTTGACAAAGTCCCTCACCAAAGGCTCCTAAATAAGCTCTTCAGCCATGGAATCAAAGGACAGGTCTTGTCCTGGATTGGAACCCGGCTAAACTGTAGGAAACAAAGGGTGGTAATAAACGGACATTTCTCTGGGTGGAAAGAGGTGAGAAGTGGCGTACCCCAAGGTTCAGTTTTGGGTCTGTTACGTTTTAATTTATTCATTAATGATCTGGATGCAGGAGTGAATTCTGAGGTAGCAAAGTTTGCAGACGACACTAAATTGTTCAGTTAAAAATGAAACTGATTGTAAAGAGCTCCAGAAAGATCTCTCAAAATTGAGTGAATGGGCAACAAAGTGGCAAATGCATTTTAACCTAAACAAGTGTAAAGTCATGCACATCGGGGCAAAGAACCCCAACTACACCTACAAATTGATGGGGTCAAATCTTTCCGAGACAAACCAGGAAAGGGATCTTGGGGTTTTGGTGGACAGTTCAATGAAGATGTCAACCCAGTGCGCAGCAGCAGTGAAAAAAGCAAATTCTATGCTAGGCATGATCAGAAAGGGAATAGAAAATAGATCAGCAAATGTTGTATTACCTCTCTACAAATCTATGGTAAGGCCACATTTGGAGTACTGTGTACAATTCTGGTCTCCGCACCTTAAGAAGGATATAACGGAACTGGAAAAGGTAGAGAAAAGGGCAACAAAAATGATCCAAGGGATGGAGCGGCTCCCTTATGAAATCAGGTTGCAACGCCTTGGTCTTTTCAGCCTTGAAAGACGGCGTTTAAGAGGTGACTTGATCGAAGTGTATAAAATCATGCATGGGATAGAAAAGGTGAATAAAGAAAAATTATTTTCTTTGTCACAAAACACTAGGACTAGAGGGCACTCCCTGAAGCTCCAAGGTAGGAAAATTAGGACTAATAAAGGGAAATATTTCTTTACCCAGAGGGTCATTGGGTTATGGAATTTACTTCCAGAAGAGGTTGTGACAGCTGTCAGCCTGAACAACTTCAAGGCAGGATTAGACAGATTCATGGATACCAAGTGTATCGGTAGTTACTGAAAAGGACATTCAAGTGCCACCTTGGAGTTGGTTGAGGTAGGCAGGATTTCCCTGGGTACTGGTTGTGGGGGGTCGGGAGCAGGTCAGGGTTTTGCCCTCCCTTCTGCTCGAGATCCCCGTGTACAACTGGTGGGCCACTGTGTGATACAGAATGCTGGACTAGATGGGCTGAGGTCCGATTCAGCATGGCTCTTCTTATGTTCTTATGTTCTTAAGTTCTATTATAACATAAAATAAAAATCCACCAGTAAAACAATATGATTCAAAGAGCAAAATCAATGTAAGTTTTTTTTTAAAAAAAATGCTTTGGGGTATAAAAGATTGGCGTGGTGTCATAGCCTAAGTGGCACAATTGGCAACTGCCTCACCTTGTCTCTTTAGATAAAATTACGTGTCAATTCAAATAGTATCAGAAACATCTGCCTCTTTTAACACTATTGGACTGAAATGATGACGAAAAAGTGGGCCACCCGCAATTTAAAGGCAGACATAGTCTATACGATGAATATGAAGCTGACTGGTTCTCTTCTGGCTGTGCTTTTGGGAACTACATAATTTCATCAAAACAGCCACAAACTGCTGAAACAATTTGATGCAGCTGCTGTTCAACCCACCTCGCTGTCACAGCTAAAGGCCACCCAAAGATTATGAACAGTGGCCTGGGGTTTTCAGTCTCTTTTGGGGAGAAGATGGGATAGTGGGAGAGAGATGTGTAATGATCATTGTAATGTGAATCACTGAAATGCCTGCTCATCGGGTGGAAGCAAAAGGCATAAAACTATTTGGGTCAGTGCTCAGAGGAACACTGCTTTAAGGCAATGCAATTAGACTTCATGCAGAAATTCCAAAGGAGGGTAAGGAGATATCTCCGAATGCTCACGCACATCTATGGGAATCCTTTCTGACACTGCTGGCTGCAGTAATAATGGGTAAAAAAATGAAGGGCTGGACTATGCATGAGTGCATGGACTATTATAATTTAAACTTTTAATTTAATTATAAGCATCTATTTTATTACAGTTATCCATAATGTGCATTTAAGAATTTGAATCAAGTGCAGCCAGTCTTCCATATCTTCAGGTTTAACTTTTGCAGATTTTTAATGGAATTGATTACTATGATCTTTTTTAATCCACATTTTATCATTTTTATGGGATCCTATACCCAAAGCTTGGCCAATGTGAAAGATTGATTGTAATATTACTGATTGGAAAAAAAAGAAATATTGTTTAGATTTTTTAAACTTGTTTACTATTATTAGATGAGATCTGGTCAATGTCAAATGGAATTAAATCCTCCAGATTATAGTGACAGCAATTGATTACGTAATGTCCTCTCTATTGAAATTAATGTGATTCCAAAGTGCTTTGCTGTGGTTCCTTTCCTGTTTTTTTTCTACAGGTCAGCAAATGTATTTATCAGTGGATATTAATATGTTCTGTTGTATTTTGAAATGCTAATATTTTGTTACGTCTAGAGTAAATTCCATTGAAATCAAAACTTCATTTGGATTTCAATGGGATTTATTCCTACAGTCTCCAATGTTGTATCTACACAGTAGAATTAATTCAGATTTACAACTCTTAAGTGTCATGGCTCATGATATGGAATCATGGGAGCTGTAGTTTCTTTTTTTTTTTGTAAAACAATCTTTATTGGTTTCACAAGATAAAAGCAAAAATAAACAGTGTGATAAAAGTATAGATACAAAGTATCTTGGATAGCAAAGAAAAGAAAAAGAGCTAGATCGCTAAGGATATCCACCTTAGTGGATAGAATAGAAAATGAAAAGTTAAAGATGGTGCTCTGGAAAGGTTCCAGGGAGGAGTACGTCCATCTTCTTATTTGAACAGTTCTTGTTCTGCCATCTACGTTGGTCACATTCGTCTGCTTCCCGACCTTTCCCCCTTTTTTTTTGTTTATTTGTTTGTTTGTTTGTTTTCCCCCTAAGATAGGAAAGTACATTATCAACTCTGCGAAGCGATTGGTATTGATCAGATATATCCTAGTTCCTTGACCGGTACTTATGAGTCTATTTACATCTCTATATCTACATTACATTCTTTTTTGCAGTACTTTCTGAGTGGCTCCCAATCCCACTTGTGGTTTCTTTTAGTATTCCCCTCCCTTATAGCTTCCGTTAATTTTTCCATTTGGCAAACTTCCAAAACCTTCTGCCTCCAGTCCTGTACCGATGGGGCAGTTCCCGCCTTCCAATGACTTGCTAGGAGTATCTTAGCTGCTGTTGTTACCAACACAAATATCCTCCCCTCACTTTTACTTAGTTCATTCTCTAGGATTCCCAAGAGGAACATCCCTGGGTTTTTTGTTATTTTCTTTTGGAGCATTTTTTCTAATTCTTTGTGGATTTGGTTCCAGAATCTCTTTGCTTTTGGGCATAGCCATATCATGTGGAAGAATGTTCCATTAATATTGTTACACACCCAACAGTTCGGTTTAGTATTCTTGTATATTTTGGATAGTTTGGCCGGGGTGAGGTACCATCTATACAGGGTCTTTATCCAGTTCTCCCTATATTTGTAGCACAGTGATATGTTTGCATTATTCATCCAAATATTTTCCCACACCTCCGGTTTTATTTTATACCCTATATTCCTGGACCATTCCCTCACATGTATATCGCTCTTATCTTTATCCTCATTTCCCTTTTTTATTAACATTTTATACATTTTGGACATTAATTTGTCCTCTTTACCCATGAGTGTCTTCTCCAAGTCGTCCGTCTGAGCTCTTAATCCTCTTTTCATATCTATCCTCAGTCTCTCTCTCAATTGGAAGTACGGGAACCACCCCATTTCATATCCCTCTGATTTGAGTTGGAGTCTGGCCTTCGGGCTCGGCTCTGGTCCTTCCTTGGTTAGTAACTCTTTATATTTTATCCATTTTTCATTATCCATCTGTCTTATTTGGAAGGCCTCGTTGGGGGATACCCATAAGGGTATTTCATTTCCCAGTTGTTTTTTATATTTCTCCCATACCTTTAATAAGGGTTTCCTTACAAAATGGTTATTGAAATTCCTGTCTACTTTTGCTTTATCGTACCAGAGGTAACCATGGAGGCCAAACTTCAAATCAAAACCTTCCAACATCAGTATTCTTTCCTCTTCCAGTCTGCACCAGCATCTTAGCCAGGATAAACAACTGGCTTCAAAGTAGAGTCTCAGGTTGGGAGCTGTAGTTTCTTAAGGTCTTTAGCGTTCTCTGCCAAAGAGTGCTGGAGCCTCACCAAACTACAACTCCCAGGATTTCCTAGCATTGAGTACTGCAGTTAAAGAATGTCAAAATGTATGAATGCTATAGTGTAGCACAAAGGTCCAGTTTTGTCTTTTAGATCTGACAATCTGCAGAGAAAGATTTTTTTTTGTGGGCCAGGAAATGAAAAACAACTCCCAAAGGACATCCTATTCCCCAAACCCCTGTGTCATAGCTGTGTTTTATCTCACTACAAAGGGTTTAGAAGACAAAGATGGATCCCAGTTGTTTTATAAAAACTACTGCCCACCTATGCTTTGCCATTGAATTTACCACTGATGTGCCAGAAAGACCCCTTATACACTGCCAAATAATCCAGATTATCAAAGCAGATGATCCGCATTATTGGCTTTGAACTGAAATACCTGATAATACAGATAATACAATTCAAAGCAGATAATCTGGATTTTATACAGTTGTGTAGAAGTGTCTAAATTCACCCAGTAATATGAGCTTTCACTTGAGGAGGCTGCAACCCATGTTAAAAGATAGTGTGATATTTTTTAAGAGTCCACTGTCCAGATATGGTCAACATTCCACTTCAGTTCTCAGAACTAAAGTCTCCTGGTCTGCAATGTCAGTACTTCTTGACTGAGCAAGCAGTCTTGTTTAGACTCATCTCTTGTGCTCACTAGGACCTACTCCTTACAAAGCATGCATGAGAATACTATCTTAAACAATCACATCTTTAAGGAAAGCAACCTAGGCCCCTTCCACACTGCCATATGAAATCCAGATTATTTGATTTGAACTGGATTATATGGCAGTGTAGACTAGTATAATCTAGTTCAAAGCAGATAATGTGGATTATCTGCTTTAATAATCTGGATTATATGGCAGTGTAGAAGGGGCCCTGAATTATTAAACCAGAAACGATTCCCCTCCTTCCTATAACTCATGGACCTCCTAAACTCAGTCTGATCTTGAAATAGATATTCCTCTGCTGACATTCACTAACTGGCTGCACGTTCACACTTCAAGAGCAGACAGCTCTTCTAGCTAGAAAATGGGTTCTGATGTGGATGATGAATGAAATCCAAAGGAGCATCCAGCTTGGAGCTATTTATGTCTCTCAAAGCAATTCTGCTCATCTTATCTCCATGGAGGAGGACATTGCAACCTAATTACAGCAATTGCTCAGAAAGGATAAGGATGCTTTTGCCTCCTCCTGCAAGTAGTTACAAAGACGTTTTTGCTTTCTAAGGGGCCTTCTACACTGCCATATAATCCAAAATATCAAGGCAGCTAATCCACATTATCTATTTTGAACTGGATTACCTGAGTCTACTGTGCCATATAACCCAGTGCAAATCAGATAACCTGGATTTTATGCAGCTGGGTAGAAAGGACCTAAGTGACAGGATTAAAACCGAGAATAGACATGCATTAGAAGATATTAGAAGGGTGAGGCCCCATCTACACAGACATATAAAATCTAGAATACCTGATTTGAACTGGATTGTATTAGTCTACATTGCCATATAATCCAGTTTAAACAACACAAGTGAGTTGTTTTTTTTTAATGCTAACCTCCAGAGGCTTCAACCTGGCATTGTTTCTTCATTGTCATATGGAAGGTGCTGCTGGTTGCAGGCTGAGCTTGCAGCTGTAGATATTTCTACAGATGTTTCTTACAGAAAGCCAATCTTTCTTCAAAAACTCTTAGGACTGTTTATTTTGTCCGGTATTCATAAATCACAGTGTTGCTAATCCACTGCACTCCCCTCCCAACTTAATTTAGACATTTAGAAGACTTTAAGCAAGATACATGATTTTATTTTTATTCTTAAAACCTTTTCCTCGCCTTGAAGTCCTGCTGTTCTGAAGCCATTGGCGGCTTCTGGAGGACTCAGCCTCAATTATTGATTGATTGATTGATTGATTGATTGATTTTATTATTTATGAGTCACCCTCCACGTCAGTGCTCGGGCGACTTACACATAAAACACATAAAACAGTTCAATAGTTAAAGCTAAAAGAATAGGAAATTAGTTAAAATAGTTCCAGTAACTCAGGCTAAGTCTGGGAGGTGACCTTAGCCGTAAGCCTTTCGGAAGAGCCAGGTCTTCAATGCGGTCAGGAACTGGGGCATGTCCAGGATAGCTCTCTGTCCGCCGGCATCAGGTTCCAAAGAACAGGGGCCGCGATGGAAAAGGCTCTCCGTCTTGTGATGTCGAGGCGGGCCTCACTCACACCTGGAATGCGGAGAAGGTCCCTGTTCACTGAACGCGGCGACCTTAAATGGACTGGTTCGGACAAGCGGTCTTTTAAATAAGCTGGGCCGGCGCCATGGAGGGCCTTAAAGGTAAGCGACAAGATCTTGTGGATGGCTCTGAGCTCGACTGGCAGCCAGTGCAGGCGCTGTAGAGATGGCGCGATATGGCATCTCAGCGGTGTCCCGGTGAGGAGTCTGGCGGCTGCATTCTGCACTAGCTGGATTTTATGGGTGGTTGACTGCGGCAACCCCACGTACAAGGCATTACAGTAGTCCAGCCGCGATGTCACTGTGGCATGGACCACCGTAGCCAGCGCATCTGATGGGAGGTAAAGTGCCAGTTGACGTGCCTGGCGTAGGTGGAAGAAAGCTCCCTTACTTGTCGCAGCAACCTGGGCCTCCTGTGAGAGTCTCGAGTCTAGTATCACACCGAGACTCTTCACCGACGGGGCCGGGATCAGCGGCTCTCCCTCAAAGAGAGGCAGCGGAATGGGTGGCTCTGGGCGTCCCGGCCATAGAATCTCTGTCTTTGATGGATTGATCTTGAGTTTGTATGAGCGAGCCATCTGGTCACTGCCTCTAGTCCTTGTTTGAAATTCTCAGGCACCGATGTTACGCCTGGCTCAAGCTTCAGCAGGAGCTGGGTGTCATCTGCATATTGATAGCACCCAAATCCAAAACTTCTGGCTATGCTTGCCAGGAGTTGGACGTAGATGTTAAAAAGCATTGGTGACAAAATGGCGCCCTGGGGGACTCCACAGTCCAGAGTGGATTTCTTGGACACTTGGCCTCGCCACTCAACACGCTGCGAGCGGCCCCGGAGGAAGGAATCGAACCAGGCCAAAGCTGTGCCTTGAATCTCAATGGCTGATAGTCGCCGCAACAGCAGGTCATGGTCCACCGTGTCGAACGCCGCGGTGAGGTCGAGCAGCACCAGGATAGCTGAACCTCCCTTCTCCAATTGGCGGCGGATGTCGTCCGTAATGGCCACCAGAATGGTCTCGGTCCCGTGACTGGAGCGGAAACCCGATTGGCAGGGGTCCAGGCTTCCTGAGGTTTCCAGGAATTCTTGTAATTGGATCGCTGCTGCCCGTTCAATCAGTTTCCCGAGGAAGGGTAGGTTTGAGACCGTGAACTATACCCTGAACTATATAAAAACCAAACCCTTTAATAAATGTACTAAATGATATTTTTGTGTAATTTGTATTAATTATGTACTGTATTGATTCCTAAATGTATAGAACTAAATCAGATGTATTATGACGGCAACTGTTCCCCCAAAGCTTCTGAGAACAGAAATCACTCAGCCATCAAAAGGTCCCTCTAGCAATCTCCTAGATTTAACAATACAACTTCCTTTGTGTATATATGGAAGACAGAAAATCCTTTATCACCAGGGATGTGCTTATACACTTTACTTGATTTTTATATTATTATTATTATTATTATTATTATTATTATTATTAACTGTGACCAGGATTTTATGGTTCCCATGGAAGAGAAGGCTAAAACAAAAATGAATAAATTAGCCTTTTGAAAGGACAGATAAGCCTCTAGATATCCAGCATTACCACCTTTTGTTTTCCATGCCTTGCACCTTTGTCTTTATGGAAAAAGACAATTGAGTCAATCAAGGAATCAACTGCTTATCCACATCATCATTGTCTTCAGCTTCACACCCACCATGTGGGCATCTTCTGCAATGGACTGGACCTTTAAACCAACCAATAATCAGCTCTTCTCCTCCCACCATGGGGATCCCCTCCTCCTGCCTGTGACAAAAGAAAGAAAACCCAGTCAATCCCTGCAAGAATCATAGTCAGACAATTAGGAGAAGGTGGGGAAAGTCTGAATAGCTGTCAAAATGTATTAAATGCCTTGTATTTTACTGTAAAGATGTGCTTGTACATTTTCTAGCAGTGACTCGGTACTTGCATCCTTTTTAGCCAAACTGTAACAAACCTCTGTAGTTTGCCTTCAAACCTGGAGTGCTTTGTCCTGCATTCTGGCTGATCTGGTTTAGTGGAAGCTCATCAGGCACGGACCTTCTTGTCCGCAGTTCTAGCTAAAACCACTACAATAAGACTGCTAGCTTTTCAAAGAACCTTCCTGCAGACAGTATCAAACAGTTTTTTGTGTAAACCTTTACGTCTGTGGTATGAAAAATGTGCTGATTTTTTGATATCAAATTACTGCTAAAAGCACAGGAAAAAGTCCAAGATGACTTTCTTCACTCCTTCTCATTTGGCAGTTCTACAAGGGGTAAAAATCATGTATGTTTTCAGTTGTTATTTGGCCAGCTAACAAATGCTGCATACTGCTGTCCAACCACAATTAGAAGGATGTATAAGGCCCACATATGCTTTAGAAAGAGAGTTCTGTATTTCATTTTTAGATCCTGAATATGAGTCCTAAAGGTGTCAAATTTATTAAAACACCAGATTACATTTGCTCTTAGAACCCTTCTACACTGCAATATAAAATCCAGATTATCTGCTTTGAACTGGATTATATGACATTGTAAATTTGTATAATCCAGTTCAAAGCAGATAATCTGGATCGTCTGCTTTGACAATATAAATTATACATCAGTGTAGATACGGCCTTAGATTCCTAGCCTAAGAAAACCCAATGAAATTCATGGGGTCACTATACATACAAATATAACCATAATCATATTGCTACCTCTGTCATAAGGCTGCCCCCTTGTGGCCCTTCTGGAAATTAACACAAAATATTTCTAAATAACAACTCTTATTCAAAATTTAGCTAAGCAGAGAATGATGTTGTCAAGTTTAGCCTGTATTTGGCATTTCTGTGGGCAAGAGCAAAACATAAACGAGCCAAATGTGATTTAGAAGTCCCAGGACTTCAGGTAATCTAATGCCTATTCTATGAAATAAGAACCAGGGTGTATCCTGTTTTGTCATAAACCACGCTTTGAAAATACAACCTGCATAGACAATAAAATGTGGCCTTTTTTACATCAAAGAACCGATCCAGAGCTGTTCAAGATGAGCTGATATGCATTTTCAGGGGTTCATTTGCAGTGTTGTCAGCCAAGCAAAACAACAGAAGGCTAACGAAACCACAAACATGATGTGCCCTGCTTGTTCATCCTTAGAAAGAAAGCATAGGGCAAGGAAAAGACACATCCTGATATTGATTTCAGCCATCTAACATTTAATTAGTTAACTGCTGTACTCGATAAGCAGCATTACTTCTTCAGGGAAGACAGGGAGAGGTAGCAAGTGGAGTAAACAGCTACAGAGATGACCAGGAAAAGGGTGAGATGCAATTTGCCTCATTGTCTTACAGAGGAAGTTGTCTAATGATGAGAACCAGTGCAGTGTGGCAGTTTACATGATACACTATGACTTTGTGAGACCAAGGTTTGAATCTTCATTCAGCCATAGAGATCCACTGAGGCCCATTCTGCACTGTCCTTATAGCCCAGGATCTGATTCCTGGATTACGTGAGTCTCCAAGGCCCCTTCCACACAGCTGAAGAAAATCCCACATCTGCTTTGAACTGGATTATATGGCAGTGTGGACTTAGATAATCCAGTTCAAAGCAGATGTTGTGGGTTATTCTGTGTTATATGGCTGTGTGGAAGGGCCCTGAGTCGCCAGTGCCATATAATCTGGGATAAGCAGATAATCTGGGATTGGATCCTGGGATACAAGGACAGTGTAGAAGGGGCCAAAGTGACTTTGGACAAGTCGCCAGTTAATGAGGAAGTCCATGGCAAACCTTTTAATAAATCTGCTGAGAAAACCCCTTGATAGGGTTGTCTTAAATTGGAATTGATTTGAAGACACACAACAACAACAACAACAACAACATTACTTGCAATTGATTCAAGAGAGAGTGGAGTTAAGATGATGTTTATAGGCTTTGGGAAATTGTCTATTTTTCAAGTAGAAGTATGCATAAATGGAATAATAACTTTATTTTACATTGCTGTTGGTTACTTAAATAAAATCAGTAGTTAATTGTCAATAAAGACATTAGATGTACAGTAAATATGTATCGAATATACTATTTTATGTGTGTATATTTGTTATGTTTATATGTGTACGTTCCTGTTTGAGATGTGTGTCACTAGTGTTTTATATTAATTAAAAATAAATGTATAATATGATCATTGTTTTTCAATCAGACTGTCTCACTGTATGAATCTGATGTTTTAACCCATGTTGTTTCAGTAATTTTATAATGGTTCTGCTCACTTAATCCATTACAATTGTCAGCAGCCTTTTGTCCTGTGCAGCCCAGACTGAGTTACTATTTAAATATAATTAATTAATCATGATTCATCTCTGCAGCATTCTTCCCCACTGTTGATAATCTTACTGACCCTAATTCACTGGGTGACCTTGCCTATATTTCTGCTCAATATGTGCTTATTTATGTTGGTTTAAAAACACAAATGGTGAGGAATGACATGAGCTGCAAACCAAAAACATTGGAAGGATCCCACTGTCATTCCTCACCATTAGTGAGGCCAGTGTACTGTGTAGGGGCATGGGAAAGTGCCTTCTCAGTTGTGGCACCCTAATTGGGGAATACCCTCCTTCTAGAGTACTGACTGTCTGGTGCTAATACTCTCTTCATTTGGGTGCCAAGTTAAAACTCGCCTTCTGATCAAACCCTGTTAGCATAATTAATTCAACCCACCTAATTATACATATTTTAAAAACATTTGCATCTTGTAAACTTGTTTTAACTCATTCTGTTATTTAATGTTTTAGCCTATTTAAATGATGTTGTTGGATTAAACACTTTCAATTCTATTTGTAAACTGCCTTGACTTCTGATATCTGCTGATAATGGGCAGGGTATAAACATTTTAATAAATACATAGTATTTTATGTCTACTTTGGGAAGTTGGTCTTATTTACTTCTATTGTACTTGTTTCCAGGCAAGTGTTTTTGCAATTGCAGTCTCAATGCATCTTGCTTTCAATTGAACTTTTTCTCCTTCACAGTGGTCAAAATTAAATTCATGGTTGTATTTTAAATGAACTTTTTGCAAACCTGTCATCATTTTGACATTTCTTTTATACCATACAAAATATGCACACAGTGAGAACCTGGTGGTCTGGAATTGCAACTCCATGCAATCCCAGTCAGCATAGCTAATGGTGATGAATGCTGCATGTTATAGTTATAGTTCTACAACATTATAATGTTATCCTTTCTTCCCCTTCAGATGGCCTGAAAGTTGCAGAAAACTTCAGTTTTATGCATTTAGCTGTTTTGGATTTATAGAATTTGAGATTTGTTGTTTGGGGAGAGATTTAGAGTGAATTTATACTATACATTTAATGATGTTTGACATCACTTTGGGCTCAGCTCCATGATGGTTAAATAATGCATGGGGCCAGTGTTGGTTCATATGAACCAAAGCTGCTTAACATGGACTTAAGCCACATCAACCAAAGTTTCTTCTCCCAGAATCTGAAGCAACCATGAACTGGCCACAACTGTTTACACAGCCATCTTGTGTTCCCTAGACTTGGACAGCCTGGGGAACATGGGATGGCTCTCATTGTCCCCTCACTCATTGGCACTCATTGTCGATCTCACTGTAGGTGACAAGTGACTCATACAAGCAGTATTGCATTTGTTGGCCACCATGAGGAGAAGGAGAGGATGGTAAGGTTGGCCGTCTAATGGCATTGAACCAGGTTTGGCACTGCTGGAGAGTCAGGACTCACTCTTGCTTCTGGAGCAGCCAGTGAGGTGGCACTTTAAACCATCCCAGAGGTAATCCAGCATTTTGCACTTCCAATTGCCCTTGGGATAAGTGGGCAATGTAGATCTGCCCTGGAATTCCTATGGCTCAATGCTATGGAATCCATGGATTTGTAGTTTGACAAGGCACCAACACTCTGGTAGAGATGGCTAAAGTCCTTGTGAACTTCCAGCTCCAATGATTGCATAGCATTGAGGCATGGCATTTAAAATGGTGTCAAATTGCATTTATTTTATTTATTTTTTTTTAGTAAAATTCTTTATTGATTTTCAGAAAGTTAAAAGGAAAAACAGAAAGGAGAAACACAAAACAATATGACAGTTAACATACAGAAAAACAAAAATGTTACCCCGGGAGCCCAGAAATGGTTCCCCTGGTTACATGTGCTCCACAGATGGAGCGTGAAAGGCGTGCACAGACAAAGTTGGGTGGAGAGCTGAGGCTGCAATCTGCTTTCCCATTCTTCCTTTTCCCTCATCTAGATCTTTTCTTTGATTCCTGTGTTTGGATATAAGAGCAGTATATTTTAAGCTTAGTCTAATATCAGATCAACATTAAACTCCTTTCTAGAGTACCCTCTGATTGCCTCCCAATCCGTTCTTTCCTGATCCTTTTATTTTTGTTGCGCATTCTTTCCGTTAACCAGTCCAGCTGTACTGTTTCTATGACCTTGGAGGGCCGTATCTGGTCCTTGGGCCGTATCTGGCCCTCGGGCCGTATCTGGCCCTCGGGCCTTAGTTTGAGGGCCCGTGCATTATTTATTATTTATTTATTATTTCAACTTGTATACCGCCACTCCCCGAAGGCTTGGAGCGGTTTACAACACTACCAGAAACAATATACATAAACGCAATTTAAACAACATAATTTAAAACTATAGAACCCCGGTCAACAGAAACATAATTTGCTGGTAGGTATCCGACTGAAAATACAGATTGAGCTTCTCACTCCTTTCTTAGCTGAGTCTATTATTTAGGATAGTATCTGGGTAATGTTATACATGGTTACCTCCTAAAACAGGAAATGAAATGATGCCTTTAAACTCATTTAGAAGCATGATGCTAATCTGTTCAATGCTAATCGTGGTCGGCAGCAGCATACAAGTAATGGAAGGATAAACGTTTTATATTAGCTGTTGGTTCTGCTGGACCTCTCAGCGGCTTTCGATACCGTTGACCACGGTATCCTTCTGGGTCGCCTTGCAGATATGGGGGCTTGGGGTACTGCATTGCAGTGGCTCCAATCCTTCCTGGAAGGTCGTACCCAGAAGGTGTCATTGGTGACACCTGTTCGGCTCCACAGCCGTTGTCCTGTGGAGTCCCTCAGGGTTCAGTACTGTCCCCGATGTTGTTCAACATCTACATGAAACCGCTGGGAGAGATCATTCGGAGTTTCGGAGTAAGGTGTTATCTGTACGCAGATGATGTCCAGATCTGTCACTCCTTCCCACCTGTCACCAAGGAGGCTGTCCAGACCCTGAACCGGTGCTTGGCTGCTGTGTCGGACTGGATGAGGGCTAGCAAATTGAAACTAAATCCAGACAAGACAGAGGTCCTCCTGGTCAGTCGTAAGGCCGAACAGGGTATAGGGTTACAGCCTGTGTTGGACGGGGTTACACTCCCCCTGAAGACGCAGGTTCGCAGCTTGGGAGTGATCCTGGACTCAGCGCTGAGCCTGGAACCCCAGGTCTCAGCGGTGGCCAGGGGAGCTTTTGCACAGTTGAGACTCGTGCGCCAGCTGCGCCCGTACCTTGGGAAGTCTGATCTGGCTACGGTCGTCCACGCTCTGGTCACATCCCGAATAGATTACTGCAACGCACTCTACGTGGGGCTGCCTTTGAAGACAGTTCGAAATTGCAATTAGTCCAGCGGGCGGCAGCCAGACTACTAACGGGAGCTACATACAGGGAGCACACTACCCCCTGCTGTGTCAGCTCCACTGGCTGCCTGTCCAATTCGGGCTCAATTCAAAGTGCTGGTTTTGACCTTTAAAGCTCTATACGGTTCTGGCCCAGCTTACTTGTCCGAACGCATCGGCCGCTACGTCCCATCCCGTAACCTAAGATCATCCGGGGAGGCCCTGCTCTCGCTCCCGCCGACCTCTCAGATGCGGTTGGTGGGGACGAGGGACAGGGCCTTCTCGGTGGTGGCCCCCCCCGCCTGTGGAATGCGCTCCCTACGGAGATACGGTCCACCTCATCCCTCCTGACATTCAGGAAGAAGGTGAAATCCTGGCTCTGGGATCAGGCGTTCCCTCACCAGCACTAGGCAGCATGTGAGACGGAATTTTAATGGGAGGGAGGAAGAGGGTCAATGTTTCTAGGGTTGAATACTGTTTTAATTGGAATGATTGTAGATGTGTTGAGGGATTGTATTTTAATGCCTTAATGTTTTAATGGGTTGTGGGGTTTGGGGTTTTACGCTGTTGATGTGGCATCGAATTGTGCCTGCTGTAAGCCGCTCTGAGTCCCCCCTCGGGGGTTGAGAAGAGCGGGGTAAAATCCTGAAATAAATAAATAAATAAATAAATAAATAAATAAATAAATAAATAAATAAAATAAATAAATAAATAAATAAATAAATATTAGTGACAGGAAACAAAATTGATTTAGAGACAGGAAGGGAGCAAGCGCTTGCAAAGATAGATGCCAGCTTGCAAATGGCAAGGAAGAAGTCAACATTATATCTTATACATTGTGTTAGTCCAGTCACTTTCAACCAGTTTGCCGCGGAACACTAGTGTGCCGTGAGAGATCACCAGGTGTGCCGTGGGAAATTATTTTCGAACTTCATTCATATATAAACTATAAGGCGCATCTGTCCCTTTAAGAAATGGAATCATAGCACTCTCGCGTCACCTAAGAAGTGATACGAGAGTGCTATGGTCGCGCCATCTTGGATTCGCTCAGACGCGGATAAGTAAACAAAGTTAGAGTTAGTGCTGCAGCTGTGCGTCAAGTGACAGTGGCAATTTGGGATCACAGCAAGACAAGCGTGCGACAGTGATGGAGAAGTTTTTGAGAAGGGAAAATGCAAATGCCGAACAGGCTATCCTGCCAGGATGCAACTAGGCAATTCAGGTAAAGAATACTAAATTCAATTATTATCAAAAGATAAATATATTGTTTGTAAATTCAAAGTACAAATATCACAATGGGAATCAAATATCACAATAGGTAACAGGAAATGCAATGTCTTGAGTACAATTAGGTCATATAATGGCAAAATAGAAAACTGTAGAGTCTAACATTCAAGTCAGGTACAGTTTAGCATGATACACGTAGTATAAACACTTCAATATTCAAATACATTTGTCTGTAGCCAAGGAAATAGTGGGTCCTTGGCTTCTCAATCGCTGCAGGAGATGAGATGGTCCGTCCTCCATGTGATTTGAGATACTCGTGATGATTTTGCACCCTTGAGGACGTCAGTTGTTCAATACTTTGCCTCTGATGAAACGGCCCTCTGCCGGCCTAGGGGTGAGCTCCCGCCGTCAGGCACGCCTCCCCATTACCCTCATCCATTTGAGGTTCCTTGGGGTCTTCTGCCTACTCCTAGCTGCACTGTCAGCTTCAAAATTTACACAGAACGTTTCCTAGTTTGATAAACTACAACAACCAAGCTCCTTTGCGGCACGCAATCCAGCGTCGCCACGCATGCGCATTGCGCCTACGAGCCTTGGGAAGCGTTTTACATGAACTACAGAGGCCAGCCTGCCCTGCAACTCACCATTGCGTCAGTTTGCACATGCGCATTGCATCAAGGACTAGACTAGAACGGTCTCCGTGATCAAAATAACCCCCCTTCCGCCATAAACGGACTTCTTCATTCAGTCTACAGATCCTAAGCACCTATTAAGGTAGTTTATACTCCCACTGTAGCGATTGAGAAGCCAAGGAGCCACTATTTCCTTGGCTACAGACAAATGTATTTAAATATTGAAGTGTTTATACTATGTGTATCATGCTAAACTGTACCTGACTTGAATGCTAGACTCTACAGTTTTCTATTTTGCCATTATATGACCTAATTGTACTCAAGACATTGCATCTCCTGTTACCTATTGTGATATTTGATTCCCATTGTGATATTTGTACTTTGAATTTACAAACAATATATTTATCTTTTGATAATTGAATTTAGTATTCTTTACCTGAATTGCCTAGTTGCATTCACTACGGTGTTGCCCCTTGCATAGTTTGGTATCCTGCCAGGATATTTTAGTAAAATTCTTTATTGATTTTCAGAAAGTTAAAAAAAACAGAAAGGAGAAACACAAAGCAATATGACAATTGACATACAGAAAAACAAAAATGTTACCCCGGGAGCCCAGAAATGGTTCCCCTGGTTACATGTGCTCCATAGATGGAGCGTGAAAGGCGTGCACAGACAAAGTTGGGTGGAGAGCTGAGGCTGCAATCTGCTTTCCCATTCTTCCTTTTCCCTCATCTAGATCTTTTCTTTGATTCCTGTGTTTGGATATAAGAGCAGTATATTTTAAGCTTAGTCTAATATCAAATCAACATTAAACTCCTTTCTAGAGTACCCTCTGATTGTCTCCCAATCCGTTCTTTCCTGATCCTTTTTATTTTTGTTGCGCATTCTTTCCGTTAACCAGTCCAGCTGTACTGTTTCTATGACTTTAATAAACCACTCCTCCTTCGTTGGGGTTGTCGGTGATTTCCAGTACTTTGCATACAGGATTCTGGCTGCGGTTATTCCTAACCCCAAGATTTTCTTTTCCCCGGGAGACGCGGCTTCTACTCCTATTCCCAATAGAAAGGTTTCTGGCTTTTTCTCCACCTTATAGTTGATCATCTTACGTATTTCCCTGTGGATCATCGTCCAAATATTGGACGCCTTGGGGCACGTCCACCATGCGTGGAAGAAGGTGCCGTTTTTGTTCCCGCATTTCCAGCATTTTGGGTCCGCTCCTCTGTACATTTTAGCTATCTTCTCTGGGGAGAGGTACCACCGATAAATCATTTTAACCCAGTTCTCCCTGAAGGAGTTGCTTAGTGATTTCTTAACTGTGTTGCACCAAATGTTCTTCCACAACTGGGGTTGAATCTTGAAGCCAAGGTTTCTAGACCATTTGGCCATGTACTCCCTTTCTTGGTTATCTGCTGTGTCAATTTCTAATAGTATTTTATAGATTTTACCTAGTGGTTTCGTTTCCTCCTCAAGCATTTTTTTTTCTAGCTCTATCTCTTCATCCATAAATCCTCTTTTCTGGTCCTCTCTAAACTTTTCTCTCATTTGTAAGTATGGGAACCACCCCAGATGTATTCCTTCTTTTTCTAGTTCCTCTTTAGCTTTGAGTGCCCAATTCCCCTCACTCCTTCTTAATGTATCTTTGTATGTTATCCAATTGTTGCTCGCCAGTTCTTTAATGCCATAAGCTTCATTCACTGATACCCATAGTGGGATCCTTTGCCCATACATTATATTGGAGTACCTGTGCCAGGTCCTGATGAGAGAGCTCCTTATATAGTGATTTTTGAAGGTCGCATCTACTTTCCTCTTATCATACATCAGATATCCATGCAGTCCGAATTTTAGGTCATGTCCCTCCAGATTAGTGAGTTTATAATTCCCCAGGTGCATCCATTCCTTTATCCAATTGAGGCAGCTGGCCTCATGATATAGTTTCAGGTTGGGTACCCCCAATCCCCCTCTCTCTAATGGGTCTTGTAAAGTTTTCATTTTGACTCTGGGTTTTCTGCCCCCCCAGATGAATCTTGAGATGTCCCTTTCCCAATCTTTGAAGGTTTTTTCATTCTTTATTATTGGTAAGGTCATGAATAGAAAATTAATTTTTGGAAGGACCATCATTTTTACGGTTGCAATTTTCCCCATGAAGGAGATGTTCAGTTTCTGCCATTTATCAAGGTCTTTTTTTTATTTTTTTCCAGAGTTCCGTATAATTATTTTTAAACAGTCTTGAATTTTTTGATGTTATATTAATTCCCAAATACTTAACTCTTTCCTGTACTTTCATCCCTGTGTCTCTCTGCAATGTCTGTATTCTTTCCTCTTTCATGTTTTTTACTATTAGGTTAGTTTTCCCTCTATTAATTTTGAAGCCCGCCACCCTGCCAAATTCTTCTATTTTTCCTATCCAGTCCTTTATGGTTTCTACTGGTTTTTCTATTATTAACACGACATCATCCGCAAATGCCTTCACTTTGATGTTATCGTTTTTGATTTGCAACCCTCTGAGATCCTTATCCTCCCTTATTTTATTCAGTAAGATTTCTAATGCAAAAATAAATAATAGTGGGGATAGGGGGCATCCTTGCCTTACTCCCTTACCAATTTCCACCTCCCCTGTTTTCCTTTGGTTAACTATAATTTTTGCTTTTTGTTGACCATATATGGCATGGAGTGCATTCCTTATCTGAAATCCCATATCCAGCTCTCTCATCAAGGCCTCCAGGAGGTGACTTGATCGAAGTGTATAAAATCATGCATGGGATAGAAAAGGTGAATAGAGAAAAAATATTTTCTCTGTCACACAACACTAGGACTAGGGGGCACTCCCTAAAGCTCCAAGGTAGGAAAGTTAGGACTAACAAAGGGAAATATTTCTTCACCCAGAGGGTCATTGGGTTATGGAACTCACTTCCAGAGGAGGTTGTGACAGTGGTCAGCCTGGACAGCTTCAAGGCAGGATTAGACAGATTCATGGATACCAAGGGAATCAGTAGCTACTGAAATGGACATCCAAGTGCCACCTCTGTGTTGATGGAGGCAGGCAGGATTTCCCCGGTACTGGTTGTGGGGGGTCGGGAGCAGGTGAGGGTTCTGCCCTCCTTTCTGCTAGAGATCCCTGTGTACAACTAGTGGGCCACTGTGTGACACAGAATGCTGGACTAGATGGGCTGAGGCCCGATTCAGCATGGCTCTTCTTATGTTCTTATGTCCAGATAGCTCCAGCTGATCCTGTCGAACGCTTTCTCCGCGTCCAGGAACATCAGGGCCATCTCCTTTTCATTGTGTTTCTCATAATACTCCAATATATCAATTACATATCTAATGTTGGTTTTAATTTGTCTCTTAGGAAGGAATCCGTTTTGGTCCTCCTTTATCCACTTATTTAAAAAGGATTTAAATCTATTTGCCAGAATGGAAGTAAAAATTTTATAATCAAAATTTAGCAAGGAGATGGGCCTGAAGTTCGCTGGATCGCTCAGATCTTTCCCCTCCTTGCCTATCAGCGTGATGTTCGACTCCTTCCACGTATCTGGGCCTTCCCCCTGGTTCAGTATTTCGTTAAAGAGCCTCTCTAGGATTTCTATCAGTTCGTCCTGAAATTCTTTATAATACTCGGCTGTGAAGCCATCGGGACCCGCTGCCTTATTTCTTTTTAGCATTTGTATTGCCTTGATTATTTCTTCCCTGGTGACTCTTTTATTTAGTTCCTCCCTTTCTTCCTCAGATATTTTACCCAGTCCGCTTTCTCCCAGGTATTTTGTAATTGCCTCCTTGTCTATATCGTCTCCTTTGTACAGCTCTCCATAGTATTTCGCTATTTCCTTCCTTATTTCCTCATCTCCCGTGAACTCCATTTGCCCTATCCTAATCTTTTTAATTACATTCTTCTCCCTCTTCTCTCTTAATTGTTGTGCCAATAATTTCCCGGTTTTATTTGCCGACTCAAAGTATTTTTGTTTAAGATATTTCAATTTTTTTTCCATTTTTTTCAAGTCTAGAAATTCTAATTGTTTTTTATAGAGGTTTACCTCTCTTCTACTTTTCTCACTTCTGGGGTTCCTTTTTAGTCCTTTTTCTGCTTCCTCTAGTTTTCGATTCACTTCTTTCATTTCTTTCTCTCTTGCTCTCTTTTTACTGGCCTGTTTCTTAAGAAAGAATCCCCTCATAAAGGCCTTGCTCGTGTCCCAAATTACTTTGGTATTACTATTATTTTCACAGTTAATTTTGAAGAATTCCAGGACTATTTTTTCCCTTCCTCCCTAATCTTTTTATCCTCTACTATATGTGTCGGGAGTCTCCAGTAGAATTCCCTTTGTTTATTCAGCATTTCCAAGACCACCCATCCATGATCAGATACTGTTCTGGTCTTTATCTCCACCTTCCTCACTAGGGGGGTCAAGCCCCCCGAGATCAGGAAGAGGTCGATTCTAGACCATGTCTTATGGCATTCAGAAAAAACGTGAAATCTTTTTCTTTTGGGTGGCGTTCTCTCCATATGTCCCTTAGTTTGAATTTGTCCACTAGCTCGAAGAGGCTTTTTGGAAGCTTCCCTCTTAACTCTCTCTTCACTCCCTGTCCATGGCTCCTATCCATTTCTGGGTCCGTTACCCCATTTAGGTCTCCTAATATTATGCACTCATCAAATTCCTCCTTTTCGATCACGCTTGATAGTTTCTTAAAGAATCTGGCCTTGCAACCATTTGGCGCATATACATTACATAACAAAATTGTTTCTTTCTCCCGTTTGATTGTCACCCCCACATACCTCCCTTCCTTGTCTGTAAATACTTGTTCAGGCTTTAAGATGGGATCTACGTACAGGACCACCCCTTTTTTCTTATTCTCCGCCGCCGCCACAAATTCTAACCCAAGCCTATCATTCTTAAGGTACTTCACATCACTCTTTCTAATATGTGTTTCTTGTAGGCCTATTACATTCGCCCTTTCCTTTCTTAGTCTACTGTACACTCTCTTTCTCTTATTCCCACTATTCATCCCATTTACATTCCATGTCAAGCACCTTAAGTCCATTTACTGGTCTTCTGTAGGTAGGTCTTCTTGGCTTCTTGCTTTGTTGGGGTCCTCGTCAAAGTCCTCCGAATCCGCTTCCGGTTCGGGTTCCGCATTGTCCTCTTTTCCCATCACTCCTTCCACTCCATACTCCCTCTCTCTGGGTTCCCCTCTGCCAGCCGGTGCCCTTCGTGCTGGGTTGGTCAGGAAGCCTTCTCTCCATCTGCCTCCGTTGTTGTTGTCCTTATATTGTTCGGTTTCAAAGTCGTCCTCGTACTGCCTTAGAAATTCTTTTGCTTTTAACACTGTAGTAAGCCAGTGGTTTTTGCCTTTATAGGATACCATTATCCCCTCCCTCTTCTCCCATCTATATCTTATATTGTATTTCCTAAGTATGTCCGTTATAAAATAATAGTCTCCTCTCTTCTGCAGTACCGAAGCGGGTATTTCTTTCAAAATACTTAATTTCTTGCCTTTGTAGGTTACTGGCCTTTTCAGGCTCCCCCTCAGGACCTCATCTCTAGTCCTCTTAAGTGTGAAGTTCACCACCACATTTCTGGGCATGTTATTTTTCCTTGTGTAGCTTGAGGAGACTCTGAAGACCCTGTCAATCCTTCCTGCAAGGGACTCCTCTGGTGTATCTAGTATTCTTGATGTTATTTCTAGTATCACTTCCCTTAGTTTCTCCTCTCTCTCTTCTTCTATCCCTCGATAACGTAATTGGGATTCCTTCTGGTGGATCTCTGTTGTTGTTAATTTATGTTCCAGGTCTTGTGTCTTCATTTCTAGTTCTTTGATCCTTTCTAGGTTTCCCTTTTGTCTATGTCTTAATTCGTCATTCTCCTGTTTAAGTTCTACCATTTGTTTGTTCATTTCCCCCATTTTCTTGTTTGTCTCTTGCATTCCCTTCTTCATCTCTCTTAGATCTCCCTTGAGTTCATTCCTCATCTCTTTTAATTCGCTCCTTTGTTCTTCTCGCATCTTTCTCCTTTCCTCGTCTCCATTGTGGATAGCAGCCCTTATTTCTTGTATCTCCATTAATACCTCTCTCCAGCCTATCTCCCCCGCTCCTGAGGGTCGCCTGGCTATCTCCACCCTATTTTCCACTCTGTTGTCTTTTCCTCTGGCTCTAGTCGTCATGATTAGCATTTGATCCTTGCCTGGGATATCAGGTTTCCTCTCTTTCCTTCCTCCTTCCAGGTTATTGTTGTCCTCCTTCTATCGTCTTCCTATCTTGTTGGGCTCTTCTCTATACTTTCTATGCCTTCTGGCCTTCTGGTCCTCAGTCCTTTCTCCCCTCCTTACCCTTGTCTTTCCTTCTCTTCCTTCCTTCGTTCTCCTCCTCTCCTTCTCTTACTCCTTCTCAGGTTGGTAGATGGCAGATGGCTGGGATTGTCTTCCGGGTTTTCTGGGTTTTCTCTCCCCCCCCCTTTGTTTCGCATCAACTTTTACGTCACTCCAACGTTGCGTCCTTTACGGCCGCCCTATCTGGCCGCTGTTCACCCTCCCAGTCTTTCCCCACCCTGGTGTCCGCCTCTTTACTTTCCTTTCCTGCCGCTTTGCCTTCTGGGAGAGCTCTACTTCCGTCTTCTTCCCTTTCCTTTGTTTACATTCCAAAGAACCTCTTATCAGATTTCCGGCGCCATCTTTGCTGCTGTCCCCTCTCCCCTTCTGTCTTCCACCTCCGCCTCCGCCGAGTTTCTGCCGAGTTTCAGGTAAGGTTCAATTTTTTTCCCCGCGTCTCGTCTCCCTTCTCCTCCTCACCTTCCTCCTCTCTCCTCTCCTCGGCCAAGGGTTACTTTTCTTTCCCTCCGTTCTTCTCCGGTCTCTCTCGCCATCTTTGCGTTCTCGTCGCTCGGGTCTTACTCTTATATCTCAATGAGAGTGCTCCAATAGCTGATCGGCTGAGTTGTTTTCTTTTGCCTTCCCCTCTTTTTGCCTCGCTCTTCAAAGGGTGCTTGTGTCAGTGTGTCTGCCGGGGCAAGCTTGCTTCTCGGCGCAATGCCGGATTGACCCTGCTGGGATTCCTCAGGTCTTCTTCTGCTCCTCGCACCCCAATCTCGTCGGGTCCCTTGAGGGGGCCCCACTTCGATCGGGGGAGGAGTCTCCCTTAGACCCTGGACCTTCTGCTTCTTTTTACATCCAAGCAGTGGTGGAAAAATCTCCAACCCCAGCACTGGGTCCCAACTCCAGGAGAGGCTCCTAGGTTGCTGCGCTCGCCTCCATGGCCAGACCGGAAGTCCTCAAATTGCATTAATTTTAGATGTATCCTTCGAATTCTGTGCTAGGATATGCTAGTGCCATGGCTCAAGAAAATTTTTAGGATGAGTTTATTCTCTCCACAAGTTATCGCAGAATCATAGCAGTTAAAATAGGATAAAACTGCTATAATTCTGCAGTGTGGATATCCCTGCTCAGGAAATCCTACTGAATTCAACGGGGCTTATGTTTACATAAGTAGTTATATGATGACATTTGAAAAAATAATTCTAGTTAAGATACCCTATTGCTTGTATTTGTTATAGTACAGAAACAGACACCTATGTTAAATTTGGATTTAAAATTGTGCATAGTGAGTGCATGCAAATACAATACTAGAGTACACATTTAACTGAGGAGCCAAAGGCAGTTCCCACATGCACTATTTAATGTGTTCTCCCTCTTTGTTGCATACATACATTAATGCATTCATCTCTGTACTGCAATGCAGATAAAGAGTTCACATCTCTAATCATTGATCTAGGCTTTGCTGCATCAGAGAAAGTACTGTTTTGACCACAATCTCCAGAATCATGGCCATGCTGAATTGTTACATGGTACTGTGGCTTTTAATTGTCATCCCAAACAGAGCTTAGATAGAAAAATATTCCCTTGTGCACCTTAAATGGGATTGATACAAGATAACTTGTGTTATTGTCTTCACATCCTATACAAATACTTTGTCCTGGTAATGGAAATTAAAACCAATGCAGTCATTATCAGGGTTCGGCTCTTGGCAAATCTAAGAAGGTAGCTCCATTGCATTGCCTGTGATCCTACAGTAATGCTTATTTTGAAATTTGGGTATCAGCTATGGGTTTAAAAACTCCATCTCAAATTGTTGTTGTTGTTGTTGTTAACTTTACTTCTATCCTGCCTTTCTCCCCATAGGGATTCAAGGTGGTTATTTACATAAGTAAGCATATCAAAGTAAATTTGACATCCTGGCTTCTTTTCTGCATCCTGGGATAAAATTAATATGCTTGGCATAATGAAAAGAAGTGATGGAATAGCTAATTTTCCAGAACCTTACTTCCCCTCTTCTGACTCATTACAGTTCCACTTCACGTCTTTACTCAATGAAAACAAATTAGAAACTGAAGAAAGTTCAAGGTTCCATTTTTCCTCATACAAGATAACCGATTTTTAAAAGAGGCAATAGAAAATTGCATTTGTACATGTACAGACTTACAGACAGCCAAAACAGAATAAATTAGATTCAATATATAGACATGACTGAAATATATATACTCACATCTCATTGAGATAGATATATATTCTCAAGTAGATAATAAGATGTTGTACCCTCACATCCTTGTTACAGAAAAGCATTAGAAGGACTGCAAAATGAGTCTATCAGTTGGAGAAGACATTTTGAGCAGCCCATTGTATGAAATGTAACATTCCCACTCACAAAACTTGCTAGGTTTTCTTTTTGGCCATGCCCTTCTGCTATTAAGAAACACCTGGCTAACATAATTTGAGTAGTAAATCACAGTGCTCTGGGGCTTCAAAGCCACAACAGACAGGACCCACAAAGGGTTATAAAATGAATCAAGTAAATATTAGAAATATGCAAAATATCTATATTGTTCAGTATATAAGCATTCTCACAAAAGACATACGTTACCCAAATGGGTGCAACATTCAATTCCCACGCAGGGATGATAAGTCAACAAATGAATAGTTCAGAGAAATAAATCCATAATTAGCCTCGAAAGGCTTGTTGAACTCACAACGGTGAGTATTTGTAAAGTTCCAAATTTAACCCCCGATGGGGAACGACAAATAATAACGGCGTCAAATGCCAATAATGCGGATTTCCCATGGCGTCGCAATGTGAATGCTAGGAAAATCAAAATAAATCTTCCCGGTCTAATGACCCAAGTTGGACGCGGAGGAGTGGAATGAAACTCTTCCAAGCGAATGGAAAGGCCGACGGAGTGGCAATGCGAGATGGAGAGGCCTTAAAATCTGCTTTCACCGTAAATTCGGTTTTCAAGGCGAATCAACAAGAGCGTCCATTATCTGAAAATTAACATCATGATCAAAAACAGGGTAATGCCCCAAATAATAATACACAATAACGTTTGGCAATATAAGGTATACATACCAAGTAGCAATACATCATGACCCAGGCTTAGTAGCAATCATTACAAAGCATCTGAAGATTCAGCCTTCTATAAACACTGCAAAGAGAAAAAACACACTGCAGCTTCTTTAAAACTGAGGATTCTTGAACAAGTTAAACCTTTACCTCATCAGAATTCTAATGACTGTTTACGCTCAGCTGAAATTAAAAGGACAGTCCTTCTCAATTCGGAGTGGCCAAACGGGTTGAATGACGTCATCTCCCTCAGCTCACTAATTTGACCCCTTTTGAATGATATATATATATCCCCCCCCTGTTACTTCAGTCTCCTACCTTTGGGTGTAGCAACCCAGTTCTCCTTCGTGCCTGGGGGACAAGGGGCAGCACCGGGGGTCCCACTTGCATTAGAACCAGCAGCAGCTGAGGTGGATTCTGAGGAGGATTTAGAGGGAATGGAAGAAGGGGCTTTTGAGGTAGCTGGGCCTTCTTCTCCCACAGAGAGCCTGGCCTGGGATGATGGATGGCCTGACCCGTACGAGGACATGGAAGGTCAGAGAGGTTCAGAAAGCAGTGATAGCGAAGGCTATGAGAAACCGGGGGGGCGAGGTTCTCAAGAACGAATGGAGGAGGAGGAATGCATGGAAGCGCAAGGGGAGTTTGACTCTCACGAAGATAGGGAACCAGGTGCTGGGAGGCAAGGTCGCAGCTTGATAGGAGACGGAGCATTGAGGCTAGGAGGAGGGGCTGGCACCACAGCCTAGACCGGCCAAAGGGGCGCGGGCCCGGCATAGATTGGAGGCGAAGCCTAGAGCGTCGGGGGCCTCGCCAAGGAAATTAAGTAGAGGATCCGTGGGAACGGATCCTCAGTACCTCGGCCACGTCTATCATCTACAGACGTGTAGCGAGCTAAGATCCACGTAGCCAAGTTTGGGCTTGTGGCCTGCCAAGGAGTGCCTTGGACCTTGCAACCGTGCCTTGTTCCTGATCCGCAGTTGGTGAGCGGAGCCTTGCCAAGCTTTTTGGAAACGTCCCTGCCAAGTTGCTTTGGACATTACTACAGACCCTTTACCTTTGGATTACTTTGATATTTTTATGGACAATACCTTTTCTACTGTTTTTATTCTTCAATAAAGTAGTTAGCTGAATACCGTCTCTGTGTGTGTGTTTAAGGGGCTAGCCAAGACCCGGTATCGTGACATTGGGTCACCCTAATGATTGCTACTAAGCCTGGGTCATGATGTATTGCTACTTGGTATGTATACCTTATATCGCCAAACGTTATTGTGTATTATTATTTGGGGCATTACCCTGTTTTTGATCATGATATTAATTTTCAGATAATGGACGCTCTTGTTGATTCGCCTTGAGAAAACCGAATTTTACGGTGAAACGGATTTTAATCCGCATTATTGGCATTTGACGCCGTTATTATTTGTCGTTCCCCATCGGGGGTTAAATTTAGAACTTTACAAATACTCACCGTTGTGAGTTCAACAAGCCTTTTGAGGCTAATTATGGATTTATTTCTCTGAACTATTCATTTGTTGACTTATCACCCCTGCGTGGGAATTGAATGTTGCACCCATTTGGGTAACGTATGTCTTTTGTGAGAATGCTTATATACTGAACAATATAGATATTTTGCATATTTCTAATATTTACTTGATTCATTTTATAACCCTTCGTGGGTCCTGTGTGTTGTAACATAATTTGAGCCAATGATAATTTTCATGGAACTACAATGTTCTGATGGGGAACACATCAGCTTCATTGAACATGTAAAAAGGTTGCTTCTAGTAAACACAACACTGGGAAGAATGGAGAACTTGCACCATAGAAGGTCAAAAGATGGAATCTTGCATTTCAGAATATTTCAGATACCCTGACTTGACAGTCCTACATGTAAAAACGCATATATAAGAGTACTGGAATGGATCACAGGATTAATAAGAGCCAGCAGCAGTACATTATTTCCTTATTTGATTGACCCCCTAATGGAGGTTCAAAGTGGCTCACTAGAATTCATTAAATAGGGGCTCAAGGTGGCCTATTATGGCTGTATAGTCAATGCAGCCATAGCAGGGTTCTGCACTTACAAATAGAAAAAAGGTAACTCCATTGGTTTGCTTGTGATCCTACTGTAATGCTTATTTTGAAATATGGGTGTCGGCTATATGAGTAGTGGCTTCCTTGGAGCAAGTGATGTCCTTTAAAGACTTACAGGAAGATTCAAGGCCATATGCCCTACAACTGAGCCTCAATTAGGCACTGTGGAAACAGTTTGAGAATATGATAGTGCTGTTCTGGAGCTCCAGATTCTGCCTGTTGTTCCTACCAGCCTTGTATCCTGTTGCTGATTTGAGGCTTTGCTCTGTCTTTTGACTTCACTTCCCGTAAGATCCTACCCACTTCAATTCAGAAGTAGGCTGATGAAACTCTGCATTGGCCTTTGGCTCCTGTGGATCATCTGACTCTCCTGTGGTTTGTTTTGATTCTGATATTGCTGCCATGCTCTGACTGTCATTGGGTGGTGTTTTGTTTTAGTTTTTTTGGTTATGGTGGTGGTTAGTTTGGCTGTGGCTTGCTATACTGTCCCTGACTCCGGACTGCAACAGCCTGCTAGGGAGACGTTCATGAAAACAGGACACCCCTTCTTTATCTTTGGAGTGCTGGACTTCATACCTTGAGTTTATTCCTTTACAGCTGGGATATATTATTTTCCAACTGCCCATTAAAATGCAACAGTGAGGCTCTGACTTTTCAAACCCCTGCACCGAACAAGCTCAGAGAACACATATTCCAGCAACATAACTGTATATACAACTGGCATAACTCTCTACCATAAGGGAGCTTCCCTGAAGGCATTGAACTCTGCCATCATTCACTAAAAATATATCTTCAGTCCACAGTGTGAAGGCTGAAGGTCAAGCAATGCTCAAAAAGATTTGTGGGTGGGGAAGGGGGGAGATTTTATTGTAACAATTAATTCAAAATGAAGGGAGGGTACGTTGAGTAGCACATTCTGCATAATCCTAAAGAAGAACTAACAAATGACATAGCATTTGTTCCCCAGACCTTATAAACCCTTGCAGGAAATAGTCTGTTCAAGGTTCATTTACTATTACATCCATCTTTCTAGACTCTGCTGGATTTGAGCTTAGTGGTCAATTTGTTTTTAGTTGACTCTTGCCTCATCTATGTTTTTCAGAGCAAGGTGCTGTTATTGGCTCATTTTTCTGGATCACCTAATTCAGTCTCGTTGTGCTGGCCGGCTGTGTTACCAATCTATAAATAAAAGCAGGCTTAGCTTCCTTCACCAAAATAAACTGAAATGATTTCTACATGAATGGAGATTCCATCTGAACATTAGAAAGAACTTTCTGACTGTGAGAGTTGTTCAGCAGTGGAACCCTCTGTCCCGGAATGTGGTGGAAGCTCCTTCTATGGAGGCTTTTAAACAGAGGCTGGATGGCTATCTGTTGGGGGTGCTTTGAACGCGATTGTCCTGCTTCTTGGCAGGGGGTTGGACTGGATGGCCCACAAGGTCTCTTCCAACTCTATGATTCTATGATTGGAAGAAAGAAACTTTTCTATGACACAAGACTAGCAAGGTTGGAATGAGTTCTACTGCTGAACGTTTCCTGGGGCTGCATCCTATTGCTAGGTGAGGGCAAAGACCGAAGAATGAGATCAAAAATGCTTCCCTAGTTATTTTAAAGTTCTTAGTGCTAGTAACTTAGCTGAAGGAGTAACATTACATGTTTTAAAGTGAGAGAAAGCTTATACAAAAGCTGAGAAAGTGATGGTGTCATAAGTAAGCAAGCATAGACAGCTGAGAAACTCCAGAGGAATCGATTAGGGTCCCCAGGATGCCAATTTTGGTCTTAGTTTGCAGTTTTCTGCCCTTGGGCTATGCCTTGTTCCTGAAGAGAAATCATCTGAAAAATGAAATCCTAATGCTTTGCATCGAGAGCACCATGTCTGGAATAATAATAAGCGATCAGTGCCCACTGATCTTGATGTGACAACACCAACACCATACGAAGACATGACGCCATGAAGCGAAAATATAATGCATATGTTGATGTCAGATATGAACAGGATGCAAACAAGTAAGTAGAATTCTGCAATAAGATTGTTGTGTCGAAATTAAGTTATAGTAGTCGCCCTGTAATGGCCAGAAATCTCTCTCCAATGTTCAGAATTATATACTCACCAGAATTGGAGGTGTAGTATTTTGAGAGAATGTGGGAGGTGAAGCCTATGACAGCAGGAAGAAAGAGATATACATTCCTCTTCAGATAGCTGTTATGTTCTGATGGAAGCAGCAACAAAGGGGTAGATATTTAGGGACCTAATCTCCCTATATCCCATGAATGGATGAGGGAAGCATGCCAACTCAAGAGCTGGCACAATTCTTTGATAACCATCTGTCCTGCTTTTCATTGTCATGGAATGTTTACTCTCAATTACCCTTGGATTGCACAACCTACCCACTGGCTAGACTTTAGTAAACTGTTGACTTGCTGTTTATCCTTATATTTATCCATTTTAATTTAGCAGCTTCCATACTTTAGTAAGCAGAAATCTCGTTCTATAAGACAGCCTTTCTCCGTCCGGTGACTTCCATTTGTTTTAGATTTCCGTGCCCGTCAACCAAAGTAATTACATGCTAATGTAAGTTGTAGTCCTGAACATTTGAGGTTCTGCTGCTGGTCATTGTTGAGCAATTTTGTAATTATAGGATAGCCTTTAGGAAAAGCCTAAAATCCTGGCTCTTCTGTTGTGCCTTTGGGGAATGAACAACAAATTCCCATATCTTGACCATCCCAGTACAAATTTGTCCTTTTGAGGCACCGGGAATGTGGCGCAGCTAGCTAAGTGTCAGCTGCATAAGATCTCTCTGACCAGTAGGTCATGAGTTCGAGGCCTGCCCGGGTCGAGGTGGGTTCTCGACCTTAAGTGTAGCCTGCTGCCAACCTTTGCAGCCCAAAAGACAGTTACATTTGTCAAGTAGGAGATAAAGGTACCACATTAAAGTGGGGAGACGAATTTTGAATGATTTATGAGGCCATGAAGAATAGCTGAGGAATGCAGAAGAAACAACAAAGGGATGCTGGAAGGAAATGCTGAGAGAGATGAGGAGTGTGTCAGCTCCCCCTGGTGTCCAGAAAGTTTGCCTCTGTCTATATATGTATAATATGTCAACATATATGTACTGTGCTGTACTGTACTGTGATAAATGTCACACGTTTATATGTCATATGTTGAACTGCAGGGATTGTTTGCAAGTATGTGTACTATAATCCGCTCTGAATCCCCTTTGGGGTGAGAAGAGCGGAATATAAATAAAGTAAATAAATAAATAAACTTTCTTATCCCTTAGTGAAAATCAACCCCATTGTTTGTCCCATCTGAATCTCCCACCAGATTCACTATTTATTTATGTATCTATCTCACCCAGGGTTTTATCATTTTATCCCTTGCATTTGGCCCTGCCCACTGTGTCCAATTCTTTATTATTTTATTTTATATCTTGTGTTTACCCTATTCTATTACTGTTTGCATTTGATTGATGTTATTGTTTGCATTTGATTGGTGTTATTATCTGTTGTATGTATTTTACTTTGCTTTATTGTAATTTTTGACTTTGGCCTCCTGTTAGGTGCCCCGAGTCCCCTTGGGGAGATGGTGGCGGGGTATAAATAAAGTATTATTATTACTATTTTCATGAAGGATATGTTTCAAGGATTGATTGTTGTAATCTGTTTTGTAGTATTTTATGATGTGTTGTTGTTCTGTCTCCTGTGTATGCAGCATCGAATTGTTGCCTTTTTGTTAGCTGTCCTGAGTCTCCCTTTGGGGGTAGAGGAGGATGGATTCAAAATAAATGAAATAAATACATAAATAAATAAGGCTCCCTGTGGATATTAATTTAAAATTGTGGAGGAAAAAGACTCCTTGTGGATAGCTGAAGCTGTGGATAACAGTGAACTCTATATTTTGACTATAAGGCAGAAGCATAGCATAGAATCAGACTCAAGGACTTTGAGAGCTGCACAAACACTTCCATTTTTTTTTGGAGAGTGGGCAAATGAAACCATGGATTTGAATATGTGGATAAGGGGGTTGTATTGTATAAGGAGTGCTGGGATAAGCAATAGCTCTCCTTTTAGGAGCATTGTGTCTAATAAGAATTTTCAGCAACTGGGTTGATGCATGGATCGTTTTAGGTTGGTCTCTCTCTGTCTATCTTATCATTATAATCACTTGAAATATAAAGGTGGTGCAGTTCTCCTTATAATCTCTTGTAAAAACTTATCTATAACACTTGCTTCTGTTCCCAGAACTAAATACATCATTCAACAAAAAGTCTTTGAAATGAAAACGTTAAAATGAGGGCAAAACTTCTGGGTTCCTCCTCAACCTAGGTCAGTTCACTTCCATTTGGAACTGTCTGGCACATCTTCCTCTGTGCTCTCTTGTAGCTCTGGTTGCATGACATAATGAAATCAGCTCCCCTGAGCACTTTGCAATGGCCAAGAGGCATGATTACTGCTTCCCAGACAGAAATATTGGGGGTGGGGGTGGGGGTCTGATGTTTCCAGATTTTAATTGAAATATAATAGAAGGGGAAAGCATGTTTTTATATGGGATGTATGAACGCTCTTTGTGTCCAATTGTGTTGAGATTAATTGTATTTCAGCATCTATGTTGTGCGTGTTTTCCATTTTATCCCTGCAGCTTTGGTGCTAATCCGAGGGGAGGGGAGGGATGATGATGATGGTGATAATAATAATTCAATAATGTCTCCCTGTTTACTCAGAAACCTGCGGAGATAAGTTGGGAAGAGTTTCTGGCAGTGCCGGAAAAGGAACCAGGGGGCAGTGTGATGTAAGAGGAAAGACAAGAGTGTTTATTCAAGTTTGGAAAATTCAAGCGACGACGAAAAGGAGGAGGATTTTGAGCGGCCTCTCGCCTGCAGCCAGGCGCTGGCTGGGCGCTGTCCGCGGTGCTGAACCGTGAGGTAGGCGGTGTTCCCTTCAGATTTCGGGGTTCTGAAGCTAGCCTTGGTGCTGGAAAGGCTTCGCCTACTAACTGGATGCCTAAAAGCGAGAGGCTCCTCGCAATCTCAGGACAGCCCAGCCCAGCTCCTTCCAAGGCGAGCTCTTCTCCTCCCCTTTCCCTCCTAGAGGAACATGTAGCCTGACTGGAGCTGGGGAGAGCGCCTTGGGCTGGCTGGCTTGCTGCATTGGAGCCCTGGCCCGGAGCCTTGACGCAAGAGAAGGAGTCTCCAAGAGGAAAAGGCATGGAGACCTACTGGGGCTACCAGAGCGGGGCTGGCAGCCCTTATGCCTACTCGGGGATAGGTGCCAATGGCACTGGCAGCCAAAGCAGCACTTACTACAACGAGGACCTTCTGCATAAGGTATAGACATGCCTTCCTTTGTGTGTTTGTGCAAGAAGGAAAGGACCAGGGGAGTAGAGGGGTAGCTGGACAACAGCATGAATGAACATCAAGGAGGCACTGCAATGTTTATTTCTATGTTTGATGTTTATCTGAGTGCCCCTTGCTTGCAGTCCCACCCTTTCCCGTTCTGCACTGTATTTATGCCAAAACCTCCAGGGAAATGGGCAACAGTACACAAAAGATTGTGTTAAACTATGTACATTGGTCCCTCGGGTCCCCGTAGGACTTTGTGCTGAGTTGTACTCTGCACAATACAGTCTCTGCTGTTGGCATATGGTGCTTTGCAAGGTGACTGCACAAAGCAGGCAAAAAAAACATCCTGGCAAGAACTTGCAGGTCCCCTGAACTGCAGCAAGCTTGTTGTTTTCCTTCAAAGGAAGGAAAACAGTGGGCCTTTCAAATCAAAATTAGGTCCTCTTGAAACAGCAGCATTTCTAAATAGCAGGGGAAAGGGATGGAAAGTTAAAATAAAATATGTCAGCAGGAATGGAAGTTTAAAGATGGTTATTTGTTCTAAACCATGGAATCTGAGAGATTTACCTGCATGCTGACTCCATTATTAAGCAATTAATTGGATGGATCTACTCTAGTTGTGACAAACCAACAGGATGACAACTGATGACTGTACAGTATCTTTAAAAGGAACTGTAACCCCAACTTGCATCTATTTCCTGAGCTTTTGCTCTTTTGCATGAACTATACATGTAAATAGCTGCAGTGCTGGCAGAATCCAAAAGAGGGCGAGAATGAACATGATGATACATTAATGCCAGCCTTTGGCTTATTTATAGAATCCCAGAAGAAAAAACTGCACTGCAATAAACTTTCAATTTGACAAGAAATTATAGGGAACAGCACTGCTGTTTGTGTCTGCTATATTGTTCAGCTGTCTGGCAATAACGGCTAGGCCTTTGTTTATTTTCCAAGCACTAATGAGTTTAATTTGTTAAGAACAGAGAGGTAGATACCAAATGGGATGAGAAATAAGGGCATGCTTGAAAGAACAGATACTAGTGTGAGATTTTGAAAACTAGGCATGTGAACTATAGTTTTCCATCCTCAATCAGAACCTCTTTTGGGGAGGGGGGGCACTCTTTTATTGTTTTTATAAGGCAGTTTTTATTCTAGATTATAGAATCTCTAGATATCTCTAATTAGTTCTGAGTACATTTGAAGCTATAATACTAATAATTCTAGGGGTGGAAAGCTGTGACTTTCCAGAAATCAATTAACTGCCACTCCCACCATCCCTTGCTTTTACCAGACTGGCAGGGCATGGTATAACCAGGAGTCCAACATCGTCTGGACAGCCAGAAGTTTTGTTTGGGTTTGCTCCCAAAAACCTACAAAATTTTGAATTTAATATGTTTTCATACTAATCAACTGCATTACACTTGATGGGTGAAACTTTCTTCATGTAAATACAGGCAACCTCAGTTAACAAAGTAGATGTGTTCCTGGACATTACTTGTTTAAAAGGAACTTTGGTACCAGGGCAGAAATAACATAGAGAGGATAGAGATAGGTTCCTACACTATACACAAAAAGATGAATAATTTAACATGTTTCAGCAAGTGTTTCATTAAGAACTAGTAATATACCTGTGTGAAACATAGGATAAGCAGCTCACAACTGTAAGTATGGTACTACCCATATGTGATGAACTAAAGCTTCCATTATAACAACCTACCATCCTAGCAAATCTGTCTGAGAATCATGGGAATTGTAGTCCAACACGTTTTGAAGATGGCATGTTGGAGAAAAGTGTACTGTGAAGGGGGGTCCTGACTCCTGAGTACCCGAAAGTTATGCAAGCAACCCTGAGTGAGGGATCCCAGCTTGAACTCTTCAGTACACACATTTTCATGTTATATTTAAATAGTGATTCTCCTAGTGAGACTGAGATGTTTTATTTTTTGAATGAAACAAAATAATAGTGAGTTATCCTCCTTAAAATAAAAAGTGTGTGTTCTTTCATCTGAATTTTTCTGAAATGAAGATATTCTCCATCTTTTTGACCTGTCTGAAATAGAGGATCCTGGTTAAAATGATATTTACCAAAAAGAATTCTGGAAAAATCCAGGAATCCATATGACTGAAATGTTAAGGGTTTTTTTTTAACTATTTGCCTATCTTACTGAATCCAGTGGTTTCAAAAAAATGTCTCGACGCATTCAGCATTGAGATGGTTCTTTGATATGTGAAAATGGAATTCATATGTGTCATGCCAGGTTAAGGTCAGCTCTCTTTGCATGGAGTTACAGACTTTGAAATGTAGTCATTAGCTTCTACCACACTACTCTTGACTACATGAAGTGTCCATTTTCTAAGACCCTTTCCTGTGTTATTTTACCTTAATCATTATTTAAATTATCTAAATAAGGCAAGATGTATAGGCCAAACTCCTTCTCATCCTTGAAAGTGTGTTGAAAGACTACGAGTATTTTGAAGAGAAGATGAGACTATTGTACAACAGCTAAAACATAACACATACCACAAATGCATAATTTATCTGGTCTGTGTGTTTCTAGACATTGAGTGGTGGTTCACTTAAAATTAAATTGTTTTCTTTTGTTTCCTACTATTTTCCATACTACTCCATACTACTCTTGGGATAACAACTCTATAAACTTTGATATAAATGGGTTATACAAGTTTACTTGTCAGGATCTTGTCAGACCAATTACAGAAGATCCACAATTCCAGGGATTTATCTTTTTCCTTTCTGTTACTTGTATGGATTGGGAGCACCAACTGCCTTGCTGTCAACTTGTAATAATGTTCACATAGTTATCTAGGCCAAAGCAGATGTGACATTAGAAATACACGACCAAATCTCCTGTGGAAGTTTTTACCTTTAAACAGTGAATGCAGCCACAAGAAGGGATTTATTTGAACTGGGATCACATGCAGAAGGCAGATTTCTCAGGCTCACCTGACTTCAAAGCTGCAATTCTGTATGGTAATGGCAGTCCCTTCCAGAATAAGGCGTACCCTCCTTTTCTTCCTTCAGTTGTCCCTCTCCTGCTCTCTGGGTCTCTTGAAGTGCTCCTATGTTGATGTTAAGTGTCTCCAGGGTGGGCAATTACCAGCCCTCCAGGTGTTTTGGACATCAACTCCCAGAAATCCTAAGAGCTGGTAAACTGGCTAGGATTTCTGGGAGTTGAAGTCCAAAACACCTGGAGGGCTGGTAATTGCCCACCCCTGTCTAGACTCCCTTGCAATAATAGCAGCCCTGTGCTCAAGGCGTTCACTGTCTGTGTTGTCCAACAGAGTCCATGTTGGACAACACAGAGATTGTTCCATGTTCCAAAGTTCATCTTTCTTTTTTGGCCACAAGATGGTGACCCCAGCAGTCCAGTCAGGGGTAAGAGAGGCAGACTATGGACCACATCACACTAGAGAATGAATCCACTTTAAATCTGGTTGCTGCCTCCTGCAGAATTCTGGGATTTGTAGTTTAGGGAGGAGCCTTTAATAGCCTCACTAAACTACAAACCTCAGAATTCTGCAGGAGGCAGAAAACAGGTTTAAAGTGGATTCGTTCTGTGTGATGAAATAGTATGTTTAGGGCATCTTTTCTATCCCCCTCTCCATATGGGGTGAGCACAGTGGATCCTAAAAAGAGCTGCTCAGTCATGAATACAGCTGCCAAACTACTCAACTGCCTCAGATCTTGAGGTAGAATGACTGAATCCATATCCACCATCCATGTGCCAGTCTGTGACTAGGGGATTCCAGATTTCAGAGTCCTGCCCCCATTGCCACTCACTGATTGCCATGGGACTTTTGGTTTTGTTTTATTTTTCTTAGACTATGCCTGTGCATGAGGTTTTTTAATGTGTGGAGGTCAGTGCATGGCTGATCAACACACAGTCTTCACAGAATGAGGTTCCCAACCAGTGGCATGGTGAACTCATCTGTTGCAACCTTCTTCCACCTTCACATACGTTGTATCATGTTATCTTCCACCTGCTCCACCATTGATGTCTTCAGGCTTTCAGATTGTGCTTTGTCTGGATCCTCCCCTGTGGCACCTCCTGGGAGTATATGACTCCAGTGGTTACGCCCAGAGGTTAACTGGAACATGTAAGCCCCCTCAACACGACAAGATGACGAGTATCTAGATATTAAATAATACCTCATCTTCTTAACATGATGCTTCAGTTACCCAAGAATAAAATCAAATACTAAATAAATAAAATGAAGTAAATCCATTACAAAGGAGTATTCTTTGGCATTATTTCACGAACGAAGATTCTTAGGAAGGATTCATTCCACGCTTTTTACAAGTGCGTTAAAGAAGTATTAAATAGATTAGATAAACTTTAAGATCATTTCATTCAGTTACATTTTGGCTGAATTGACTGGCACTTGAGAAATATGGTTTTAATTGCTGTGGTTTGTTTAGCATTAAAACATTTTATTTCTAATTTGTCACTTCTAAAACTTTGTTATGAGACACTATAAGCTCTGCGTTGGGAGAAAAAGAAGATAGAAGCAAAAATAGGTCACATTAACTACATCTGTAAATACATGACAAAAGAGGACAGTTAAAATTCTCTTATATAATAACCCAATTTCTCTGGCTATTGTCACAAGAAAACTTGGAGAGCTGTGTTATCACAAGGATGAATTTTAGAGGACTGGCTTGGTTCAATAGCACTAAGAGTTCATCTACACTCTACAATTAACACTATTTAACACCACTTTAACAGCCATTTTTCGATGCTATGGAAGCCTGGAAACTGTAGTTTTACAAGTTTTTTGGCCTTTTCTGCCAAAGTGTGCTGGTACCTCATCAAACTAAAATGATCCTAAGATTCCATCTCATTGAACCATGATAGTTAAAATAGTGTCAACCTGCATTAATTCTACAGTGTAGATGCATCCCAAGAAAGCTTTGTGCCTTCATGAGACAGGTCTGACTTTGGGAAAGAGGCTCTCCTGAATCTTCAAAGCAGCTTGGGTGGGAGATTGTAGTCTCTCAAACTGTCAAATATACTTTATGCACTTCCAGAACTTGGTTTCCTAAATGATGGATATGTCAAAACATGAACATGAAGCACAGTGTCTCAATAGCAAATGCTGCCTGCATTGGCATAGCTAGCCTATTTGGATTAGCAGTGATCTAAGGCCCCTTTCATACAGCTGTATAAAATTCACATTGAACTGGATTATGTGGCAGTGTGGACTCGGGTAGCCCAGTTCAAAGCTGATATTGTGGATTATCTGCCTTAATATTCTGAGTTATATGGCTGTGTGGAACGGTCCTAAATAAGAAGTTTAACAGTCTCTGCATTGAGTTTGAATGTCAATTTGAGACATTTGCCATTTTCAAATATGTAAATATACAGTCCATAGATATGTGTGTTCAAGCATTCTCATGCAAATGGGTTGAAAATTGCAGTGTCTAATCACAGTGGTAAGATTGGACTACAACTAGAAAAAGATTATTTACTGTGATGGCACAGAGCTCATTATTTCACTGCAACTTCCCAAGTAGCTTCTGGTCTCCCATGTCTATGGAATTAAAGCACAACTGCTGTGTATCTCATACCATAGAAAATCTGGAATTATGACAACATTCATGCTCCCAAGACCTGGCCAAATGGAAATGCTGCTCTAGGTGCCAACATAGTTCCCCTTCTTGAATGCATTTTATCATACTGTAATTTCCTTAAAAAAACTTTCCGCAGTTGTGACAGACTTTAATCAACTCTTCCTTTTTCAGCTTCAAGCAGGATTTATGGTCTGGGAAGCAGCGATGCAGTAGGAGGCTTTGTATAAAGTACCAGGTGTATGGTCAACTAATGACCATGACTATTTTTCGGAAACTGGAAAACATTCTTTTTTACAGTATCTTCATTGAGTTTTAATTATTATGATGTAAAATGCTTTAGAAGTTTACTCAAATGTATTGTATTATTGATTATGAATTGTGTACTTCCCTATGAAGAGCAAAGTATAAATGTTCCAATAAACTTATTAGATGCAGATAGCAGATATATTGCAAAAAAGGTCAAATTAAATTATGGATACATTACTGTTGATCGACTTTCCTATCATCTACGGCATCTCTGCTAATATTTGAGCAGATAAAAAGAAACCTAAAATCTTATTCCCACTTACATAAGATCTCTTTGGTGAGCAATTTATGCTTTTATGGCTTTTGAGTTTAGTTATGCATTTGTTTTTACTGTTATATTGTATTAGACTTTTTTGTCAATTGCCCTGGAAATATTATCTAAACTGTAGAATAATACCTCTTATCCTGTTGTCTCCATTTCTCTCTGTACCAAGAAGAATTGCTCATAGCTGTCATACTGACTGAGCCATGGGTATTGGTGCTAAAAATAAAATTATAAATAATACACAAAAAGTTCAACCAAGGGTTCTTCAAAGCACTGCAAGCTGCTTACAAGAGTTAAATTTTGGACTTGCAACTGTGTAAAATTTCATAATTCTAGAATTTTATTTGACAGAGAGAAGGAGCGTGAGCGAGAGAGATGGCACGTAAGAATGAAACAGGATGGGAACGTTTCCATTCAGACTGCAGGGCAATTGTGACAGCCTCGAACTCCTGCACGACTCTGTTGTGTGCAGTGACCTGATTTTTTTTTGTCTTAGGTAGCTGGGATGCCAGGCTAAGCATCTGCTGTAGGAGAGATGGGGATTTGGCACCAGTGTTAGCTGAAAAGATAGTAGAAAAAACAATTATGCATATAGCCCATCCACCCAATTCCTTGGAAAAATATTTCTCCAAGATTTCCCTAATCAATATGGCAAGGGCTGTATTGGTTGGGGAATTTTGGGAGTTGTCAGGCCCTTAGCCAGGGGGCGGGGGTTGTGAGTCTGGGTGAGAGAGAGTCTACCCTAGCAAACCTTTTGTATCGTTATCCCAATACCCCCATTCATATGGGATATATTGATCATCGTGATCAGATCATGATATGAATAAACATAACACTTTAAGTAATGTACCAGTAAGGACTTCTCGCGGACCACCCTGAGAAGGGGGGGGCTGAAGCCCCTCAAAGCCCCCGCCAACATGACTGGGAGTTGTAGTGAATAAAAGGTTAAGGGCATTTTCATGAGGTTGTTTACATACATGCAGGTTGAGCATATTACCAACATATAGGTTGATATAGCTGTGCAGGGAGAAGTGAGGATGCTTCAGAGTATCTCTCATTACTTCTGTTAATGTGGTTCAAGGCTGTGTTAACACATATCGGTTTCATGTTTTGTGCAACCACCACAAAGCTGTAGTGAAGATTCACCCCCAGGAAGATGAGGAATGGATTTTAAATGGAATGATCTGTTAACCAAATGAACTAGAGAAGTTGGACGTCTAAGTTTGAATTATGCAAGTCTTCTGAGAATAATAGCTCAGTAACTATCTTAATGGAGCCCCTGGTGGTGCAGTGGTTTAAACCAATGAACTGCTAAACTTGTTGACCAAGAGGTTTGAATCCGATTTCAGGTTCGAATCCATGGAGCGGTGTAATCTTCTGCTTTCAGCCTCAGCTTCTGCCAACCTAGCAGTTCAAAAACATGCAAATGTAAGTAGATCAATAGGTATTGCCCCAGTGGGAAGGTAATGGTGCCCCATGCAGTCATCCTAGCCACATGACCTTGGAGGAGTCTACGAATAACACCGGCTCTTCGGCTTAGAAATGGAGATGAGCACCAACCCCCGGAGTCAGATACAATGGGATGTCAGGGGAAAACCTTTACCTTTACCTTAACTATCTTAATGCTGACATAACCTGAAAGCAGTATTCTCCCCTTTATTTCCTTTATTCGATTTGTCGTCGATCCTCTCTTGGGCTTCACACAAATCTACCATTTGTCACAATATATGATCCTGTACTATTCTTTTCCATTTCTGGCCAAATAGCTTAAATTTGGATAATATTTTGACTTTGGTATCTTAAATTTTGTGGCAGTGCCAGTCGGGTTGCTAGCCCTTGTGACCCTATAGCCATTTGTCCTTCCATCAGTTCCGTGACTCAATCCTAACTGCTGGTAGATGAGACATGATAGCGCTGTGTCTTCCTGGCTGCCCCCTCTTCACTCTGTGGCCTCTGAGTGGCAATTAAAGTTGGGGCAGGGGGAGGACTCCCAACTGATGTGGAAGGGCCCCGTCTCTACAGGGATGGGGAAAAACCTCCCACTCATCTCCTTCAGCTGATTTAACTAAGTGAATTCACTTTGAATTCAGGGTCCTTCCACACCGCCATATAACCCAGCTCAATGTGGATTGGGCTTCAATTTGCAGTAATTGAAATAAGCTGAAGGCAATAGGAAAAGTGGGAGGAGAAAAAGACTGGGACATTTTAAAAGCAGCTGAAAAGTGGACCACCCCAAGTTAATTAAGACTGCCCTTGCCTAACCTGAACATGGATATGATATAGAACACCTATGAGTAGCATAAAAAGCCTAGGTAAACACAATCGAACAGTATGACAATAAATACCATGTAAACAATAATGAAATGTGTGGACTTTATCAATAGCTTAATAGCATGTTAACATCATTGTATTACCAATGTAAATAATAGCATACATCTAACTGACTGACTGACTGACTGACTTTATTATTTCTGAGTCGCCCTCCACGTTAGTGCTCCGGGCGACTTACACACAACAAATTCCACAATTAAAATAGAGTATTTAAAACTAGATTAAAATATTCAGTGGTTAACCAGGTGGGCCTCTTTCAAGCCTGGTACGTGAAGAAGGTTCTTGTTTGCTGGCCGCGGGGTCCTTGAGTAAGCAGGCATCAGCAAGCGGTCTTTTAGGTATGTTGGGCCCCGGCCCCGTACGGCTTTGAAAGCCAAGGTCAAGGTCTTGTGTAAGGCTCTATATTCAACGGGCAGCCAGTGCAGGTGCTGCAGAGATGGTGTAATGTGGCATCTCATCGATGTTCCTGTGAGAAGCCTGGCGGCCACGTTCTGCACAATCTGGAGCCTGCGGGTTACTGACCGGGGGCGACCTACATACAAGCGTTACAGTAATCCAGCCTTGATGTAACCGTGGCATGGATTACTGTAGCTAAGCCGTCGGAAGATAGGCGCCAATTGTCTCGCTTGGCGCAGGTGGAAGAAGGCCCTTTTGCTCGTGGAGGCAACCTGGGCCTCCATCGACAATTTGGAGTCAGGATAACACCAAGGCTTTTTACTGAGGGGGGACGGATGCCGTGGTTCCCCCTCAATGGGGGGGGGGCAGCGAGAAAGGTGGTTCTGGGCGGCCCGGCCATAAGATCTCCGTCTTTGATGGATTTATTTTAAGTTTGTGGGCGCGGGCCATTTTGTCACTGCTTCTAGGCCTCGGTGAAGTTTTCGGGCACCGAAGTTGCGCCAGGCTCCAGTTTCAGTAGGAACTGGGTGTCATCGGCATATTGGTAGCACCCTAGGCCGAGCTCCGGGCTATACCAGCCAACGGCCGAACATAGATGTTAAACAACGTTGGTGATAATATGGCGCCTTGGGGCACTCCGCACTCAAGGAGAGATTTCCTAGATGTTTGGCCTAGCCATTCAACTCGCTGACTACGTCCGAGCAGGAAGGAGTTAAGCCAAGCTAAAGCTGTTCCTTGTATCCCTATGGCGGCAAGTTGTAGTATCAGCAGATCATGGTCCACCGTGTCGAATGCGGCGGTAAGGTCCAGCAATACTAGAACTACTGAGCCTCCCTTGTCTAGTTGGCAGCGGATATCGTCGAGATGGCCACCAGGGCGGTCTCGGTCCCGTGCCGGGCGGAACCCTGATTGAAAGGGGTCCAAGCCCTCTGATGTCTCAAGGAAGTTTTGTAGCTGGGTTGCTGCCGCGGTTCGATCAGCTTACTGAGAAAGCGGGAGGTTTGAGACGGGACGGTAGTTCGCTGGCATCGCTGGGTCCAGATTGGCTTTTTCAGAGTGGGCGGACCGAGGCTTCTTTCAAGGCATCCGGGAAAATTCCCTGCTCAGGGAGTGATCTTTTATCTGCATCAGGGAATCGAGAGCCCCTCTGCGCAGTCCTTATGTAGATGGGATGGGCATGGGTCCGTGGAGCAGGTAGTCGCCCGTGCTGTGGAGATGATTTTATTAACTGCCTCCAGGTCCAGGGCTTTGAAGTGGTCAAATATCTGGTTAGTTGGTGTATGTAGTTCTTCTACCCTCTCACTCGTATCTTCAGGCACGGATAGCAGGTCTAGCCGAAGAGTGGTGATTTTTCTCTATGAAGAATTCCTGGAATTCCTCTGCTGAGATGGCTGGAGTGTCCTGGATTTTGGCTGCGGATTGGTGGTGACCAAATCTCGGACAATCCTGAAAATCTGCGCTGGGGCGCGATCTCGCAGCTGTTATTAGGGAGATGTTGTGAATTTTCTTTGCCTCTTTTGTGGCCCGCTCGTATGTCTTGCGCATGTTTCTGAAGGCTGTTCTTGATGTCTGGCTGGGTTTCCGCCGCCAGGCACTCTCCAGTTGTTTCCGTTTGCGCTTCAGTGACCTCAGTTCTTCGGTGAACCACGGAGGCGGGAAACTGCGTGGTCGGAAGAGGCGTTTAGGAGCTATTTGGTCAATAGCCTTAGACAGGGCTACATTCCACCTTTCTACTTGGTCGTTAAGGGTACCTCCGGGGACTTCCACGGACTCTATGGCTGGCGCAAAATCTGGTAGGGTCCATGAGTCTCTTCTGCGCGCCAGGATAGGTTCTGGATCTATCCTTGGTGGTAGAGGAATTTTGATGTTAACCTTCAGGGTGAAGTGGTCTGACCAGGGGACCTCCGTTGTTGCTTGTGGTGTAATCTTTAGCCCATATCCGAAGACTAGGTCTAAGGTGTGCCCGGCCTGGTGTGTGGGCCGGATTCCATTAATGAAAGACTTAGAGTGTCCATGGAATGGATGAAGTCCTTTGCTAGGGGAGATGACATAGTCATGTTTGCATGGACGTTAAAGTCCCCTAGCACAATGAGTCTCGGCGATCTAAGGGTCCAGTCTGCAACAAGGTCAAGTAGTTTGGAGGTACTCTCCCTCGGGGCCCCAGGTGCACGATAGATTAAAGAGAATCGACAGGCTCTCCTTGGCATTTAGGGTAATTCCCAGGCACTCAATGCCAGTGATCTCCGGGTCTGTACAGCTGTTATGGAGATGTGGTCCTGGACCAGTATTCCTACTCCTCCTCCCTGCCTCCAATTCTGGGTTGATGGAGCATCTGGAAGCCTGGAGGGGACAGCTCGCGGAGGGGTATATTGTCCCCCTCCGGGTCCAGGTCTCGGTAATGCAGGTGATATCTGCGTTTTGCTCAGTGATATACTCACTTACGGTGGCTGATTTATTTAGTATGGATCTTGCATTGAGAAGCAGGAGGGATGAAAAGATAGGAGATGGTAGAGAGTAGGTGTTCTGTCGGGGAATGGGTCGCAGATTGGGAGAGGAGTAAAACTTCTGTTTTTTTTTTTTTTTTTTTTTTTTTTTTTAAGATTTTTTATTGTATTGTTATACTACATTGACTCTTACTTTACCTTGCTTTAGTTACAATACAATTTTCTTCCCCCCCCCTGACCCTCCCCCCTCCCCCCGTTGACAAGTTAGTCCTTCATTTATTTGAGCCATCGTTGCATTCTGTCAGTTTTTCCCCAATGTTCATCTTCTGGTTTAGCTTCCTGTATCCAGTTTTTGAAGGGTAACCATATTTCTTTGATTTTCTTCTGCTTTTCTGTCCATAGTTTTTCATTTCTTATAATATCCATAATTTCCAGCTGAACTTGTTCCCACATATTCATACCATTTTCAAGGGTCCATTTCTTTTTCTTTCCACCCCCAGGCAATCACGGCATGTGCCGCTCTAAACATCATCATAACTAATTTTTGTTCTTGCGCTTTGATTTTACTATCCCCGCATATCCCTTTTAAGAGAATATCCATATTTAAATCACAGCTACATTGTGCACAATGCCCACATGGGTGGGTCTTGGCTGTCAGCGAACTTCTTCTAGGAGGCGTTCTGATATCAGTGTGGACTAAGAGATCACTGAGATTCTTGGTTCGTTTATAGGCAATCATAGGGAGTTGGGATAGCCCCGGAATGTCCTGTACTAAAGGCCAGAACTTATGAATCACTTGGATGATGGCACTGGAATGTTTAGTGAGGGTGAGCGGCCATACGGTTCTATCTGAAGGAGCTCTAACTTTATTTGTCAGTAGAGATGCTCTAGGGATGGATTCAGCCCTTCGGATGGTAGTATTAATGACTTGTTGGGGATAACCCCATAGAGACAGTTTAGAGGACAACAAATCAATTTCTTCATGGTAATGGGAACTCTGGGATGAATTTCTCTTAAGTCTCAAAATCTGAGAAAAAGGTAAGTTTTTTTTCAAAGCGTGGCTGTGGAAACTCCCAAAGTGCACTAATGCATTCTTATCAGTTTTCTTGTGGAAACATTTCACTAAGAGTCTGTTATTCTGGCGGAAGGTGGTAACGTCCAAAAAATCCACACTATGCTTGTTGTGTGTCATGGTAAATTTGATGGGTTCCGCCCACGAGTTCAACCAGTTCTGAAATAGTACAGGGTTAGTACCTCTGTTCACTATGGCATAGACATCATCAATGAATCGAAGATAGATTTTAATCTTCTGAGCCATGGGGTGTTTGGGTGATCCAAAGACATGGATTTTTTCTAGACTGTCCATATATAGATTGGCGACAGAGGGCGTTAGAGGGCTCCCCATAGCCACACCCCCTGTCTGCAAGTAATATTGGTGGTCAAACACAAAGTAATTGTATTCTAATACCGAGTCTAGAAGATCCATCAAAAATGATGTGGGTGGTCTATGTGCAATAGGGATACTGTCAAAAGAGTCCATAAGAACCTGTCTGGCATCCTCGATTGGAATGTTGATGTATAATGAATTAACATCCGCAGTGATCAGTAGATCTCCTTCGTCTAAGGTAAGTCCTTCAATCTTCCTGATGAAGTCTCTGGTATCTTGTATGTAGGCCCATCTGGATTGTACCAGAGGCTGTAGTAGTGAGTCCAAATATATAGCCACATTTTGCAGTAGACTGTTACTCCCTGAGACGATGGGTCTGCCTCGAATAGGCCTCGTGGATTTGTGAATCTTCGGTAGATGGTAAAATACCGGTACCCGTGGGTAATGGTTGATCATGAATTTGGCCAGGCGATTGTCTATATATCCCATTATCTCCCCATCATTGATGATGGTATGTACAATCCGTTTATATTTGTTGGTCGGGTCTCCTTGTAGCTTCTTATAATAACAATGGTTAGAGGGTTGTCTCATAGCCTCTGTCATGTAGTCCTCTTTATTCATGATCACAATACCCCCACCTTTATCAGCTGGCTTTATAACCAATTCAGGGTTATTCCTGAGTTTGGTGAGTGTATTAAGTTCTTCTGCAGACAAATTAGAATGACGCTTGTCTTCGTGGTGATCAATTTTGTTTATTTCTCGCAGTACAACTTCTTCAAAAGTCCTAATACAATTATTGGTGCTAGGGGGGGTAAAGGTGCTTTTGAGATATACTTTAGAGCCCACACTAGTGGGGCCAGGACCACTAGTCATGGTGATATTGGAAGTCGCAAGAGATGGTGAAAAAAAATCCTTGAGTCTAATGACCCGAAATAATGATGCTAGGTCCTTTCTTATATCTGTGTCTTTGCAGAGGGGGGTCATAACAAATGATAAGCCCTTGTTTAATAGTCTCTTCTCCGTAGGAGAGAGACTGTAGTTAGATACATTTACTACTAGGTCTTGGACTTCTTGGACCGGCCCTGCCGAAAATTTGTATGCTGCTCCCTAGGGGGTCCATTCCCCCTCTCTCTATCTCCTCGTTGATCTTGTGAGTTCCCTCCCCTTTCTCGGAAATTGTATCTGTCCCTGCCCTCCTGTGGATGGTGGTCCTCAGATGGTGGGTTAGAGTTAGTTAAGTCTTCTCTGGAAGATCCAGAATGTACTGATTCTCGAGAAAAGTGCACTGATCTGCTACGGAATCGATTAGGTTTCTTCCAATTGTACACTCTATTTTTGTCATAATCCTCCTTGTCTCTGGCGAGTTTCTCTGATTGGGATTTTTTGAGATCCAGAAACAATTTGTCACACTGCTCCTTAATGTTATTCAAATCCGGGGCAGTGATCTGGTCCTTTAAGGTCTCCTTTATATTAGATATCTCCACCCTAAGCTCCCCAATTCTTTCATAGACCTCTCAATTAAGAGAATCATAATATCTTTTCCACATTTGTCCAGGATCCCATTCCACTTGGTCGTAAATTCTGCATCATCACAATAGGTACCTGGAGGGAGATCGACTCTTAGTACCCGGGGAATCAAATTGTTACGAACATAATCCGCTAATGCGGCTGCATTCAGATTTACTCGCGTATAGCGTAACTCCTTGTTTGATTTGTTGTCCTCTAAACTGTCTCTACGAGGTTATCCCCAACAAGTCATTAATACTGCCATCCGAAGGGCTGAATCCATCCCTAGAGCATCTCTACTGACAAATAAAGTTAGAGCTCCTTCAGATAGAACCGTATGGCCGCTCACCCTCACTAAGCGCATGAGACAACTTACTGAAGAGCTGGAGGGAATGAGAAAGGAGCGTAAGAGGTTGCTGCTGCGACAAGCCTGACGGAAGTAAAGCAAAGCAAAGAAGAGGGAGAAAGAAGAAAAGAAGTTGGAAGAAGAGACTGAACATTGGGTTTGGGGGCTGTTTATGGCTATTTTGGGCTAGTTGTGGTTTAATTAGTAAGTCAGCTGGAATGGGCAGTAAGAGGGGAAGGGAGGGGGTTTAGGGGGAAACCTAAATAAGAGTAAGGGGAGCCAGGAGGTGGGAACGCACTCACAGATGGGGGCCTCTACACAAGGGCAAGCGCGGAGCTGGTCTCCCCACCTGGACCAGGTGGGGTCACGTGAGAGGCACGGGGCTTGAGGGTGGAAGGGGTTGAGAGGAAGGAGGAAAGCAAGCAGGTTAGGACAGTTCAAGGGAATGGGGATATAAGGGGAAATGAGTGATCTAACGATACTAGCCCTAAATGCGAACAGCTTGAACTCGGATTTTAAGAGGTATAGGGTATGCAAATTGGCAAGGGATAATAAGGTTGATATATTGGTTTGTCAGAAACTCACAAAGGAAGGGACCGGGAGCAACTAATAAATGATAAGAAGTGGAAATGGGTGTATGAATCCCGGGGGATGCGCAGGGCGAGGGGAACTGCAATCTTGATACATGAAAGGGTTCCGTTGGAGAGTGTGGAGTGGGAGAAGGATAGGCAAGGTAGATGGGTCTTTATTAAAGGCATAATAAACCGACAGAAGGTGACAGTGGCAGCTATTTATGCGCCAAATGTGGGGCAGAAACAATTTATCATGAATATGAAAAGGAAGTTGGATAATTTCAAGGAGGGGACGACATTCTTGGCGGGAGACTTTAACATGCAATTGTCATCAGTAGGAGGAAATAATAGAAGGTCTCTGCACTTAAATAAACTTGATATGGTAGATCTGCATAGTGGGGTTGGAAACAGAAATACATATTACTCAGCAAGGCATAATGTATTCAGCTGTATTGATTATGTATTAATGGATAGGACAGGAAAGGCCCAGGTGAAGAAAGCAGAAGTGAAGGCTATGTGGTTGTCTGATCATGCCCCTTTAGTAGTGACAATGAGAATGATGCAATGGAGAAACCCAAGGGTCTGGAAATATAATATGGCAACTGGGACCATGGAACAGGATAAAAGTAGGATACAAAATGAAATAAAAGAGTATTTTAGATTGAACAATTCAAGGGAAATGTCTAAAGCAGTGGTCTGGGACTGCTGCAAAGCAGTCATAAGAGGCCAGCTTATAAGTCTGGAGGTAGAGATGAATAGGAGATGGAGAAGAGGAAGGGAAAATAGGATTAAGAACATTGAAATAATACAGGACCATTTGAAGCAGACCAAGGGAAGAGAGTGGTATAGGTTGTTAAAACAGAAGAAGAAAGAATTGGAACAATATGATGAAATGCAATGGAATAAGATGAGAATGGTAATGAGGCAAAAAACCAGCTCTTGGGGGACAAAATCAGTCAAACAATTGGCAAGATATTTGAAAAAGAAAAGGAGAAGTCGTGGGTAAGGGCACTAAAGGACACCAATGGAGTAATAAAGAAGGGTAAGGAGGATATAGAAAGGATTATGAAAGACTTTTATGAAAAACTATATAGACAAGGAGAGATTAGCAGGACACCAATAGAAGTGGGGCAAAAAGTAAGTGAAGAGGATAAAACTTACTTAAATGCAGAAATCAGTCAAGACGAGGTGGAAAAAGGTGATTAAGGGGTTAAAACCGTCGGGCGCCGGGCCCCGATGGATATTCGGTGAATTTTATAAAACCTATATGCATGAATTGTTACCATACTTGACGGAACTCTTTAATGAAGTATTGTTTAATCAGGTTATCCCACAGACTTGGAAGATATCAGAGATTGTGACAATCCCAAAGGTTGGCCGAGATGAGACCTGCCCGGAGTCCTATCGCCCCATAAGCTTAGCGAACCAAGATTATAAAATATTTGCAAAGGTATTGGCAAATAGATTGGAGGTAATACTACCTAAAATTATTGGGGAGGATCAATATGGTTTTGTAAAAAAAAGACGGATAAGTGAACCAATCAGGAATGTAATGAATGTGTTACACCATGCTACCGCAGCCAAGAGGAAGTTAGGAATATTAGAATTGGACGTGTATAAGGCATTTGACAAGTTGAATCATGTGTATCTGTATGAGGTGTGCAAAGAACTAAATTTGGGAAATAGATTTTGCGAGGTGATTAGGAGTCTATATAGAGGAAGTCAGGCGTATATAAGAGTTAATGGAAATAGAACGGAAAAGATCAAGATATTGAATGGAACTAAACAAGGTTGTCCATTATCTCCAATGTTATTTGTAATGGCAATAGAAATATTAGCGAATAAGATAAGACAGGACACAACGTGGGAAGGATACAAGATAGGGGGGATAGAGATGAAACTAAATTTGTTTGCGGACGATGCTATTATATTAACCCAAACCCCCTTGGAGATGGTTAAAGCAATGAAGGGAACTTTGAGAGAGTTTGAGAGGCAGTCAGGGCTTAGGGTGAATATGGGAAAATCTGAGATAATGTTTATAAACACAGGCCCAAGGGAACAGATTGAGGTGAGGAAAGCGTCAGGGTTAGAATTAGGAATAAAGAGAATGAAATATCTGGGAGTGTGGATTTATAAGAATGTGGACAGGATAATAGACGCAAACTACGGACAGGTCTGGAAAAAGTTTTGAAACAAATTAAAAGTTGGAAACATAAATGTCTGAGGAGAATGGCAAAAAATTAGAGTGGTTAAAATGATGATATTGCCAAAATTATTGTATTTAGCCCAGGCTCTGCCAGGAATCCTTTCAGGAGTTAAGATAAAAGAATGGGATAGAAAAGTGAACCATTGGGTGGAAGGAGATAAGAAACCACGGATAAGGAAGAAATGGTTGATAGCCAGTGAGAAGGAAGGAGGATGGGGAATCCCAAGTTTAGAGCTTTATAGAGATGCGTTTTAGATAGGAAGGCTGATAGAGCTACAGGCGGAGGAAAAAAATGGGTGAAATTGGAGAAAGAAGTGAATGCAGTTGGACCTGAGGAACTGATATTCAGGAGATGGGGAAAAGATGAAGTGGATAAATTGACAGGACCTATGAGAGCCACGTTGGAGGTGTGGAGAAAGTGGCAAGGTAGGATGGCACTGGGAGTCTCGAAGGAAGCCTCGTTAGAGGTAATGAACCCTAAAAGGGAGGAAAATATAAGTAGAGTAATAAGGAATTGAGAGGGTAGGGGCTCACAAGATTGGAGCAATTAGTGGATGAAGGGGGCAGAACTAGGAGGGACAGATTAGAGAATTGGCTGGGACAAAGGTGGTGGTTGCAAATCTGGGCAGTATGTGATTTTTTTATGCAAAGGGAGGTTAGAGAGGCAATGCAAAGAGAGGACACCGCCTTTGAAAAGTTGGTCAGGGAAAGGAAGGAAGGGGAAAGAGTTCAGGTGGGAAAGATATATACGTTGTTAGCAGCATCAGGGAAAGCCCTGTACAAGAATTAACAAAAATGTGGGAGAGGAAATACAAGTATCAGAATTAGAGATGGAAAGGATAATGGGAAATATTGCAAAGATGAAAAATACAAGAGTGAGGGAAATGAGAAGGAAACTCCTGCATAGGTGGTATCGGACGCCGGCCCAACTGGCACACTTCTTTCAGAATGTGAGCAGCCGATGTTGGCATGGGTGCCAAGTGAAAGGGGTATATATGCACCTGATTTGGGAATGTTTAGAAGTCCAGAAATTCTGGAAAGAGGTACAAGGGGGAGATCAATAGGGCATTGAATATAAATTGGGTAATTACGAAGGAGATCGCGATATTGGTGAAAAAGGAGTGACCTGGGCGAATATGGGGAATTAAGGAAGCCATGATTGATAGCGCACAGTCTGTTATAGTCCTAGGCTGGAAAGATTCTTCCAAATGGACAATCAAGAATTGGCTGCGATATCTGGTAGAACACATCCAATTTGAAATTATGGAGATTAGGGTTAATGAATTGGATGAGAATAAATTGCAGAAGCTGTTGGGGCGATGGGACCGGGTAAGGAAATATATAGTTGGGAGAACCCGAGATCAAGATATGAGCAGAAGTTGGATCTACTGTTTAACGTGTAATGTAAGCTGTCCAAAATGCTTGAAGGAGGAGAAGAAGAATAGTGATGAAACCCTCAAGGGGTGGAGGGGTGTGGATGGTTGTGAGGGTGGAGGAGACACTTTCACAGTGCACCTTGTTTTGTTATGTTCGTGGTATGGTTGTTTCATTTTATACGTTTAAAAACTAATAAAAATTATATTTTAAAAAAGTACAGGACATTCCGGGGCTATCCCAACCCCCTATGATTGCCTATAAACGAACCAAGAATCTCCGTGATCTCTTAGTCCACACTGATATCAGAACGCCTCCTAGAAGAAGTTCGCTGACAGCCAAGACCCACCCATGTGGGCATTGTGCACAATGTAGCTGTGTTTACCCCAACAAGGAAATTTACAGTCCAGGACGCAGACGCAACTTTCAATTTAAAGACTTTTTTTCATGTTGCTCTGAGTCCCTAGTATATGGAATTCGGTGTCCTTGTGGACTTATCTATATAGCGAAAGTAGTAGAATACTTAAAACCCGCTTTTCTGAACATAAATCTCGGGTTCGACATTCATCAGAAGATTCGCCTTTTTACATTCATTGTAAAACCTTTTCACATAGCCCAGAGTCATTACAGTTCTTTGGCATTGAAAGGGTTACGCCTCCCCCCCATGGAGATCTCCGTTCAGCTTTAATTCGGGCTGAAACCCGCATCATTATTGACTATCGCACAGAAATCCCTTTTGGTCTTAATGAAAAGCTGGGTGTAGCAGCTTTACTCACGTGGTTGCATCTCACTGTTCTTTATAATTAGGTAGCTTTGATTGCATTACTTGCTCCCAGCCATTAGACGTCTTTCGTCTCGACCATTGAGCCATTGTATCCAGGTATAGTGTTCCCCGAGCTCCCTTTGAATATTGAGGCTAAGATTATGTCCGTGTATTGCGAATTGTATGCTTGGTTTTATTCTTATATATTTTTCAGATATTGCATGCCTGCCGTTCTTTATATGTATAATGCATCATACATCTTCGATTGTCATGTGGCCTTGAGAAAGAACGGAAGGTCGAAACGAGAAGTGGCCAAGGCATACGCCCCCTCGTCGGCCCGTAGCTTGTGTTGTCCTTCTACCGCGACTGCTCCCTGCCTGGATTTCCAGGAGCAGTTTGCGGCTCGGCAGCGGCTTTTCCGCCCCTGCAGCCTGCGCTGCCTTTGTTTACATTTGTCAAAGCGGCGTTCCGGCCTGCAGCGGCTTCTTCAACCACTCCCCGTAGGAGGCATCATCTCTGTGAGAGTACACCCGACAGTGAGCATTCCCACTGAGCGTTGTCTCGACCCTTGTTTATTGGAATTTTCCACATATTGTTTATTTCCTGGACTGTAACTTCTACTCATGGGTCTCAGAGACTGCGACTCTTATGCCTACCTTGAGTGTGTTATACGTGTTTTGACTTGAATGTTCATATTAGATGTATGCTATTATTTACATTGGTAATACTATGATGTTAACATGCTATTAAGCTATTGATAAAGTCCACACATTTCATTATTGTTTACATGGTATTTATTGTCATACTGTTCGATTGTGTTTACCTAGTCTTGTACAGACACGGTCCCCACCAGTGTGTTACAGTTATAGCATAAAAAGCCACCAGGTTTGCAAAACTAGTAGAATTTTGTTTCCTTCTAGTTTAGTTTTTGTCTTCGTTTTTGGTAGCCCATCACTTCCATTCTCTATGTACTAAAATCCCCTGCCCCTAAAGGGTAAGTAGCATGGAAAAGAGATGAAAAAAGAAGTCATATGTGGTCTCATTATGTATTCTCCTGATTAGTGCAGGGAACATGTTTTGGCTTGCTTTCAAGTAGCCAACTGCTTAGATTTAGATAACAGGAGTCATATAGATTCATCTGAAGATAGCAAAAAACAAAACAAAATACAATTCTAGGTAATTCAGCTCCAGAACTATAGCTACCTTTGAATTCTGACTAACCTACCAAGAATATATAATATCAACAGTATATCTAAGGCATCTGCCCCTATGTCTGTGGAAGAATGAGTATTGTTGTCCATTTAGTTTTGATAATCTCCCACCTGCACTCCACAGTAAAAGAACCAGTTTGCAAAGGCTGTACCATATGTAACTTCTGGATCTGTAAAATTGCAGTAAGGGCCTGGGGCAGTGCTTTGTCTTCCATTTTCTCAGTTATGAAATGATTAATATGACTTTCTCCTAGGCACAGCCTCTGCATTAATAACTAATATACTAGCTAAGTGTTTTCAAGTTGAGGAAAAGTGAAATTATATGACACATCAAGATGAATCTAAATCATCGAAGGAAGAAGCCAGTGAGTGAACTGCCCTATGAAGGAGGCCTAATATGGTGTTGGAAAATGTTAGGAGAATTAATAATGCATAGCAGCTCAGAGCCAGAGGTACTGAACATGCATGCAGACCCTTCCCTGCACAAAGGCGGGAGGGAGAAGATCCATCCTGAGTGAGCTGGATGGCTCCTAAGTTCATAAAAGATATATGCAATATTTATTGGAAGATATATATATATCTTCCAATAAATATTGGAAGAGAGAGAAATAGCTATAATATAAATATATCATAAATATAAAATTTTATAAATTATACATGAATTCTCATTCAGCTGAAACCCAAGTTGTACAAAAGAGTGAATGTGATTAATATTCATGCTGACCATATAATACTCCCAGTACCAATGACTATATGCCACTAAATACCAGTTGATGGGGGAACATGAGAGGGAGGTTGCTATTGCTCTTGAATTATTCTTGAAGGTTTCTCTTTGGCAACTAGTTGACCAATATGGAAAAAGATAGTTGGAGTTCATAGGCCTTTGGTCTGAACAGCCAGAGCTCTTTCAATGGACTGTATTCTGAAAACATCCCCATTTGTACATTCATGGGGCTCTGGATTTATTTAAACAAGGGGTGAGAGCCAAGTAGCTCTCCAGACAGGGCCGTAGCCAGGATTTTGATTCGGGGGGCTGAGTTTGGTTTGGGGGCTGAGACTGGGTGAAGAGGGTCTACCCTAGCAAACCTTTTGTATTGTTATCCCAATAACCCCATTAATGTGGGATATAATGAGCATGGTGATCAGATCATGATATGAATGAGCATAACAGTTTAAATAATGTACCAGTAATGCCTTTGCGGACCACCCTGAGAATTTGGGGGGCTGAAGCCCCTTAGCCCCCTCCCAGCTACATGCCTGTCTCCAGACATCCTTGAAGTGTAACTCCTAGCATTCCTCACCATTGGTTGGGCTGGTGAGGACTTCTAGAAGTTGCAGTTCAACAATATCTGGAGGGTTCCATTTTGACCACCTGCTTTAGTCCATACGGAAGTGTCCTCTGGTCTTCCTCCTGCAGATGAGCTTCTTGTTGGGTAGGCTGCTGCTGAAGTTATTCCCAATTAACCAAATTTTATTAGTCTGGTGTGGTAGGAGTTCCATGGGACCTGAATGTGTTTTTTCCATGTCTATGATTTTGAAGAAACTAAAAAGAAAAAAAAAGCTGGTTAAGACATCAGCAGGGTGATAAACAAAACCAGCAGCATTGTGAGATGAAACCAGACAGGACACTATCTGGCCTGGCCCCAGGAGTAAAAGAAAAGCTGAATGGCATATGATCTGGCACTAGATGGGGCAGAGAGAAATTTGTCCCTTAACATCCTGGGGTGCAGGCAGGCTCATATGGAAAGAGCTGTTTATTTTCTGATTTTGCCTGCAGCTAATTTTCTAGCCTTCCAATCCTTTGCCACAGAAATGACCATTCCTCAGCAGGAAAACTTCGAGATTGCCCTAAGGAACCTCCATTCAAAACTGATCCATACTAGTCCCTAGACTGAAAGTTGATTCTCAGCAATATAGCAGATAAATTAAGAATATGGACCACAGTTTGGATGATTGGTTACTAAAATGGATTCAACTGATGGATAAATTCTCTTGTATATTGAAAAAAATGAATCTATACAGAAATTTCAAAACAATTGGACACCATTTTATTGTATCTGAAAAAATAAAAAAGATTGAGCCTTCATAGATTTTGACAATTAAAATAACCCTCCTTTTATATTTTTGCTTGAGATTGGAAAGTTAACAATTTAAATGGAAAATATCAGATAAAACAAAGTAAATAGTGAAGGATGTCCTGGAGTGACAACAGGGAGTCAATTACATAAAATTTATAAAAAGACACGGTGCACATTCATGAATTATATGTGTTCATATAATTGTTAACATCAGTATTTAAAAATACAACTATTTAATTCCTTTTTACATATATATGCACCAGATAAAATCAATTGTGAATAATATCATTGAAAGCTTAAATAATAATTTGATAATAATAATCAAGAATATGAGCCACAGAGAATTGCCACCCGCTTACCCATTGTTTGCATGTGCAATGCCAGTATATTAAGCCTTTAGTGTGTCCCTGGACCAACTGTGAGTTCTGATGTGCAGAGGTACAGTTCTCTCTGTCTATAAATAATTTCCATTCTCCTGAGAATAAATGCTATTGAATTAATCCCATTTCAATGAGACACATGCAAATATTTCTCTGACAGTCCCTTTCTTATTTGAAACAAGCTGATAATGACACCAACATACATTTGGTTAGATAACATAAGAGCTGACAGAATAAGTGAAAAACCAGTGTTGTTTCCTACTTCCTGTTTTCTTGCCAAGGTTTATAAACTTGTTTCTTCGCAGTGTTGAGAAGAAGAAACAACTTATCTCCTCAATGTATACACATAGGCCAACACAGTTCACTATAGACCTTATCTCCCCCCCCACCCCCCCCACACACACACATTAAAACATTTATAATCAATTGAGGGTATGAATTATGACAGAGCTCTTCCCAAGATGCAGAGGAACTTTCTGTCAGCTGTCAGGATTTGTGAGGGAAATGTCAGAAATAATCATAAAAAGGGAGTAGGAAGAAGACAGTCAGAAATTGTCTTCTGAACTCAGGAAGTGGGATACAATTGTAGAAAACACCCCAGATAGGAGCTGTCAAATTTAGCCAGGATTGAATTGCTGAATTCACCCATCTGATGAGGTCCTTAGTCTTACATAGGATTTCTTGAGAGTAAGTCTCCTTGAGTTCAGTGAACTTACTCCCATATAAATGTGTGTAGCATTGTCATCTTGAATGTGTTTTTCTCTATGTAGATTAGTCAGATGTGGCAAGTGGTTTCATTTTTTTGCAGAACAGGCAATATTATCAAGTGGTCCAGAGACTAACAGAAGGCCTTTAATTTTTTTTCTCACAGCCAGAATTAACTGGTTACTCAATCCCAGGCTGGATCTACATTGCTATATAATCCAGTTTCTAAATCCAGATTATCTGATTTGAACTGTGTTATATGAGTCTACACTGCCATATAGTCCCATTCAAAGCAGACAATCTGGATTCAGAAACTGGATTATATGGCAGTGTAGATGGGGCTTCAGACACAGGCTGTAATCCTAGGGTTCAGAAGAGTTACCTTCTGGATAAGAATTCCAGAAACCAAAATATGTCAATCCAATATTTATGATAGTTACTTCTCAATAAGTGGACTATATCGCAAGAAGTACAATGTTTGGAAAAGTAAAAGACAATAGGAAAAGAGCAAGAATGCATTCAAGATGGGTGGATTCAAACCGTGAAGCCCTGGCCCTGAGTTTGCAAGACCTGAGTAGGGCAGTTGAGGATAGGGTGACTTGCCAATCTCTTCATCTGTAGTCAACTTGATGACAATTAACAACTTTCTCAGCAATTATTCTGGTAATCCTACACCTTGAACAGAAGTTTCTTTTTAAAATGCAGAAAAGATATGTGCAAGTAAGTGTTTTTATTAACATCATGAGATGATTTATTGAAAATGTTTCCCCTTTTATCTTCAAACAAAAAACATTTCCCAGATTGACTTACAAAGATTCATAATTATGCAGTATTTGATCTAATATCAGTGTTTGCCATTTAAATAACTTGCCATAAAATGAAATGAAATGAAATGAAAAGGGATTGGGTGTGAAGCATAAAAATTGACTTATGTAGGCACTGGTTCTTAGCTACAGAACCCAAAACATTGCCATTTGAGAGGGGGGAAATGATCAAGGACAGGAAGGGCCAAATGCTGTTGATCATCCTGTACAGTGGATGCGATGGCCCTATTTCCATGCACTCTTTTGCTCTGGACAACAGTATCACTGTGCCTGAATGGCAGTCAAAACAGGTGGAGAGAACAGAGGATAATGGGGTGTGTCCCCTCTCCTTCTTTGTTTTTTCTCCTCTCCTTCTGCTTTAGCTCTGGAGGAGCAGAAACGTCTTTGTTTTTTAAGAACATCACTTTGCTTATTCAAATTGTAAAAAGTTTCCAGTTTATGTATACTCCTGGGAGATCATTCACAAGATCCAGGGCTTGTTTCAAACACAAAAAGCAACAACTCAACACAATCGTGTTCCCAATCATAAAAGGAAACTCGGGGACACAGAAAGAATATCTCCAAGCAGTCTCTTCTTGAACAGTTCAAAACACATTTCTGTGTTCTCAGCAGGACAGCTCAATCCCCTAGACACCAAAATGAAGCAGGCAACACTAGAAAAAATTTCTATCTACTGTGGCAAAATAAGCCTCCAGGCTTGGCATTACTTATTCCTTTTTTTCCCTCAAAAAAATAGCTCTTGGTTTATTCTCATCATGAGAAGCCACTTGCATCCATTTGCTTAAAATACTTACAGGTAACTTATGTACCACCTGGATTCCAATATACAGAGGAATTCCTCGGGAACAATTTGGTTTACAAGAGCCCCAGAAAGCAATTTCAATGGATATGCAATGGTGTTCTTGCAAAATATAAAGTTCCAGGGAGTTTAAATTCCAGAAACCATATTAGGACATATTAGAAGCATAACAACTGATCAGCAGTGCAGTGCGAACAACTGGATGTGTGGTGTTACATTTTCTATCACTACTAGTCAGTACAGTCATGTTGTGCTGGCTCAAAAAAGACTGGCTTACAGGTTTGGACTGAAATATTGGTCCCATCTACAGTGTCATATTATTACTACTATACCGCCTTTCTCAGCCCGAAGGCGACTCAAGGCGGTTTACAGTCAGCAACAATTCGATGCCCCAACAAACATAAAATACAATTAAAAACATTTAGCATATAATATAAAAACCATACAAAACCAATAAAAACAGAAATCATCAGCGTCTCCTTACTAAAATCATTTTCCAGTCACATTGCCCAGTCCATTTAAAACTGCATATGATCAGTATGAACTCCTATAATGCAGTTCAATGCAGTAAAACTGCATTATATGAGTCTACACTGACCATATGATGCAGTTTCAAACTAACATTATTTGATAGCGTAGATTAAGCCATAGCTAAGGCTGGCTTGTCATGGCAGTGGTATTCTGTGGGATTTCCTCCTAGAAATATACATTTCATGGTTGACAAGTGTCTTGAGCAATATACGTCCCATTCCACAAAGGAGAAGAAAGGTGTCCTATGGGGGGGCTTCCATTTCATTCTTCTTCATTTCACAGCACTTTCTTGTAGTCAAGATTGCATGGAACATTTAATTTACGTTGGCATAAATGGTTTGCTCATTTGGGGTAAAAAACCTTAAGCTGGCATAAGCAATGTTTTCTGTGTTGGTATGAACCTGGAAAATAAAAACATAAAACACTAGTTATTGGTCAGTAAGAAAGTAAACCTGAAATAAGAATATTGTAGGCTGGGGACCACATATCATCCCACTATTCAAATTTGGCAGGGATTGGCCTCCTTCATTCTGTCTCATCACATTCTTTCAGCTACTTTTCAGATGTCCTAGTTTTCTATCCTACTCCTTCTTTCCTCCTTCATCCTCAGCTTACTTCAGTTTCTGCAAACCGATTTCAAAGTGAAAAAGTAGTGTGTACTCAATTAACTCGAGGGGGGAGGAGAGAGAGAATAAGGGACAAAATCGAGCCCTTTATGATGAATCCAAGCCAAGGTGAAATCAAACAGTTGCAGCTTGACCTTTTTTTGACCGGGAATCACTTTGACCAGGGGCCACTCTCCAACATTAGTACCAAAAGGATTACAAATCAGTTTTTGGTCAACTTTAGATTCAGTTTGGGTTCACATTGGATAAACAACATCAACTCTAGTTTCTGATACAGAACATATGCCATGGTCAGCAACAGGGAAGGAGGGGCTGGCAGCCCAAAAAGAATGGAAATAAAATAAAATTTAAAAAGTCAAGACGAAGGAGGCTCATGGACTAGATTTTCATCCTTGCAGTCCACTGGTGGTCCGCGGCCCACAGGTTAAGAACCACTGCTTCAGAAGATGTGGAAGCCAGAGGCCCTCTTCCAAATTGGTAAAAGATCAAGAAGTGTCTTCTATATTACATATTTCCCATAGCTTAAAAACAGTTTTGGACTTTTTTCGCAGTGGAATTAGTAGGGAAGGGGTTCTGCTTTCAAGGTCCATTGCAGGGGGTGGGGTTAATGCAGTCTGTTAGCCTCTCAGACCTGCCCATTTCTGATTTAGGGCACCATGTTTAACTGTCAGTATGTTTCTATCACTTCTACACTCAGAGGTCTTGACTCTCATTTCCTGTATTGCTGCTGTTATTGTCTAATATGACACACAGAGCAAAAGAGATCCGCTAGAGTTATAAAAGCAAATGCAAGAGTGAAAGAAAGGTGTGAGCTAGATCCACATTGGAGCAACTCAGACCAAACTGGATTAAACTGGGTGATCCTGCCTTTGACTTAGCCTCGCATATCTCTCACAGGGAGGGTTTCACATCAGGGGTCATGATGGGGGAACTGATTTTTTTTTAAATGTGGGAGCATTGTTCAAATAACATCCAATTTTCAAAGGCTTGAAAAGTCCAGATTCTGAGTTATTTGAGGAAATAGCACAAAAGGTTTGGGTATTAGAATAGGGCCTCTGAGACCAGGGTAATGATTATCAACTGGCTGATCTTAGGGGAGAATCAGAGTTGGAAGTGAACACAAGAGCCATCCAGTCCAACCCCCTACCGTGCAGAAATACATTATCAAAACACTCCCGACATATGACCACCCAGCCTCTACTTAAAAAAATTCCCGAGAGGGAGACTCTACAACACTTTGGGGCAGCATATTCCACTTTTGATCAGGTCTTACTGTCATGAATTTCTTCCTAATGGTTAGTTGGAATTGCCAAGAAAACCTTGCATAAATTTTCTTTAGAGTTATCATAAGCCAGAAATGACTTTGAAGGCACAATAATAACGATGGGTTAATGCAGTGTAGTGGTTAAAGTGTTAGATTGGCACTCCAGAGACCAGGGTTCAAATCCCTGCTCAGCCGTGGATGAGCAATTCCCATCCATAGTGATCCTAGCAATAACAAGGTGACGCAGTGGACAACTAAGAGGAAGGAAACAAATCTTATTAAGAAAATCTTATGTGAGGATCAGAAATCAGCAAGATTAATGATGAGGATATGGAAATTCACAATTTGCATGAGTATGTGAAATAGAGCTAGAATTTAAATGTCTCAGGCTTGTGTGTGGGAGAGGGAGGGAAGGCAAAAATGCTTTGCAAACAAAGGTTTCTTCCAAAACTATCATCTTTGTGGTGTGGTCCATAAACCTAGCATTTCTATACATTGTTTTTAACATTCATGAAGAGCCAAAGGCAGGATATTTTTAAAAATGGAAAGTTGTGGTAAATCATGTTATGGCAGCAGGGGGGGGGGGACGGGACCTGTGGTGGAGAAGCAGTATCAGCAGTGGATGCTCTTATTGTGACAGATGCGTATTCCACTTCTCCTGGGTGGTAGTTCATGGCTTGGTTGACTTCAGAAGGTGCTGCTTTGTGATTAAGTTTTGGCTTCACGACTGCACTTGAAGTATTCCTTTCTTCCTGTCTCGGAGACTGAGAATAAACCAAAAGAACACTGAATATAAACCAACATTTTCTGTGCTTGAACAGATCTCAGCAGGCTATGGATTATTATTATTATTATTATTCCTATGTTTATTTACATCCTGCTTTATCTCTTCCAAAGGAGACTTCCAATTAAAAGTAAGACCACACAATTTAAAATATACAAATATTCAAACATTAAAAAAGAATTAAAAATAACAGTAGTTAAAATACATTAAAACATATTCAAAGCTAAAAATCAAAATGCTGCCCAAGAAGATACAAGAAATGGTCTTAGCTAATACAGGTGGAGTATCCTTTATCTGAAATGCTTGAGACTAGAGATGTTTGAAATTTTGCAGCCCAAACCAACTGCTCCTTTGTTCTCTAAGTCAGGACTTCTTAGACTTTTCTACTTGTGGCCCCTTTCAGCCTGAGAAATGTTTACGTGAACCCGGGCATATGGGTATATAAAATATATCTAAAAATCAAATATTTACTGATAATAAATCAGCATTTTCAAAGCTTGCTCAATTAGCTGGCAATATTCCTGCTGCCATCTATGTGAAGGAAGTATGGCATCCACTCAAGCTCCCTGAGGTCTTCCAAAGGCACAGGAGGCTGAGTCGTCTCCCTGCACCTATTTGTAGGAATAGAACCAGCTTTCCCCTGACTGCCCCTTGTTCTCAAATGGCCACTAAAATAGCCATAGAGAGGTTTGTCCAGACAGAAAACATGTTGGTTGAATATGCAGGGAACAAGGCAAGACTCACCTATGGGATGCTATGGAATTATAGAATTTGTAGTTTGGTGATGCACCAGGCTAAAGCCCTTGTGAAATTACAGCTGCTATTATTCCATAGCATTGAGCTATGGTAATTAGAGTAGTATTTAACTGCATTCATGCTACAGTGTGTAGATGCACTCTATACCTAGGGGAACTTTGCAAGCAGCTAATGCAAAGCAATGTTGTCTGCTCATGTGACTGTTACACACAGGGAAATTTCCAACTGTTGGCATGGATGAGAAATATGTTTTGTCTTTTGGCCCAGGTGGTTTAAAATATCAAGGAGGTTGAAAGTATATATACAAACAACTAAAGGAGAGAGAAAGAAACTCAATCGTTGCTTACTGTAGGCAATGGAACATTCTTGCATTCTTTGGCAGCTGGAAAGATAAATAGCTGTAAGGCACTAATGCAACATATCACCATTATTTTCTTTTCTTTTCTTAGAAAATGAGATCAGGTGAAAAAGCAAAGTGAACATTTAGAGAAGAACATCTCTAGAATGTTCCAGAGCTTTAAAAAGCAGCACTAAACGTTTCAAGACTAAAATGAGATTGGTAAGCAGTAAATAAATAAGCAGTAACAGAAGTGTAGGGAGCCCCCGGTGGCGTAGCGTGTTAAACCACTGAGCTGCTGAACTTGCTGACCAAAAGGTCAATGGTTCGAATCTGAGGGGGGGGGGGGTGAGCTCCCGCTGTGAGGCCCAGCTTCTGCCCACCTAGCAGTTCAAAAACATGCAAATATGAGTAGATCAATAGGTACAGCTTCAGCGGGAAGGTAACAGTGCTCCATACAGTCATGCTGGCCACATGACCTTGGAGCCATCTTCAGACAATGCTAGCTCTTTGACTTGGAAATGGAGATGAGCACCACCCCCCAGAGTTGGACATCACTGGACTTAATGTCAAGGGGAAACCTTTACCTTAACTGAAGTGTAATGAGGTACAAGACTAGCAAATGACAAAACATGTTATTTATGCATGACTTCAACTGTTATCATTACTTTTACAGAAAAAAAGAACTAAATCCAGCCCCAGCTCCTACATAATCTCCTTCATAGCATATATGCAATACAAAGTTAAATGTAACTTGTGATACAAAAACCTTACCATCGATATTGTTGTTACAATGCTGAAAATAAAATTGTTGGATTATATTATTAAAAACAATAATGTGTAACAGTATTAGTTTCAATGTAGTCCTTCCAAATTATGAAATGTCTACAAATAGAGTTCTCAAAGCAGGAAGGAAATTTCTGAAAGGAGATGTGGGTGCATGTTGTGGGAAGAAGAGGTTTTTGTTCAGTTTTGTTCTTGCCTCCCCCTTCTGTTTCTCTGCCTGAGAATGTATCCATGACCCAACTGACAATGTTATTTCGAAATCTGGTTGGTCTTTCAGGAGATTATACTGTTATTTGTACTTCCATTCAAACACAGAGATTTTGCTTGTTTTCAGATATTTATGTAGTTTCATCTTATAATAAGATGTTTATGTAGTTTCATCTTATAATAAAAGAAAACAAATAAGATCCCCTCTCTCTCCCCTCTGCCAGGACAGTACATATTGAGCTGTTTTCCTTTTTTACAAGTTTGTACACTTGCAGAAATGTGTTGCTCATAACAAATAGGATAACATTGTAGTCTAAGATCAAACTTCATAATCCTGAAAGGTGTTGATATCTTAGCTGGAATCTTGCCGATTATGCTGGCATAACCATGCATGTATAGGCTGTACAGATATCAATCCAGAAAAAAAGCCCTGGAATATGGGAGGGAGGGAGGGAGGAAAGGAAGAAAGGAAGGAAAGGGAGGAGGAAGGGAGGGAAGAGGGAGGGAGGAATAGTCTGCTCAGTGCCAGCGGACTTTGTCTGCCGTCTCTTGCCCCTGCTGTGCCACCATGGAAAAAGTCCCATACTGCACCAGTAGGATTTCAACCATTGAATAAGTGACATATCACTCATGAAATGATTCAATAGTTCTATTCTAACAGGGACTATCAATTTGATTTAAGCCAATTTAGATTGCTATATATGCCCAGTGCAGCTGATGGGTATTCTGGCAGAGGATAGTGTTGATCATTATTAGACATGGTTAGGTTTGTTTGGATTCTTCGTAATTTGGAATAAATTCGGAAAGATTTTCTTTTTGAGGCAATTTCCAAGTTTTTAAGGAAACCAAAAGTCCCTTTGCCCTTCCAAAGCTTTTTCCGCCATTTCTGTTACAAAGCAGTGAGTGAGTCAGAAAAGATTCAGCGATTCCCCACTTCTGGTCCCTGGCCTCGGCTCAAGCCTGGGAAGCAGTTCAAAACCCAGTGGATGGCTTTCCTCCCTCCCGTCTCCCCGCATGAGCCTGGGAAGCAGTTTAAAACCCAGTGGATGGCTTTCCTCCCTCCCGTCTCCCCACATGAGCCTTGGAAGTGATTAAAAACCCAGTGGATGGCTTTCCTCCCTTCTGTCTTCCCTCGTGAGCCTGGGAAGTGGTTTAAACCCAAGTAGATGAATCTCCTCCCTTTGCTTCCCCCCACCTTTTCTGGAGTTAAACAGCTACTTTCAAAGTAAAGGCCGCTTAATGAAACAGGAAATAACACTTTGAAACCATTAACAAAGGATTCAGAAGTCTCGGAAGTTTTGAAAAGTTTCAAACTTTTTTTTCTGTGAAAATCCGTATTGACTTTAGATCCGAACCACCAGCGTCCTCTACATCCGAAATGAGTTTTGGACCATTTTTTTTATCAAGCAAGCCTAATAATTATATTGGGGAAGGCTTGTCATAACCAATATAAGGATTAAAGAACAGGCCCAGTTCTGAATCCGTTAGTCCCAAATCACTAGCCCAGTAGCCTGGAATCCTACAAGGGTGAGTCTAATATAAGAAATTGTCATGTTGAACTGTGCTATGGCTTCTTCGCTTTCACTATACCAGTCCACCATTGCGTGATCACAGAGGGAATTGCAAAAGCAGTTGGTTGACATCTTCCACTGAAACGCAAAGTGATGCTCCATATGTCTCAGTGGGCAACCTGAAGGTACACCTCGCTATGAGAACTTCAATAACTGCTGAAATTCCCTTTTCTACCCAACTTTTAAAGAGACAAGAGCCCTAATCCTTATTTCAGCTAGCAACACTAAACCCAGAAGAAAAAGGTTTTGCTGGTCAAAGGAGATTTTTGTCAGCCATCTTGTCTTGTGCATAATCCTAACCTTCGAAAGCTGGTGCAATGTTTTGCTTTGATATTCATAGAATCATAGAGTTGGAAGAGACCTCATGAGCCATCCAGTCCAACCCCCTGCCAAGAAGCAGGAAAATCACATTCAAAGCACCCCTGACATATTTGACAGCATCATTTTTAATGGTCCTGGGATCAAATAGAGGTCAATGGGATGGGAAGAAAATATGGAGGCACTCAGAAAAGTCAATGCTGAGACAGAGGAGGTAAGATACACATGGACTTTTTCATATGTTTCCACCCACCTTTTTTCTTCTTTAGCCTCCACATTAGCAGTAGTGCTCCTATTAAGATGACCACCAATACTAGAAACACAACAGGTAGCAGGATTGTCAAGTTCTCAAGGGAATCAGGGCTGGAATTTTAAAAAGAGAGTAAGTGGACATAAGGCATTAAATGCTCTGGTTTATTTGGCATACAGTTCAGAATTGTTGAATGAATTGACCTGTTCTGACTGGATAGAACATGGAAGGTCCAAGGCTTCTTCCAGAGATAGGCCTGAGATCAATAAGAATGGTCTTTCCCTTCTTGGCTTCTGCTGAAAGTCATCTTATTGATTCTGCCAAGCCAAATTGGTCACCCCCTCAACTCTTTCATCCCCAGAATTCTTTCTTTATGTGTCCACTCTGCTCTCACCAAACTCACCAATTATAATACTGAAAGCAAAACTTGTCAACAATGCTGGAATGAAGCTGGCATGTGAAATATCCCACTTCATTACATGGTGCTTAGCGGGCCAATCACTATCCACAGAAAACTGAGGCAACAATAACAACAGCAAAATACAAGAGAAGAAAACTAGAATCTATAAATAGACATTATAGCTTGTGCGCCTGAGATTTCCCTGAAATGGCATTTCTGTTTGTTGTTCAGTATTTTCATCTACTGTTGTGTGTGTGTCCATACTTACCCCACAGGCCCTTCTGTTGTTATGCTAGGGAAATTTGATTCTGTGGGAAGGCTGGTCGTAATTACAGGTACAGTAATAGGTGCTAAAAGAAAACAACCAGAATCAGAACACACTTAAGACTTCTGGATTTCCCCCTTTATTCTTAAATGTTATTACCAAAATCACAGGTAAGAAAGCCACTTAGATCCATGTTTACTTTTAAATTTGTTTCAAAAGTCAGAGACCTACATAGGGACAAGATTTCCTCATGGTCATATGGTATACTTTATTTTGCTTACACCTTTATGGCTCAGCAACATCTTCTAATGTTAGGTTCTCTCTAATTACTGCAAATATAATGTCTGCCCATCATTGATGGAGATTGCCCTGTTTCAGTATTGTGGCTGATGCTATTATTTCATCATTTTTGTGGAACAATACACCCAAGGGCTGGTTCCCTAGGCTTTTACCATAACTAGGAAACACCCTAAAAAGGATACAGCAAAAATAACACCCAGTGTCCTCTTCTGCACAGAAAAGTAATCCAAGGTTTATCTTGCCAAATATGAGACCAATCTTGAATTTTGTCCTTATATATAAGCTTTTGTACACCTCATATATACTAAATAAAATTAAGAAGAGAATCTAATATTAAAGATGGATTACAGTAGGTAAAGTTATTTAAAGCATATATATGCCTTTCTAATAAAGAACTTTATTTATTAAACATGAATAAGGAATATTATTGTACAGGTTAAATATCCCTTATTATAAATGTTTAGGGCTAGAAGTATTTTGGATTTTGGAGGACTTTATCTGTATGTGCATACTTGAATGAGGCCAGGCAGTCCTGGGCAGCCTAAAGAGCTGCCCAGGCGGAAGTGCGGGCTGGCCAGAAACAGGGAGGGGGCGGGTGGAGCCAGCCCCCTCACTGGCCGGCCAGCCTAGCTGGCGGGAAACCTTCCCGCCACCCAGGGGGCCTCTGGGGAGAAGAAGCCCCCTCAGGCAATGAAGATGGCGGGAGGGCAATGCTGCCCCACAACCAGCTTGGCTGGTGAGTCAACCAAGCCCATTAACCTCATTGTTTATCCCACCCGAGGTTTCCACTAGAAACACAGCACTATATCAACCTTTCTCACCCACAGTTTTTACAATTTTTACCTTTCACATTTGGCCCAGATTGTCCTTGTTTAATTCTTTTAGCATTTTATATTTTGTTTTTATCATGTTATTGCCATTATTTTATTGCATTACTGTGTTATTATTAAGCATTTTTATTTGATGTTATCATCTGTTTTGTACGTATTTTATTCTGCTACTAGCTTGGGGACCCGGCGGTGCCCGGGTGATTTGAGAAGTGCAGCAGGATGTAGAGCGGGTCATGGGGGCTCTGTGTGCCAAGTTTGGTCTTGATCCATCATTATTGGGAGTTGCAGTGGTATCATGAAATTACTGAAGGTAGCGCAAGTCCCATCATCTCTGGTCCACCCTCCCCCAAAGTGTAGTAGGATGTAGATTGGGTCATGGGGGCTCTGTGTGCTAAGTTTGGTCTGCATTGGTGAATGGATGAGGGTTGCATTGTTTTTAGGAAGAGAGTGAAGGTACTTCAAGTCCCATCATCCGTGGTCCGTCTCACACAAAACTGCACCAGGATGTAGAGTGGGTCATGAGGGCTCTGTGTGCCAGGTTTGGTGTTGATCAGTCATTGGAATAGGTTTGTAACAGGCTTGGAAAGTGAGGAAAGGTACTGCAATCCCATCATCCATGTTTTGCCCCCCTCCAAACTTCAGTAGGATGTAGAGTGGGTCACTGGGGCTCTGTGTGCCAAGTGTGGTCTTTATCAGTGTTTGTTGGGGGCCACAGTGGTCTGTGGGAACAGAGGGGTGTGAAAGTACTACAAATCCCATCATACATTGTCAGTCCTCCCCCAAACCTCAGCAGGACGTGAAGGCTGTCATGGGGGTTATGTTTGCCAAGTTTGGTCTCAATCAGTGATTGGATGAGGGTTGCAGCAGACTTGGGAAGTGAGTAGAGGTACTTCAAGTCCCATCATCCATGGTCCACCCTCCTCCGAACTGCACCAGGATGTAGAGTGGGTCATGGGGGCTGTGTGTGCTAAGTGTGGTCTGTATTGGTCCTTTTTGGTGGCCTCAGTGGTCTGTGGGAACCAAAGTGTTAGAAAGTACTACAAATCCCATAATCTGTGGGTCATGTCCCCCGAACCGCACCAGGACATAAAGGGAGTTAGGGGGTTATGTGTACCAAGTTTGGTGCAGGTCCATCACCCGCGCTGGTCGCTGTGGCCTGTGAAAGTGGCTGCCAATCAGAACGCTGCCACATTTCCGCCCTTCCGCACACATACATACAAACATTCTGTTTTATTAAGGTATACAGATATTGTAATTATTTGGGCTTGGCCTCATGTTAGCCACCCCAAGTACCTTCAGGGAGATGATGGTGGGGTTTAAATAAAGATGATGATGATGATTAACAACACATCTCCAAGACCATGTCAACACTAAACTGATTTGTCCAAAATAAACTGCTGCAGAGCTGCCCCAATGCATCCACAAAGCACCCCCAGAGCCCTTTGTCACTCCACATAGTTTTGCTGAAGGTGCATTAGAGAATAATAAATAAATCCCAATACTATTCTGTTTATGATTGCTGTATAAAATTCCCAATTTCCTAATGCACTATAACTTTTAAAAAGATAAAGAAAAGAAAAAGAGGAGAGGTGAAGGGAAAGGAACATAATATACTAATATGTTTTAAAACCAAAAAGAAATTCCCTGATGAATATAAAAATTGCTGCTGGTACAGCAAATTGCCAGAAAATAATCTGGGCCAAAATTAACATTTCTACGTGTGTATATATAAGTGCAACCATATCCTGTGACAATCTAAAGCAACTTTTTCTCCACTATAATACATTTTGGCAAAAGGTACCAAAAAACCTGATTCTAAAAGTACAAAATCATCAACCTTGCCAATACTGTAACTGTCTTTTGTTCTTAGAAGTGCATATTCTCAGTAGATACTCTCTTCAAAGTTTTGTACCCAGAAGTAATGCCCATTCTATGTGTGCTAGGACCAATTTTACTCTTCCTCTCTTATGCTTTCTTCTTTTAGTCGTATTTGTTTGTTTTTATTTCGCTGCAAAGTTTGGGAAAGAGAACTCACCTGGAACAACTTCAATAGTTACACTGAATCCAATGTCATATCCTGTTTTTTCTATAGCACACCAGTCTTTCCCAGCATCTTTCTCTGTGAGGTCCTCTATGGTGACTGTGAATTCAAAATTTGTAAGGTTGTCCTTGATGATGGTTCTGTCCTTCTTCACCACTTCATCAGTTTTAACAACAGTCTCACATGATTTCCATTCAGCTCCTTTGCACCAATATTTTTTGTAATTTTTATATTCTTCTTCATATTTACACACCAGAGACAGTGACTCGCCAAGATATCCAATAACTTTTTCAGGGCCTACCAGAGCAGATGTAAAACCTGAAAAGCAGAATGAATGCTCATTAAGACAGTTACTTAAGCTGTGAAGCAGAAAGTTGTCAAGTTACTTGCTGGCAATACAGGATACATAGCTAGGGAGTTCAATATGCAGGAAGTCCCCAAGTTACAGTTTAGAATGAGTGTGAGGCAACAAGAAGTGAAATCTGCCGCAGGAAAGGAAATTCACTCCTGTAAGAGTTATCATGGGGAAAAGGTGTCTCAACTGAAGCTTTATCACCAAGCTTTGTTTCCACAGCAACCCATTTTTTTCAAATATATCCCCATTATTTTCTGTACATTTTGTTTTCTAAAATCCCACCCACCCCCTTTGCATGAAAGAGATTGTTCTCTAACAATTTTGTCCAGAACTTTCTCAGGTTATCTAGCACATTTTTGAAAAGTTGGGTTTCCTAAGAATTGAATTAACCAGATTGCAATGGCTTGTTATCTGACCTAGCCGACATTTTTTTATTCTTCTGATTCACCTGAGGTAACATGAGGTAGTGGTGGGATGTTAGAAAGGAAGATGGCAAATAAAGAGTTGTTTCTCTAAAACAAAGCTCTATTTGCTGCCTCTGTCCATGACATTTATATAATCAACAGCATTAGTTGCTTGTTTCTCAGCTGGTGCCATTTCCAGTGGATATTCTTTACATCAGTGTTTCTCAACCTGGGGGTCGGGACACCTGTGGCAGTCAGGAGGGAGTTCCGCAAGTAGGCAATGAAAGTCCAAATAATTCAATATAGTCCAAAACTCTGTATTCAATATGAATCCCAAATTATAAAGTTCAATATTCATTCAATGGGTATACAGTGCAAATGTTCCAAATGAAATGAGGATCGAAAACAATCTTCAGGATATGGTGTTACCACAGTCCAAAATCAAATTCTTCCGTATAATCCGGTATGGCAGGAGGTGGCAACACTCTTTTACATCCCTGGGGTATACTCAGCCGACGAGCAATAGTTAAACAAGAATTCCATAACTCGTTTCGACCGTGTTCCAGTCTTTTTCAAGGCCCGGTATAATCCCCTTCATAAGTCCCCAAACGGTATAAATCATTCTTCCATGCATAGATAGATCCTGAATCGTGGAGACGTGGCATTTAAAAAAAAAAATTTATAGCAGATTTACTAATTGTCTATTCGAAAGGACCCTGTGTCCTGATTGTTTGTATATGAACTTGATGCACTCCCCCTTATTCTTTATTACAGTCAGGAGGGAGTGTCAGAGGGATCACTAAAGACCATCAGAAAACACATGGTCATGGGGTTCTGTGTGGGAAGTTTGACTCAATTCTATTGTTGGTGGGGTTCAGAATGCTCTTTGTAGGTAAACTATAAATACCAGCAACTACAACTCCCAAATAACACAATCAATTCCACTCCCCAACCCCACCTGTATTCAAATTTGGGCCTATTGGGTATTTGTGCCAAATTTGTGACTAAAAATACATCCTGCATACCAGATATTTACATTGAGATTCATAACAGTGGCAAAAATTACAATTATGAAGTAGCAACAAAAATAATTTTATGGTTAGGGGTCACCACAACATGAGGAACTGTATTAAGGGGGTCACATCATTAGGAAAGTTGAAAACCACTGCTCTACAGGGTGCGCAAGTACTGGATAGCAAGATCTGTTTTCAGACTGAGTGGTAACTGTGTTACAGAGAACATAGGAAGTTTCCCAGTGCTTTAACAACTAACATATTTATAGGACTTAAGCTTTCATAGGCTTTTACCCCCATCTTCAAATGCATGGAGGGTAGACTAGGTAGAGAGACATTTATATGCATGAGTATATGTCTAAAATGTTATAGAAATGACATGACAAGGTCAGCATTGTTTTTATTAGAAGTCTGAAATAAAATTCACCAGATATAGCCTGAGGTAAGACTTACTTACAATATCCGCTGGATAATGGAGAAAGGCAGGGAGTTTAAGAAAAACATCTATTTCTGTTTTATTGACTATTCTAAAGCTTTTGACTGTGTGGATCATAATAAATTATGGCAAGTTATTCGTGGTATGGGCATACCAAATCACCTTGTCTCTCTCCTGAGGAATCTGTATAATGACAAAGTAGCAACAGTAAGAACTGACCATGGAACAACAAACTGGTTCAGGATTGCGAAAGGCCTACGGCAGGGTTGTATACTCTCACCCAACCTATTCAACTTGAATGCAGAACACATCGTGTGATGTGCGGGGCTTGATTAATGCAAGGCTGGGGTTAAAATTGCTGGAAGAAACATTAACAACCTTAGATATGCAGATGATACCACTTTGATGGCCGAAAGCGAGGAGGAGCCGAGGAGCCTTCTAATCAAGGTGAAAGATGAAAGTGCAAAAGCTGGGTTGCAGCTAAATATTTTTTTAAAAACCAAGAATATGGCAACAAGAATGACTGATAACTGGCAAATAGAGGGAGAAGACATGGAAGCAGTGACAGACTTTGTATTTCTAGGTGCAAAGATTACTGCAGGCGCAGACTGCAGACAGGAAATCAGAAGATGCTTACTTCTTGGGAGAAGAGCAATGAGCACTCGTGATAAATTAGTGAAGAGTAGAGACATCACACTGGCAACAAAGATCCACAATAGTAAAAGCAATGGTATTCCCTGTATCAACCTATGGATGTGAGAGCTGGACCTTAGGGAAGGCTGAGCAAAGGACGATAGATGCTTTTCAACTGTGGTGTTGGAGGAAAGTTCTGAGAGTGCCTTGGACCGCGAGAAGATCCAAGCAGTCCATACTTCAGGAAATAAAGCCCGACTGCTCATTGGAGGGAAGGATAGTAGAGACAAAGATGAAGTACTTTGGCTACATCATGAGAAGAAAGGAAATCTTAGAGAAGACAATTATGCTGTTTAAAATGGAAGGAAAAAGGAAGAGGGGCCAACCAAGGGCAAGATGGATGGATGGTATCTTCGAAGTGACTGGCTTGACCCTGAAGAAGCTGGGGGAGGTGACGGCCAACTGTTTATAATGGGACTTTTAGCATCCATGTATTTGGGAGTCCTGGAACCAAAACCCACCAGATAGAAAGAGTCCTCTGTTCTTTATTTACATGCTACTAGAACTGAACAGAGCTCGTATTATAATCCTCAATTTGATTATACCAAAGGTACTTTCTTCACTCAAGCAGTATAATTTAGATGGGGTGGGAAGTCCATTTGCCACAGCTGCTCATTTTAAACAATTGGGAATGAGAAACCCACTCCAGCAACTCAGAGATTTTCCAGGAATTCCAACCTACCTTCCATCCATTTATGTCCTACACTGCCTTGTTTTTTTATTTTTAAAAAACATTTTTATTGATTTTCATAAATTGTGATACAATAAAAGAAAAAAGGTGTTAGGGTAAGAAAAGTTCCCTTGAGTAGGGTAGTTTCAAAAGATGGGATCGAAATAGTTAGTGGGTAAGGTGTGTGGATAAAGTTTGGGAATAAATAGAGGTAAGGGTTTAGAATAGAAAGAAGGGGAAAGGAAAACATCAGTGAAAATAATATATATACATGGTGACTTCCATTCATCTTCTTGGTGGATTTATCTATCAGTCTTAAAGTTTATTTGTTTCAATATAATCTTCAAACAGAGTCCAATCTGTTGGTTTTCTTGGGTTTCCTGTATTTCTTCTTAGATAAAAAGTTAGTCTATCCATATCTTTTATCTCATAGATCTTGTCTAACCATTGGTCTGTTTGTGGTATTTGATCTGTTTTCCATATCTTGGCAAAACAATTCGAGCTGCTGTTGTCATATAAGTAAAAAGTATCGCTTTATTTTTATCTAATTTTAGATCATTATCATTTAGTCCCAATAGGTAATATTCTGGCTTTAGAGGAAATTTTAGTTGTAATATAGTTTGGGTTTCTTTATGGATATTTCTCCAATATTTAGTGGTTTCTGGGCAGGACCACCACATATGGAAGTCCTACACTGCCTTGTAATTGGTCAAAGATGCCGAATTCCATGGGAAAAAAGAGACAAAATAAAGTTAAGGAACTAGTGAATTGATTTGCTCCCTTATGTTGAATATGTAAGCATTCTTTCCTTGTATCTAATTATAAGTCTTTAATCTGCAAAGACAAACAGATCCTAGTCTGATGCCTCTGTGTCTAGTACTTCTGTTACTGGGGCCACACTTTCCCAATTCTCTCAGGGCTTCCATGTCCCCTAAGATGAGACAGGAAAAACAAACCATCTTACCTGTTAGAAGGAAAAGGGCTCCTACTGTTACGTGCCATTGCAGCTGGTTGCCCATCCTCATAGGCTTGCATTCTCTCGTATTTGTTCACTACCTTGAGTAGCGAACAGAAAACAAGAACTTGCGTTTTCGTTGCTTCTTTATAACACTAACATTGAAATCTATGTACTTCCTTCCTAGCAAATGTTTTTTTTCTAATATATGCATGCCACAAGCTTCTTGATAAGCAGACTCTCCAACCACTTCTCCTTTCCTTGCACCTTTGCAGGCACTGTGACAGTTTGACTTCCTTCCTAATGGGTGGAACAGAGGTGTGACTGTTAGTGAAATCCTGTTGTCACTTTCAGTCAATAATTTTCAAAGTTAGTGGGATAATATAAAAGGCAGTAAAAATTGTCACAATACAAGAGAGGCACTAGAAACTGGTGGGCTTGCTGGGAGGAGCCAGGAAGTAGTCTTTTGCAACACCCTTAAAAGAGAAAGGAGAGAAATCTTTATTTAAAACACATACATAAGGTTCAGGCTTGTAGCCAGGGGGGGCTAAGGGGGCTTCAGCCCCCCGCCCCGAAATTCTCAGGGTGGTCCACGAAAAGGCCTTACTGGTACATTATTTAAACTGTTACGTGCATTTAAATCATGATCTGATCACCATGCTCATTATATCCCACATTAATGGGGTTATTGGGATAACAATACAAAAGGTTTGCTAGGGTAGACCCTCTTCCACCCAGTCTCAGCCCCCCCCGAACCAAACTCGGCCCCGGAATCAAAATCCTGGCTACGGCCCTGATAAGGTTGGTTTGGATAATGGAGTTTAATACAGTAAGCACCAAACCTCATCTTGATCTCCTCAAGGATGAAAGGGCTGCCTTGGCATGCTTCACTGAAACTTGGCTGGGGGATGATAGTGAGTCAAGGGGGTAGCTGTGGTCTATAAAGATTATCTGAACTGGATTTCCTACCAGGGAGCTGAATCACATTGAGTGTGTGTACCTGAGTCTGAAAACCAGGGATAAATTAGCGATTCTGTTAGTGTAACCGCCCATCCTGCATTGAATGGCCTTGCAGCTTCAAAGCCTGGCTGCTTCCTGCTGCAAGGCCATTCAATGCTAATCAAGATGGCAACTTGAAGCATTCACAATCTGACAATCTCAAGCAGGCAAGAGTTCTTTCTCCCACACTGGACATTCCACAGATATATAAACCCCACATGCCTAGATTCCAACACCCCTCACAACCTCTGAGGAGACCTGCCATAGATGTGGGCAAAATGAGAGGAGAGAATGCTTCTGGAACATAGTCATACAGCATGGAAAACTCACAGCAACCCAGTGATTCTGGCCATGAATGCCTTCGACAACACATGACTGGCAGCAGCTGCCTTCCAAAGTCATTGGGAAGTGACTCTTTTCTGGAGTTTGAGTTCAAATTTTAAAGTGTTTTCTAAGTGCTAAAATCTGGCACCAAAAACGGCTTCCTCATCTAGACTAAAACCAAGAAAATGGGTCCAATCTCATTATTCTACTGACATTGGGCCCACCAAATCTCAATGCTTACATTATGGAAGTCAGTTACTGGCTCATGGAGAGAAGAACAATCTTGAAAAATGTAGAAAGAAAATGCCCTGGTTTAAGATCTGCATCTAGCAGAGCACATGGGACTATACCTGATTACTCACATGCCCCAGGTCCACGCCTAGCCATTCTTCTCCAATGTTATAAAGGTACATATTAATTTGCTACTTGCACTTGTATTTGGATACTGAGAGATAAGATACCATCTGCTTCAATTTGGCTCTTTGTTAAACTGAGTGATCTTAATACATCTTTCTGTTTGATTTCTGCAGACTATCCTAGTTGGAGACAGCGGAGTGGGCAAGACGTCACTGCTGGTTCAGTTTGACCAGGGCAAGTTCATACCAGGCTCTTTTTCTGCAACTGTGGGCATCGGATTTACCGTAAGGGCGGCTTGGCTACTGTAGCCATGGTTGGAAACTAACCATTGGTATTATAAATTGTTATAAGGTCCTTTGTTTCTCTGCACCACTCTTCTTCCTCACTTTGGTACTCTCTAGGTCAGGGGTCCTCAAACCTTTTAGTCAGAGAGCTGTTTCATGGTCCCTCAGACTACTGGGGTGGGCAGACTAGAATGCCTATGCACACTACACATATCGTATTTGTACTGCAAAACATTGAAAGAACAGTGCAATATATAAAATGAAGAACAATCTTAACCAACATAAACTTACCAGTGTTTCAATGGGAAATGTCAGCCTGCTTTTGGCTGATGACATAATTAAGTTAATTAAGGTTGGGTTGTTGTTGTGTGCCTTGAAGAAACTTCAGACTTAGGGCAACCCTAAGTCTAAAGTTTAAGGCAGGGGCCAGGTAAATGTCCCTGGAGGGCTGCATCCGACTCGTGAGCCTTAGTTTGGGGACCCTTTCTCTAGATGCTTTGGATTATATTTTCCATTATCCTTTGTCTATACTGGCATGGATAGATGAGAGTTACAATCCAAAGCATACCGAGGGCTCTAGAAATTATACTGTACACAGAAAGGATTCCCCAAATGGGTTGCTTGAAGTTTAGGAAAAATGCAGAAATCTGCATAGCAAGCCAAATGCATGTTTGCCCTGAAAAGAAATCCCATTGCCTCTTTGCCACATTCAACCTTCCCCTAAGCAATGTGCTGCTCTTGCTCTTTTCCTTCCCTTTCTGCATTCCTTTCTTCTTCTTCCTGGTCTTGTTGCACTTGCTACCCTTGTCATTAATGGAGGGCATGCCTCAGAACCCATTAGTTTAACAAGACCCATTAAGTAATGGACAATCTATCTTGAAGTGGCCAGTAAGAATAAATCATTTGCCACTCTTTACTGAGGAATAATATCACAGAAGTTCTTGTCCATTTCTTGTTCCTTAGTGCCAGACATAGGACTGATAAAACAGAATGAAGGAAGAGTAGGGTCACATAGACTTGGTATGGCTATGTACAAGCAATTGAGGCACTACCAACAGGCAGAAAATTATCTAGGTTGCCATTATATTTTTAGCTATGAGGGACGAGGCACATCAATGTATTCTGCCACAGGCACTTGACTTCTGGGGCCATGACTTATTCTAGGAAAAGCCACTGAGAGTCTCTGTTCTCTGGTTAGTAATGCTAAAAGATTGCTTTGCATGAATATGTAAAGGTAAAGTCATGTGCTACTTGTTGACTCGGTGAAACTAAAGCTGAGAGAGGAGGTCTGAAGTAGACTAGTTTAAGCTTGAATGGACCTGTCAGGCCAAGGAACAGTCAGCACTCTGTATCCACGGAATCTGTATCCATGGGTTCAACTATAAAAGGCTTGATATTTTTAAATCCAAAATCCAAACCTTGATCTTGCCGTTTCATATGGGAGACACTGTTTCACTATGCCATTGTATATCATGGGATTTCATAGGGCTCATCTTGTTTATGGCCATTTCCTGAAGTTGCTGGGCAGGGTGCTATTTTCTTAACTCCTTAAATCCACAATTCTCAGAGAGATCACAAAAAAATTGCCCTCAGTCTGATTCAGCTTCAAACATCTCCACTTACTCAAACCTCATTGGCAAAGTTGGTTCCTTTCTCTGTTCTAATAGGCTAATCAGCCTCACATTCATGACAATTTCTCAGGTAGTGCTCAGCCATGATGGGACTCCTGCCTCACAGCTGCTCACACCATATTCCTGCCTTGTGATCCTAGCCTGCCTGCCTGCCTTGCCTTGCACTGCCTCACCCTTTTTGTGCCTTTCGCTTGCTGCCTTTCCTCCTCTCCTGCCTGGATGGATTCCACTCAACCCTGGACTCCATCAGCTGCTGCTTTTGAGCAAGCTTCCCACCAGCACAGAGAAAGCCTGCACGTCACAGCACAGTCCTAACCAGGTTTGTAACTTTCCTCTTCCTCAGTCTGACATCTCAGGAATACCCCTTGACTATCCTCTGTCTTATCCTGTAACTTGACAAAGAGAGCTTCTAAGCCAGGGAGGTGCGGATTTAGTAATACAGTACAACACCCTTGTCTACAGGGGCTATGTTTCACAACTTACCATTGAAACAGGAAACTGAATAATAGTAAGCCCTCTTGAAATGAATGACTTCTACTGGAAGTTACTACAGAAATGTACCGGAGGATTTAGAAAATTCTCAGAGAAGTACCATATTTCATTGCATAATAGTTGCACACACCCAGATTTTAGGGGGGAAAGACCATTATGCGATGGCGACTATTCCATGGTGAAAAAAGTTCCATTGAGGGGCGTCTTTAACCACATAACAGTAATCCCTGTGAGGGCACAGCCGCATGGGTGGATAATGCTTCACCTGCCTGCATGGCTGTGCCTTCAAAGGGGACAGCTGCATGGACAGGACCCTCACCTGCCCATGCAGCTGCTCCCTTGTCAAAAGGAAAAAAGGGCAGGCAGGGAGAGGAATCAATTCACACACACCCACCACCACCACCACCACCTGCCCTCTTTCCCTTTTGCCACTGTGGGACTTAACTCGCCCAGGTGAGTGAACGAAGGGTGCGACTATTATGTGGGGAATATCCGATTTTGCCTTTCTCATAAGGAAGTTGCGAGTATTATGCAATGAAATACTGTGTCCCCTCTAGGAATGTATTAGATCCTCCATGGTGACTGTATGCTAACTTCCGGCAGAAGCGTATCATAGAATCACTTGGAAAATCTAAAAAATTTATAGAAATGACACATTTTGTTGTGTACAGTTGGGGAAACTGTGGGTAGAAGTCCTGTGCAATGAGGTTGAACTGGATTTTAAGTTCTGGTCGCTAAAATGCGTATTTGCAGGATTATTTCTCCTAAATGCATATATTCTATTTGTTTGTTTTGTTTACTAGTAACAGTGGTATTCCACCTTTCTAGCAGCGAGCTCAAAGCAACGCACATAGCCATCCTCCTCCTCACTTTATTTTTACAACAAACGTGTCAACCAGTTTGGCTGAGAGAGTGTGTCATTAGCCTAAGGTCAGTGCATGAGTTTTATGGTCCAATGAGGACTAGAACCTGGATTGTCTGAATTCAGTATACTAACTAATACAGTGCAATGGCTGTATTCTAGCCCAATGCAGACATTCATAGTATATGTAGACATGGGGGAAAGGGGAGTATGGTAGCCAAACTTCCCTGTCCGCTTTCTTTCACAGAGGGCAATGGAACTGGCAATAAAGTGGACAGAGCACACTTTTCTTCCTCCTCTCCATGTTGACTTTGTATACTTACTGGGTGCCTGTATATAGGACTAGTGGGGGGGGGGGGCTTTAATGTGCTTTGTACGTGATCTTGTAAATTAGTCATATCCCCCCTTACACATGCTCCTATTACACCATCACAGAAGCTATTCCAGAAATCACTTGCCTTAGAATTTACATTGTTGCCTCAGACTTCTTGTCAACTGTTTGTCTTACTAGCTGATGAAAAGTGAGAGAAAGACTATACTTTCCATTTGAATGTCACAGAGCATGGATCAAAAGAAGTAAAACTGTTACTTATTCTATCAATTTTTTAAATAAAAAAAAACAGCACTATACCAGAAATTATTTGTGGAAAATCGCTGCTACGTACAATAGTCACAAAGCTGTGGGTCTGGAAAGCCAGTGTTTTAATGTCTCGGTTATCCACCCATTTCATTTTCTAAGATACTGTATTCCCCTTCTCTTTAATCACCCCCCCAAGTCATTCAGCTATTCCGTTGCCACTTCACAGACTAATACACGACCTGGATTGAGGTTTCCTTCTCTTCCACCTCTCCATTTTCCTGAGGGTCCTGATAACCTTTTCTAGTTGCATAAGGATCCATAGTCCTGACATTGAGGTGGTTATTAGGTTAAATTCAGAGGCTTGAAAGTGCAAGACTGCCCCCTGGTGGCATATATTAGAACAGTTGTTTCTGAGATATGCACAGAATTGACGTCCCTGGGAATTGCGTGTTTAAAAGGTATAATATCTACCATGCTGGAGATAGGATATGTATTGTTGTTTCATGTGAAGCATTTTACCTCCATGGGGCTTGCAACTGTAGAGCACAGGGTGGGTTGTGGTTAGAAATCAGCTTTCCTCCTCCCATGTATACAGTGAAACTTCTAGATATGTGAAAATTACAAGTATCTTTTGCTGTATGTTTAGAGAAGGTGTAACATACCAATTGAGATAAACAGAACTCTGACTAATTGAGGTATTATTAGTCTTAGGAGGCATCCTCAAACGGTGACCATCCAGTTGTTTGGGCCTCCAACTCCCAGAATTTCTTTTTGTAAGATACTTTTTATTGAAAGTTTCCATTTTATCAAACATACATGAATACAATAGGAAAAGGGAAAGGGAAAAGGGAAAACAGGGTATATTGACTTCCATTCTAGTTCCACACTGTTTACATATATTCTTCGTTCTTTCTTTATACATGAGGTTCCCCTTATGCTCTTATTCTAAATATATATATCTGACAGTAGTACTCTACTTATTCTTATTGCTTTTTCTATATTCTTGGTGATATTCGTTAATCAAAGTACAGTCTGTCCTTTATAATACCTTTACCAATATTCTACCACAACTAATCTAATAATTCATTCATCTTTTTCTCTTGCCTTTGTTCTTTTATGAGTATAAAATTCTATCTTCCGAACTTCATGGAAACTATCCTTGCCGAGGTTTATGGAGCACAAAAAAAAGAACACAGAAGAGGAAGGAAAATTCCTCTAGATTATTACTCTACATTGTTTCATTATCAAGCTTCGCGTAGCTATGCATTTCATTCCGTTTAATCTTCCGTGACGGGATCAGCAGTACTATTCTCGTATTCTTCTTCCTCCTCTGGTGGATTCATGGGGCAGTCGCTCCACAGGATTCAGGAGTGATTAGACGTTACTTATCACTTTTTTCTTATTTTTAGGTGGGTTGAGTGGGATTCATATCTTTCTTTCTTTCTTTCTCTAATCTCCTGTAAAAATCTTGTAATTTTTATTCGGAGATAAACCAAATTTTCTCATCTTTATAGGTCTCCCTAAATATCTAATTCCTTCATTTCTTTCACTTCCAAACCTAATATTCAAGTGCTTATATTTATTAATGGAAAAGAAGTACTTCCTTCTTTTATTTAACACAATAATAGGGAGTTTTTGGAAGGATTATTATTCTTGTCTCTCTAAAGTTTATAGAATTGGTATTAATTTTCCACCTGACCAACTAACGCATTTCTTTATTATGAAATTTACTTTTGTGTCCCAAGGGACCTTATTCTTATTGCATAGCTAGTCTGGATTCTGAAAAAATTATCCCCTTCTCTATCGACTTCTCTTTCTGGCATTACCATTACTTTAAAATCAGTAAAATTACCATTTCTCTTATATCATCTCCTTCTTGTTCCACCCCATTTAAAGATCTAAGCTAGCACTTCAGTTCGCTAAATTCAAGCCTTTCCTGTATTCTTACCATAGTTATATTCTTTTTTCCCTTTTATGTCTACCATTGCCAATATTTTTTTTCTCTCGGTCTTCTCCAATATACTCTAATCTATTTTAAACTTCTCTATATCTTAAGAGTACATTTGGGACCTCCTTAATCTTGATACTCCATTTCTCTTTGAGGTTTCCTACCGGGATTCATATTTCTCTGTCATATTTACCACATATCCAGTTACATTGAATTAAATTAACAATTCCTTACTCTTTAAATCATTTTATTATTTAATTGGTTAATCATAACCTCCATCAATTCCAAAATAGGTTAGAATACAATCAATGTTAATTTAATTTCCCCTATCCCAAAATTCAATTTTTATTTCAGCTCTCTTTGTCCCACATAAATTCCTCAATCCCAATCTAATTCTTACTCTTCCCTTATGTCTTACCCCATCTAAACCTACATTCTTCTCCCAAGACCAATCATATTTATATTTCATTTATATTTCATTCCCCCCCGGTTCCCAGTGCATCAAATTGCAAAGTTCTTCACTCCGCTGACATCGCTTCGGCAGCACATATACTAAAATTGGAACGATACAGAGAAGATTAGCATGGCCCCTGTGCAACTCCCAGAATTCCTGATCATTGAACAAGCTGGCTAGGGCTTCTGGGGGTTGGAACCCCAAACATCTGGATGGCTGCAGTTTGAGGATGTGTAGTCCTGGGAAACTGTTTAAAAAGCCAAACTAAAAGCTGTCTGCTTACAAAGAATTTGGGTAGAGTGCATTTATATGAATTATCAAGAGATCTTTTCCATGGATAAAGAAGCATGTGGTTGAAACTAAAATAACTTTCCATCCTAATAATGAATGAAACAAAGAACAGGCATATAGCTTTCATCAACAGGGTATGTATGAGTATTGCAACACCCATAATCTTGAGAAAGCAAGTAATCCAGCATGGAGGAAATAAAGATGCAAGGCAGAATCCTAACTATTAGGAGAAGGGGCTGAGAGCTTTGCCCTCCAAGAAGTCTCGACATTTCTAGCATGGAAGTAACTTTCAATGTTGTTTGATCATTTAGCAATACATACATCCAACAAAATGGGCAGGCAAAGTTGCCAAGGGAATATAAACACAGAAATGTTCTAGGTGTGGATGATTTGCAATGTCTCACTCTCTGCGACTCAAAATATGGGCATCAAAGGATTGGGGGCAGGCAGCAGTCATATTTGAAGGGACAGTACTCCCACTCTCCTCCCATAGCTACAACTTTGTTGTAAGCTAAAAGTAAGTCGTTAACTGAGAATCTGTAGCAGAGCCATCAAGTGTCAGGCAGTTTCTAAATCAAGATAAGAGAGGGGCTCCTTGCAAATAAATATTTATAAGCAAGTGCAGCATTATAAATGGCATGTCATAACTCCTGCTGAACACACTTTAATTTGTCTGCCAAAGTTGCCTGAATCACTCTACTCTAGGAACCTAGGATGTGTGAAACATTTTACAAGCCTGGAAGGCAAATATATTTCTAATGCTAAATAAAATGTTCTCTAAGGGTGCATGGGTGAAAGGCTGTCCAGGGGAATCATAGAACTGGAAGAGATCACAAAGACCATCTATTCCAAACCCCTGCCATGCAGAAATGTCCTCTGGCAAAAGGTGATGGACTCTCCTTCATTGGATATAGCTAAAGACTCTTCTTTGTTGGATGGCCATCTTTCAGGAGTATTCCTGGCTGGCAGATGGTTGGCCAAATTGAGAACTGGAGTGGCCTGTGGCATCTTTAATGGTTGTATAGAAACAGGAATTTCATCAGGTCTTTGAACTGGGATATATGGCAGTGTGGACCCAGACAACCCAGGGCCCTTCAACAGAGCCATATAATCCTGAATATCAAGGCAAAAAGTCCCATAATGTCTACTTTGAACTGGGATATCTGAGTCCACACTGCCATATAAGCCAGTTCAAAGCAGACAACGTGAGATTTTATTCAGCTGTGTGGAAGGGGCCTCAGAAACAAGGCCCACTTTTGTCATGGAGTTCTCATCTCCAATAATGGGGTTGAGTGTAACAGACCCACATGTTTATTTTCACATGAGGCGTTATGTATGTATCCTGATATTCAGAAATCTCCTTTTTCTTCATATCGGTTTGCCTTTGCATTTGAAAAAGAAAGATGTTAAACGGGAGCCGCTCCTATTTCAAAACAATCGCCTTCATCTTCTATATAAATAAAAATGTAATGTTCATTTGGAAACAATAATAATAATAATAATAAAACTTTATTTCTAACCCACATCCATCTCCCCAAAGGGGACTTGGAGTGGCTTACATGGGGCCGAGCCCGAACAACACATCACAAAATATCAACAACATCGAAAAACAATAAATACAGTAAAAGCAATAAACACAACAAAATACATCTGTGAAAGCACAACAGTAAAAGTGAATCTAAAAAACAGAACCAACAGGGCGGGCCACATGAACATATAGGATGTGTAAAAACTCAGGGGAGATAACTGGAGTAGTGTCGAAGACAAAGGGTCACATAGGGGAAAAAGGTTTCGCAGAAACAGGGGCATTTGGGGAACCTAATCTCTGAAGGCCAGGTGGAAAAACCAGGTTTTCAGTTGTTTCCTGAAAGATTCCAATGAGGGGGCGTTCCTGATCTCTCCCGGGAGGGAATTCCAAAGGCCTGGGGGGGCACAGAGGAGAAGGCTTTACAGAAGAGACTTTAAAAGCCTATATATATACACACACACACACACTACGACGCATGCGCAAAACCACATATATGCACATATACACAAATATATACACATACATATATACACACACAAAACATATACACAGACTGGGCCACAGCAACACGTGGCAGGGGACGGCTAGTATTTATATAAATAAAAATGTAGTGTTCATTGTGGGATTAACATAACTAAAATACCACTGGACACATTGACACCAAATTTGGACACAATACACCTATCAGGCCAACAAGCGACCATCACTCATAAAAACACTGAAAAACACAGCGGAAGAGAAGTAAAAAGCCTATATATATATATATATATATATATATATATATACATACACACACACACACACACACACACACACATAACAACGCATGCACAAAAACACACATATATGCAAACACACATATACACAAATTTCTTTATTTACATCATTTCTACCCCGCTCTTCTCAAGCCCTGAGGGGGGACTCAGCCCTGAGGGGCCTAACAAAACGGCAACAGTTTGATGCCAATACACAATATAAATACAATATAAAACCATAACATTAAACATTCAGCATTAAAATACAGTTAACATTAACACATAATATACATTCACTTAAGTTAAAAACAGTGTTCCGTCCACAACATGAGCATTGAGCCATATCCATCAACTTGCCATTACAATTCCAATCCAAAATGCTGCATTGGGCTAATGTGCAAATGCCTGGTCCCACAGTCAAGATTTCACTTTTTTCCTGAATGCCAGGAGGGATGGGGTTGATCGTATGTTGCTTGGAAGCGCATTCCACAGACGGGGAGCCACCACATACACATACACACACACACAACACATATACACAGACTGGGCCACAGGAATGCATGGCAGGGGATGGCTAGTACAAACATATCCTCCTTCAAAGCATATTTCTCAGAGGAGGAGGTATGTTTTTACCTTCAACTGCCCACCCTTAAATTAGCTCAGAGAAGTTAGCGGCCATACTGCTCTTTCTGTCTTGAACCCTTGGACAAAGTTGTATCCCACTACCTATGTTGCAGGCTCTTGAAAGAAAACATAGCACCCATTTGATTGTACAGAGAGTTGTTGTTGTTTTTTTGTCAACATAGAGCTCTTTTCTTCTGAAACTACTAAGAGAATTATTTACAAAATCAGAATTAAGACTATATTTTTGTACATTGTGACATCTTTTTGGGAGTTTTATCACACACAAATCTACCAAATCATCAACTTAATGCTTTATTTTCTGGATTGGGTGCATTCAGCATTCTTGAATATTTTCCAAAGTATTGTTTTAGAGACTGGAAATACAGGTTCTCCTAGTAAGACGTAATGGGAAAATACAGGCAAACCAGGAGGGCTTGGAGACCTGGGGAAGGTAGCTTAGAAAAATACTTGAACAAATCATAACTCTATGGGCTATTTATTTGTGTTTGCATGCATCATTACTTTTTGGCTCATAGACAGGGTGTCGCTGCATACCCAAGAAAGAAATCAAAATCAGGAGAGGTGGTTCTTCAGCAAAAGCCTACATTAGTTATAAAAGGATTCCCTGATCCCAGGGCTTGGACCTTCTCTTCCAGTCCTCTGGGTGGGGAGAAGGAATCTCAGGGCAAGAGCACTACCTTAAACATTTTGTGTCTATGCTATGCCCTCATTTATTAGACTTTGGTTTTTTTTATTTGTATGGGATGCTCTATGCAGTTGTGGTTGATATGAAATGTATTGTGCTTACTGATGTTATTAGAAACGATAATTATCACTGCTCTTTGAGCATCAGCAAAGTGGGCAATAAGCAATGTTCTTCCTGTGGCAAGAGAGTGTTCCAAAATTGCAGTGGTTTCAGTTGGGGACTTAATCTATCCAAAATTCACGTGTGGCTGTTTGGCACAGAAAATAGCATTTTCTCAAAGGAAACAGCATTTTCTGCACAGAAAATAATTTCTTCTGTACAGAATGTGGATTTTTCTGTGTGTTTCCTCCACAGAAAAATGTTTGTTGAGAAAATACAAAATAACTACAAATTTATATAGATTAAGTCCCAAATGGTAAAGATCCTTCTGTACACATTTCTTGATACTCTAGAAACATGTTTGTTAACTAATTCATGCGTATTTTCAAATACTCTTTCCATCCCAATTGTCTAAGGTGTGGCGCCATGGGTAGGATAGAGAACTGCAGATATTTGCATATACTTACATATTTTAACTACCAGAGGATTTGATTTGCGTGTGAGTGTGTGTGTGTGATTATGATCTTTTAAGGCAAGAGAGGAGACCTCCCCACAATTGAATGCATTCCATTGCAAGTAATTTGGCAGGGTCACATGCTGGCAGTGGAGCTGGGGAGCAGAATACTCTTCTTTCTCTCTCTTTTTCCTGTCATCTGTTCTCTATCTCCTTCTTCTTTCCCATCTGGAGTGTGTCAAAGAAGGGACAGGTTCTATTTGCAAAAGGTCTGGAATAAGTGATTGATTGCAGAGAAACTTTGCATTTAGACATTTCAGTTAATGGATGCTGTTTTCCCAATGTTTACATTACTAGAGTTATTGATGGAATGTGGGAAGAGCCTTGAAAGCACAGATGAGTAGAAAAGAAATAGTCCAGGTAGGCCTGCTCTCATCTGTCCTAAATAGCCAAAAAGCACCAAATGTCATCTAATCCTAGAAGCTAAACAGGATTACTACTTGGCTGGGAGACCCTTAAGGAATATGTTTCAAAGGAAGGAAGTGGCAAAATCACCTCTGTATATTCATCATCCCTGAAAACCCAATGAAATTCATGGGGTCACCATGTGTCAACAGGTGACTTGATGGCACATGCCCGCACACACAGGCTTGCCCTCAGAGTGCAACATAGAGCTCATGATCTAAAATTCCCTGACTTCCTTTAGGGGTGTGTACAAGATCCAATATGGAGAAAGAAAATATTTGTTCTCTGTCACATCGGTCTTCAGGAGTTCTTGCAGTTAGGGTATGAATAAGTTTGGCATAACGGAAGCTGATGAACATAGTTTGCTGGAACAGAGTGAGATCAATGTAAACCTCCACCCAAACAGGAAATTGCATGAGTGGCCTCAAGTGTGTTTGGAGGTTGGAAAAGGCACTCCCTGAATTACCCAGCCAGCGTGGATTCAGAGAGATCTATATAATCCAGAATTAACATTGCAAATTCTAGCCAGGTCACTCTCCCTTAAGAATGTTAGGTGAGAACATTAGGAAAGTGGAACGTCCCTATAGAGAAACTTCCATTTATTGGAGGACAGGACAGACACAAGTGTGATTTAAAAAATTAATAATATGGATTAGATGAGGTCAAATATACCACTTGCTCATTCATCAAGCTCCTGCAGATTTTTAAATTAATAATTGTGTAACCATGTTATGAGAAAGTTAAAGCTGTACACCAGTACTTTGTGTATAATCCATTTACACACATTAATTGTTGCCTAGATGCCAAAAATGAAACTCACACATACTTACTGTGAGTTTATTGTTTATTTAGAGCAGGATATTAGAATATGTGTAAATGAACACATATAGAAAACAGGGGTTTTTGTTTAAATAAGTCAGCAACACCTTTGACAAGCCACTAATTCCCTTTTAGTACAGATTGCAGGACTGATAAATCTGTCTACAATGGAAGGAAACATTTTAAAAAAACCCTGTTGATCCAAAAATAAAGTTTCCAGGGAACAGTAAATGTGTTTGGTTGATTCTGAATCCATGTAAAAGAAGTTTTAAAAAACACCCTTTGGTACTTTATTATTGTCTGGAACTGAATCTTGTTTCTTGTAGCACTGTTTTCATATGCATTTCATGTTTATTACATTACAAACATTTTATCCTTCTTTTCTTATCTGAGGAAATGCAAAATGGATAAAAAAATACAACAAAGAGTCCCATGGAGACTGTTGTTTAAGACTTGTGTCTCCAACTGTTAGCTCAGCCAGGCTCCAGATTCTTACAGAGTATACTTATATTCAGGCATGTAGCCAGGGGGGCTAAGGGGCTTCAGCCCCCCCATCGCAGGGGCCAAAGGTAGGTGTTCTCAGGGTGGTCCGTGAAAAGGCCTTACTGGTACATTATTTAAACTGTTATGTTTATTTATATCATGATCTGATCACCATACTCATTATATCCCACATTCATGGGGTTATTGGGATAACAATACAAAAGGTTTGCTAGGGTAGACCCTCTTCCACCCAGTCTCAGCCCCCCCCCCCCCCGAATCAACATCCTGGCTACGGCCCTGCTTATATTATTCCTCTTTTGAAACTCAGAATCTGATATGATGGAGGTTTCACACAAAGAAGCTTCTACCTGATCAAGCAGATGGGAGATGGAGAAGAAAAGAGATTTCATTTTGCTCAGGTGCAAGGGCTATTTTAGTAGATGGGAAATGTCTTAGACTCTAGAGCATTATTCTGTGATTAGCATGATTTTGCACAAAGGAAATAACCTCATGTAACACAGATTAGTTAAAGTAATTGTTTAGGTAGGGTGATCCTTTGTTGCTCTGCAAATGAATGAAGAATTCTTGGCAGTTTCAAAAAACAAATATACACACAAAGTTTGTGCTATTTATTTACTGGATTTTTTTCCAGATTAGTGGACACTGGAATGAAATTTGAGAGTTTATCTGGAATCCAATTTACAGTTTTTTCAGATTTTGTTTGATTAGCATCTTGTATATCACCAAAGTATATTTAGAGACCAAGAATTAAAACTGTGAGTGGTTCTGGGAGGAAGGGGTAGGTTGACACCGTTGTTGCCTTCATGTTGATTTCAAGTTATAGCAACTCGAAGAGGGCCCTATCACGGGCTTTCCTTGACAAGATTTGAAGAGAGGGGAGTTGCTTTTACATTCCTCTGAAGTTGAGATAGTGTGGCTTGATCATTATCACTTACGGCCCTTCCATACAACCTTATATCCGAGAATATCAAGGCAGAAAATCCCACAATACCTTCTTTGAACTGGGTTATCTGAGTCCACACTCAGATAATGTGGGATTTTCTGCCTTGATATTCTGGGATATAGGGCTGTGTGGAAGGGCCCTTAGTGGATTTCCATGGCTGAGTGAGGATTCAAACTCTGGTCTCCAGCATCATAGTTCAATAACCAAATCATTACACAGTAAATTAGTTTCACATAAATCTGTTCATCTGTTGTGGGAATTATTGTTCAAACATTTCAACCCAGGACCAAATTTATGATGCTGAAGTTGAACAAAAGAAAATGTATGTGAAAGAGAGGGAGAGAGAAAGAGTAATGGCAAAATAATGACAGATAGATCTAGATGTGGTGATTAACAACAACAACAACAGATTTATTTGTTACACTCCTCTCCTCTTTGCTCGAAACAGGGTACAACATGGTTAAAGCAGGAAGATCAAATACAACACTGTTAAACTGCATGTGTTAAAATATACACAACAAAAAACCACACTAACAAAATGTATGTTAAACATTTAAAATTGACCGGATGGGTCTGCCTACATGTGCCCAGCCCCTTCCTCCTTAAGTTAGGATGCTACCCTTCAGTGTAAGTATACTGTGCTGCTGCCAGTTATCAAGAGTCAACCGCTAGTCTCTTTAGCCATCACAAATCAGGATATGCCATGTAACAAGTTTTGTTATCAACAACAAGTTTTGACAAATGACAAATTTTGACATCGGATGACAAAATAATGTATCTGCTTTGCTATAGGTGACATTTGGACCTTTTAACATTTTAGATATGTATCTCGGCATTACTTCGCAAACGAAGATTCTTAGGAAGGACTCATCCCAGGCTTTTTACAAGCGCGTTGATAACTAAAAAGGCCAATCTGAAATAGGCAAGTTCGGTTGCAGAAAGCACAGCAGAAAGTCTCCTTGGGTGATGTTGTTTCCAAGTTGCGGTTCTTTCTGCGTTATCATTTCTCCCCGAGACCCATTCGGCGTGTCTTCTCGAAAGAGGCCGCAGCATTGTGGATAGTGTGTCTCCATGCCTCCCAATGTGAGGCCAGGGTGGACCATTGTTAGTGATCAATCTGGCCGAGCCTGAGATGTTATTTCAGGGAGTCTTTCTATCTCTTTTTTGGGGCACCTCTCTTGCGCTGACCTGTGGCGGGTTCACCATAGAGTAGTATCTTTGGGAGGCGGTGGTCCTCCATTGTAGAGACATGCCCTGCCCAGCGCTCCTTTAGTCATGCTGGCCACATTACCTTGGAGGTGTCTATGGACAACGCCAGCTCTTCGGCTTAGAAATTGAGACGAGCACCACCTCCCAGAGTCAGACATGACTAGTAGGCATGAGAAAAAAGTTATGAAAATGAAATGATTCGTAAGAAATTCGTAAGAAATGCTACTTTTGAGTATTTCCGCATCTGGAACGCCAACCAGGAAGTGGACTTTCTTTATAGAACTTCGGGCGCCAGGAATTTCTTCAGTGTCATTATTAGGTCGTAAGGGGGCACCCTCCTTCTCTCTCACCACCCTCCCGCCTCCCTTGCCAATAAGTATTATGGCAAGGCAAGCCCTAAACTTCGCTCCTTCTTTCGGCTGGAAGCCCGGAAAAAATGTAAACAGAGAGGATTACTCAGAAGTAAATCTGCAAGGAGGGCACTTTGGATGAAGTGCCCTCCTTTGTGGATTTACTTCTGAGTAAACCTCTCTGTTTACATTTTTCCAGGCTTCCCTGCCTCTCCTGCCTGCCAGGATCTAAAGCATCAAAGAGTATTGGGGTGAGAAACCAACCTAATGTATAATAGAATGAATGCTACTGTAAGTGCCTAATATTATAAGTAATCCAACTGGTCATACCTACATTCCATGCACATGCAATAATACAGCAGTAATAACAATAACAAGAGGTAAAATTCAAACCGAAGTATTCTGACTGGTCCCTGCCTCATGCGGTGCAAACGGGCTCTTCTCTATTAGCCCGGGAAAAGCCAGCGTTTTCTGCTTGGGTGCACACACATACATATTCTTGGGGGGGATTTGCTGCAGAATCCGGGCTCATAGAGAGATTCTGCAGCAAATCCCCCAAAGAATATGTATGTGTGTGCACCCAAGCAGAAAACGTTGATTTTCCCGGGCTCACAGAGAAGAGCCCGTTTGCACCGCATGAGGAGGGACCAGTCAGAATACTTTGGTTTGAATTTTACCTCTTCTTATACCCATTGTTATTACTGCTGTATTATTGCATGTGCATGGAATGTAGGTATATGACCAGCCTGGGCAAACTTGGGCCCTCGCTCCCTCAGGATCGGGTGAGAGAGGCAGCGAGGGAGCGAGGGGGCTCCTCCTCCTTTTCTTTTGCTGCTTCCAAGAATAGAATACCCGCTCCCTCCCTCCCTCCTTCCCGCCCTCCGTCCCTCCCTCCTTCCTATTTGGAGAGTCCCATCTAGAATTCAGTGTGATTTATTCAAGTTTTGGCCTACAACTCCCAAAAATCCCAGCCAATTTACCAGCTGTTAGGATTTCTGGGAGTTGTAGGCCAAAACCATCTGGAATGCGCATGCGCTGGCATACGAACTACTAACGAATTTCGTTAGTACTTAAGTTACCTTTTAGAAATTTTTGGAAATTTTTTGTAAGTCTTTCTTTACTAATCAAAAAAATCCCCCTTTGATTTTAGAATCGCCATTTTTGGGTTCGAAACCATGCCTAATGACTAGACTTAATGTCAAAGGGAAACGGCAATCAAGGTCAGGCCATTCCAGTACCAAAAGGGTTACAAATCATTTGGTCAATTTTAGATTCAGTTTGGTTATTTGGGGTGCTGCTTCAGAAAATTGCATTGGATACACCACATCAGCTCTAGTTTCGGATACAGAAAAATGGCATCCTGTAGTCGCCATCTGCTCGCCCACAGAAAACTGTATTTAATCATGTAGAGCTGATGTAGTAGTAATATTTTGTGGGCAGTCAGTCTCTTCTCTCTTGACATCCCCATTGCCTCAGCACAATAAGAGGGTTTCACAAGACCAGTTGCTCTTGGATCTACACCATCAAATGGGTTCTGTTCCATTATCTGGGTGGAGTCCACAAGGGCCCGCTAGAGAGAGAAAGCTAGTCCATTTTATGGGGGTAGAAGGCAGTTTGAAGGAGTTAAACCATTTCCTCGTGTTTTCCTGTTATTCCCCCCACCCATGCCTCCATTGTGGAAATAACATTCCTTTTTGATATGAGAAAGGGGGAGGGGAAATAACCAGCAAAAACGGGGAAAATTGTTTTCCTCCTTCAACTCTACCTTCCCTCCCCACAAAATACACACAAAATAGTGTATCCCTCTCTCTCTACTGCCCTCTTGTGGTCTTCGTGTGGATAATGAAACGATACCACGAGGAATACAATTAGTCACTAGTTTAACTCCCCAGGCTCCACACTATGGAATCATGGGATTTGTAATTTGCTTTTGGCTTTTTTGTTATTGTTTTTTTCATGCAAGTTGCTTCTGGTGTGAGAGAATTGGCTGTTTGCAAGAATGTTGCCCAGTGACGCCCGCATGTTTGATGTTTTACCATCCTTGTGGGGGGGTTTCTCTCATGTCCCTGCATAGCAGTGGTTCTCAGCTTGTGTCTCCCTAGATGTTTTGGCCTTCAACTCCCAGAAATCCAATAATGCCAAGTTTTTATCTTTGTTTGTGGTTTTTATACATTACTACGGTAGCTGAGGACCTGGCGGTGCCTGGGTTATTTGAGGAAGGCATTGTGTGTCAAGGTTGGTTCCTATTAGATGTTTATGTGGCTTGCAGTGGTCTCAGGAACTTAGTGAAGGTACTGCAAGTCCCATTGGCCATGGTCCATCCTCCTCCAAACAGCACCAGAATGTAGAGTGGGTCTTGGGGGCTGTGTGTGTCACATTTGGTCTTGATCATTTTCTGGATGAGGGTTGCAGTGATTCGTCATTGGTGTGGGCCACTGTGCTCTAAGGAAGTGAATTTAAGTACTGCAAGTCCCATCTTCCATGGTCCATCCTCCCTCAAACTGCACCAGGATGTAGGGTGCATCTTGGGGGGGTCTGTGTGCCAAGTTTGGTCTTGTTCTGTCATTGTTGGGGGCCTAGTCAGGAAAATCAAGTTGAGGAAGCCTAACAATATCCCATGAGGTGAGGACTAGTCAGGAAAATCAAGTTAAGGAAGCCTAGCTGTCAATGTTGTGTCTGGTATCTGATTAAAAGGGGCTACGTTGTTGTTTGGGAAGTGAATGATGTGAAGGTACTGCGAATCCCATCATTCGTGGCCCATCCTGCCCTAAACCACACCAGGTTGTGAAGTGGGCCATTGGTCCCTTGTTTGCCACAGCAGTCATTGCAAGGTTCGTTACTGTCAATTCAGACCTTACACAATGTCCCATGAGCTGAGGCCTAGTTGGGAAAATCAAGTTAATGAAGACTTACTGTCAATTCATGCCTTAAACAGTATCCTATCAGGTGAGGCCTAGTCAGGAAAGTCAAGTTAATGAAACCTTACTGCCAATTTTGGGCCTAATCTGTGATTTGTAGGGCTTGCAGTGTTTTTTGTGAAATGTGTTGGGTGAAGGTTCTGAACATTCCATTTCCAACGGGAAAAACTGTCAACTGGTTAAGTTCAACTCCAGCCATTTATGTCTGCCTCAGGCCCTTTCGTTTACTCTCTGTGCTGCTTAGGAGTGGTAGAATGTTGGGTGGGTGGCCATTCAGAGACATTTATGCAAATAATTCCACATTGGCGACCAATCAGAAAGCTGCCACATATTCCTCCCTCCGCACCTCCCGCCACACCTCCCACCGCAAACATTGACTTTTATTATATGGATAGATAGATAGATAGATAACTGGATTCTCAAGTTGCTTCTGACACAATAAATTAATAGAGATAACAGTTGTGGCACCATAGCCAAAGCTTGTTAGTAAGGTGCAGAAAGAGGCATAGTAAACCCTTTTTGAATGTCTATTACCAAAAATACCCTCCATATGATGGGATAGCCTGAACCAGTGGTTCTCTACCTTTGGGGCCCTAGATGTTTTGGCCTTCAACTCCCAGAAATCCTAACAGCTGCTAAACTGGCTGGGATTTCTGGGAGTTGTAGGCCAAAACATCTGGAGACCCACCGGTTGAGAACTACTGCTGCATGGGGAGCTGGAGCTGACAGAGGGAGCTCAGCCTGCTCTCCCTTGATTCAAACCACAGCAGTAATGCAAGCACAATGGTTTAACCCATGGCGCCACTGGGGACGCCTTGTAATTTGGTGAGGCCCCAGCACTCTCTAGCACAATGGTTCTCAACCTGTGGGTCCCCAGGTGTTTTGGCCTACAGCTCCCAGAAATCCCAGCCAGTTTACTTACCAGCTGTTAGGATTTCTGGGAGTTGAAGGCCAAAACATCTGGGGACCCACAGGTTGGGAACCACTGCTCTAGCAGGGAAGGCTCATGACCTTGTGTAACTACAACTCCCCCGCTTCCTTAGCATTGAGCCAGGTCCAAAACTGGACTGATTGAAGAGAAGATATTCCAGGCATGGGCAAATTTCGTCTCTCCCTCTGGCGAAGTTTACCCATGCCTGGAGTAGATGCCTGTCACAAATCTGAAACAGCAATACAATGGAGAAGGGCTGGAAAGACAAACAGACCCCAACCCATGTCCTTCTGCCTCTCGATCTCTTTGACTTGTTATGCCAACATGAAATAGTACAATCAAGGAAGAAAGCATTGAAAGGGAGAGAAAGGGTCCCTAGCGAGGGTCCGTCGCTCAAGGTGGGCAGCAGGGGGCGCTTCAGGGGCCAAGACTGGGGCGCCACCTCCTCCCCCCCCCCAAAAAAAAGTTTCCTCGGGAGCTGCGGCGCCTTGAGACACCCACCCACCCACCCCCCGCCCTTCCTCCCAGCGCATCGGCCGGGGAGAGGAAGGAAAGGGGCGGGTCTGTGGCGGGGAGGGGAAAAGGAGGAGGAGGCAGGGCGCCGCTCTGGCAGCGTGGCCGGAGCTCCCCAGCCTCTGCCAGGCAGTTCCTGCTCCGTTCCAAGGCATGAACGGCAAGGGAGGCCGGGCCAGCGCCGCCGGGGCAGCCCCGCCCACGCAGAACGGGACCCCCAAGGCGCCCCCCACCCGGGAAAGGCGCGCCTCCTCCACCTGCAGCAACAGCAGCAGCGCTGCTTTCGACGTCTCCGGCAAGGTGCGAGCCTGCCCCGCCCGGCCTGGCCAGTAGGGGGCGCGCGAGGGGAGGGCAACTTGGGAGGGGGTAGGAGAAGGGAGGGTGGGCTTCTCTGGGACAGTGGCCCCACCCCTTGGAAATTGAGCAGGGACCCACCACCAAACCCCAACATATACAGCAAGCATGGGCAAACTCCGGCTCTCCCTCCAGGTGTTTTGGACTTCAACTCCCACCATTCCTAACAGCCGGTAGGCTGTTAGGAATGGTGGGAGTTGAAGTCCAAAACACCTGGAGGGAGAGCCGGAGTTTGCCCATGCCTAGTATACATACAGCGCTTGTATTGTGGAATAGAATCCTAGAGTTGGAAGAGACCTCATGGTCCATCCAGTCCAACCCCCTGCCAAGGAGCAGGAAAATTGCATTCAAAGCACCCCTGACAGATGGCCAGCCAGCCTCTGTTTAAAAGCTTCCAAAGAAGGAGCCTCCACCGCACTCCGGGGCAGGGAGTTCCACTGCTGAACGGCTCTCATAGTCAGGAAGTTCTTGCTAATGTTCAGATGGAAACAGAATGACAAAGGTTTTTCCTGTAATTTCTGCTACTGGAATCTTTCACCCTGTGAAAGGTGTTTATATTTTTGGCAAAGGGGAGAAGCGGGGGGAGGGGGGGCATCACAAACAAAGTTATTAATAATCCAGAATGATAAACAGTTAAGGATGAACAGCAGTCTGTGTGTGTATATGATTACACATGCATACTGGGTAGGTCAAAATTCATGAAGAGTATCAATATTTAGCAACTTCTCTGTGTATTTATCTTTTTTGTTTTTCAATTACAATCTCTCTCTCGGCATTACTTCGCGAACGAAGATTCAGGAAGGACTCATCCCACGCTTTTTACAAGCGCGTTGATGACTAAAAAGGCCAATTACAATACTATAGGATCATATACAATATAAAAAGGTAAAGGTTTCCTCTGACATTAAGTCTAGTCGCGTCCGACTCTGCCTGCAGTGCTCATCTCCATTTCTAAGCCAAAGAGCTGGCATTGTCCGAAGATACTTCCAAGGTCATGTGGCCAGCATGACTGCTTTACCTTCTTGCAGAAGCGGTGTCTAATGATCTCACATGTCCATGTTTTTGAACTGCTAGGTTGGCAGAAGCTGGGACTAAGAGCGGGAGCTGACCCTTCACCTCAGATTCGAACTATCAACCTTTCAGTTAGCAAGTTCAGCAGCTCAGCGGTTTAACCCGCTGAGCCATCAGGGTGTAATGTCTCTATTTTTTGTTGGCTTTTAAATTACAATACTATAGCATCATATACAATGTATATGGGGAATAAAATTATATGTCACATGAAAAATCAAATCTTGTAAATGGTGTCCAGTATCATAGCATCATATACTATATATAGAGGAAGCCTTTGCAACTTTTGGTTCACTTTTTGGGTGTGTGTGTGTGTGTGTGTGTGTGTGTGCGTATGTATGTATATATATATATATATATATATATATATATATATATAGGAGAGAGAGGCGGAGAGAGAGAGGGACATCTTGTATGCATGGGAGGCATACCACCACCCCACCCAACAATGTATGCAGAAAGTGATTGCATTCTCTTCTCTGTTACCCAAGGAAAGAGGTTCAATTTTTCTACTGCCAAATCTCACGGGGCATCTTTATTACCCCTAAAACTCTTCATCTAGGAGAGAGTTGCAGAAACATATGACTCAGGCATGTAGCGGGGGGGGGGGGCTTGGGGGGGCTTCAGCCCCCAAAATTCTCAGGGTGGTCCGCGAGAAGGCCTTGCTGGTACATTATCTAAACGGTTATGTTTATTCATATCATGATCTGATCACCATGCTCATTATATCCCACATTCATTGGGTTATTGGCATAACAATACAAAAGGTTTGGTAGGGTAATCCCTCTTTTACTCAGACTCAGCCCCTCCTGAATCAAACTCAGCCCTCCCCGAATCAAAATCCTGGCTACGGCCCTGATGTGCCTGAAAGATGCTGGTGGGGCTCATGCATTAATGGGAAAGTCTATCTCCTTTGTTTCAAATGGACATGGATGAGCAGCTGAAAGTTGTTTAGAGGCACTCTTCTTCAAGCGTTACAGGGTTGATCTGAGACTTTAAGACAGGCATGCACAAATTTCAGCCCTCCAGGTGTTTTGGACTCCAACTCCCACAATTCCTAACAGCCTACTGGCTCTTAGGAATTGTGGGAGTTGAAGTGCAAAACACCTGGAGGGCTGAAGTTTGCCCATGTCTGCTTTAAGGTGACAGCCCCTCTCCCCAGTTAGGTTTCTCTATTTTTAAAATAAACAATTGGGTGTCCTCCCAACCACAATTGCCTAATTGGCCATAAACTCTGTCCACAATTTACCACTTCTGGTTCTGAAGATCAGTATTTCTTTTTTCTTTTTTAAAGGAAACTGAGTGTTGGGGAGGCACTGACCTAGATCAAAAATGAATTGCCAGTTCTGAGTGGCAACCATTTTTGGCTGGGAAAATAGTGCAGGGAAAACACTTTTTGCAAGGCATACAGATCCTCTTGTGGGCCATAAACGGCACAGCACTTTGCTCTGTGAACAATGCTTAGGTCACCAACAACCAAAAATGGTCCAATCTGGAGTGAGAAACAGCGACAGGAGCCACTTCCCTTGCTGGGTTTCTTCCTTGCTTTATACTCAGCCGGAAAGGGTGGCAAAACTCACACCCGGCACTAAAAGCCAATCTGTCAGCCCCCTAGGCTGATCTGCCCACTTGACTGTTCTCAGTTTGGGTGCGATGGCCAGAGATGTCTTCTTGAGCAAGGCTGCTGGTAAAAACGGATCCCCCAGAAATGGCAACACAGCGTGTTCTTTCTCTCTCTCTTTCCTCTCTGTCTTGCAAGGGCCGTTCAAACCACAGCAGGAAGAAGAGCTCAAAGTGGGCTTTGTGGGGAGGTTGATCATGAGATCTGTCTCGCAGTGAAGGCAGCTAAGAAGGGGGAAGGGCTGGACAAAGCACTGGAGAGGACTTCCTCAAATTCAGATTCAGCTCATGCACCCCTCTTCCCAAAATGGGAAGGAAGGAAGGTGGGGAGGAATCACCCCTTTGGTCCAGGTGCAGCCAGCCACAGGGTACTTCAGATCCTGGACCCAACAATAATGACCAAAAAGGGCCCTCTCCTCAGTAACAGATGGTCCTCCAGGTATTTTGGACTTCCGCTCCCAGAATTCCTGAGAGTTGGTCAAGCTGGCTGGGGCTTCTGGAAGATAAATTCCCAAAAGTCTGGAAGAGCAAATGTTGGGAGCCATTTGTCTAGGCCAGGGGTTTTCAACCTGTGGGTCCCCAGGTGTTTTGGCCTACAGCTCCCAGAAATCCCAGCCAGTTTACCAGCTGTTAGGATTTCTGGGAGTTGAAGGCCAAAACATCTGGGGACACACAGGTTAAGAATCACTGGTCTAGACTATTTGGGTTGGTATATTTTTTTTCCAAGGAGGAGCTGACAGTTGGTTTATAGCCTCCATAATCTCCCAGTGACCAAACTGCCTGAGAGGATTCTGGGGTTCGAGTCTAAAACTGGTTTTAACCTTTAAAGCCCTAAACTACCTGTCCGAGCGTATCTCCTGCCACGAACCATCACAAAGTTTAAGATCTTCAGGAGAGGCCCTGCTCTCGATCCCACCACTATTGCAAACGCGGTTGATGGGTACGAGAGACAAGGCCTTCTCAGCAGTAGCCCCCCGCCTATGGAACGCCCTTCCTAGAGATATCAGATTGGCCACTTCCCTCTTGTCTTTTAGAAGGAAAACCATGACCTGGTTATGGGACCAAGCATTTGATCAGTGAGCAAGTGGAAGAAGATCACACAACTTATGGCAATGAATTGACCCGGACTGGTTTTTGGATTTCTATTTTAATGGATGTGTCTTAATTAATTGTTTCAATTGTTTCAATATTTTTAATATTTTGATTGTACTGTGGTTGTTTTTATGATGCTAGCATCGTGTGATGCTTTTGTTAGGCCGCCCTGAGTCCCCTTTCCGGGGGGAGAAGGGCGGAGTATAAATATAGGAAATAAATAAATAAAACGTAACTTTTCCAGGCCATAGAGAGGTATGTGCACAACTGCAGTGGCAATTTGTCACAAACACGTAAAAACAGCTTTGGTTAGAATGCAAGTAAGAGCTTCCTACAATTATTTCTTTACCTGCAGCGTAGAGCATTGCCACTTGCAAGCTGTACTCATGAATAATCACCATACTTGCATTGGGGATCAAGCACAGATATGCTTCCCCACAATTTAGAGGAACCTCTCATAGGTTTGTATGTGGGAAAGACAGCACTGATTTGTGCATAGAAGCTGTTCAAGCACTAGTTCATATAACCACCTGTGACAGTTTTGCTGCCAAGAACTGAACTATAGCAAAGTAATATTGAGTTATTTTGATAGCAAAGGGAACTGCTTGCACACAACCCAATTGCTTTCTGGCTTTGTGATTGCCTGATTATGTTCATCATGACACTAATACTAGTACTCAGCTGAACCAGACTATGTTTTGTCAAGGTGGGAAAGTACGCAGCTGCATCAGGTAGTAGTAAAAGACACTTCCTGGCCATAAGGTAAATAGTTACACAAAAACTGTGTTTAACGATCCCCAAAGCATTTTAAGTTTAAACAAGAGCTGTAGGAGGGAGCTTTGGAGCAGGCATCGGTTATACCATTCTAATTCCACATTAGCTGCCACCAGGGCCGTAGCCAGGATTTTGATTCGGGGGGCTGAGTTTGGTTCGGGGCTGAGACTGGGTGGAAGAGGGTCTACCCTAGCAAACCTTTTGTATTGTTATCCCAATAACCCCATTAATGTGGGATATAATGAGCATGGTGATCAGATCATGATATGAATAAACATAATAGTTTAAATAATGTACCAGTAAGGCCTTTTCGCGGACCACCCTGAGAATTTCGGGGGCTGAAGCCCCCTTAGCCCCCCCCTGGCTACATGCCTGGCTGCCATGGCTGCCTCCTATGGAATCCTGACATTGCCAGTTTAGCTGAGGATTCCAAAGGCCCAGCCCTCAACTTCCAGTCCCTGGATTCCATAGGATGTTGCCATGGCAGTTTAAAGTGGAATCGTAGCACTCTAAATGTGTACTGAGAAAGCACCTTAGATATGAAGGCAGCTAAAGTGGGGGGCTCCTGGTTGTGCAGCAGGTTGCACCACTGAGCTGCTGAACTTGCTGACTGCGGGGAGTTAACGGCACTCCATGCAGTCATGCTGGCCACATGATCTTGAACAATGCTGGCTCTTCGGCTTAGAAATGGAGATGAGCACTACCCCACAGAGTCGGACATGACTAGACTCAATGTCAGGGGAAACCTTTACTTATACCTCTACCTTATAGTGGCATACTTCGTGTTTTCCCTGATGATGGTTTTTCAGTGCTCCTTTCCACAGTGTGTTTAGTATAAGTTTTCATGGACACACATCTTGAACTTTAGGAAGGAATGGGGATTTTGAATAGCAAAGTGGAAGGCAGAGAAGGGTTAAGCACCTCTTTCTTTCCCTAGTTCTTCACTGAAATGTTTTCCTATATCCCCATACCTTAGCTGATCATTGGAAAAATTGTGTCTGTGTTCCGCTACACACTGTAAGCATGTATTTTAGCGTCAAGGGGAAGACTGAAATGTGCCTGTGAAATCAATGTTTCATTGTGGCCTGAATTGCTGGAGTCACAAGAAGTAGAGAGCAACTGTTAAGTCCTAATGTGGACCCTGAATGCATCATTAAGAGGAAAGGGAAAGATGAGTAGAGATCAGAAAAAAATTCTATCTTTTTGGACCCCTCCTCCAAGAATCATTCCATATAGCATGCATGGGGCTTCTGGAATCTGTAGTCCAATATTCATTACCCGCAAGCCCATAGCAGTGTTTGCTGGTCTTCCCTGTGTTTGTAGCCATCTCTGTTTAGTGTATATGTCATAGACGTATGACAACCCAATCACAGGGTTTTTGTAGCAAGATTTGATTGAATGAAAAGGATCCCCCAGTGGCACAGTGGGTTAAACCGCTGAGCTGCTGAACTTGCTGACAGAGAGGTCACAGGTTCGATTCCAGGGAGCAGGGTGAGCCCCTGCTGTTAGCCCCAGCTTCTGCCAATCTAGCAATTCAAAAACATGCAAATATGAGTACATCAATAGGTACCGTTCCAGCGGGAAGGTAATGACGCTCCATGCAGTCATGTTGGCCACATGATCTTGGAGGTGTCTATAGACAACGCCGGTTGCTCAGCTTAGAAATTGAGATGAGCACCAAGCCCCAGAGTTGGGCACGACTGGACTTAATGTCAGGGAAAACCCTTTATCTTTACCTTGCTTGAATGGGTTTTCACTTTCCCTTCCTCCGAGGCAGACTTGTCCATGGTCGCCCATTAGTTTTCCATGGCTGAGATGGGGACTGGAACCCTTGCCACCCGCAGTCCGAGTCCACCACTCAAACCACTATCCCACTCTAGTCTTGAGACACTGTCCCTGCTCTCGAAGAGGGAAGATGGTGAAGTGTTTGCAGCCTCTGTAGAAATGTTCTGGGAGTTTGGCAGAGGGGCCCAGCAGATGCCGGAAAAGCATATGCCAGCCTTGGCACAAGTCTTTCATTCAGACATTCCTGATTTGTTGTAGAAACACTAACCCTGCCCAGAGGCCTGTATATTTTGCACATCTGCCCCTGTTCTACTCTTCCAGCAAAGAAGCAACCCAGTATAAAAATGGGAGGGGTGCCTTTCCTACACTCTTAAAAATGCACCCCTTGGGAGTATCACTATGAAGTGATAAAATAGTGTGCTTCCAATATTAAGCACTGGAGAAATCACTGTTGACTTTAGCTGTGGAGGAGCAGTTCAGAAGACCAGGTAGAGATTTCCTGAAGTGACTCACACTCCACATTGTAAAGGGCTCCATTACTCCAGGGATGTCTCTTTTCCCAGTGCTTTCTTTAAGGTTTTTGTTTGTTCCGATCAGTCTTGTTTGTTTTCACATCCAGGGTGGAAAAAGCTCTTTTAAAAGACTTGACATTTAAGAGCCGGGTGTTTGTTTATTTTGTGCCAGGGCTGCTGATCTACCTGATAGGTTTGTCCCCCAGCCACAGACAGGAAGACTGCTCTTATCTGAGAGCAGGCTAGGGGGAATCACTCTTTATAGGTAGATGAATACTTGCCAATCCACATTTCTCACAGTGAAAGATTCCAGGAGAGTTGCCCTGTTATTCTCTTGCAGCAGAAACTGAAAGGTGTCTGATGGCATCTTAAAGAGGAACAGGTTTCTCAGTACACAAGCCTCTGTAGACTAAAATCTATCTGATTAAAATGGGCTTTAATCCATGGAAGGTCCTACTACATATAGTAATAGGATAAATACTACAACGTGACTATGATGTTGATTCCTGGATACTGTGGTACAGCTTCCCTGAAGTAAATATTGGACCAAGGGTGCCAACAAAGTCTGTTTGCTTAGGAGGAGGAGCAGGTGCTGATTTGCCTGTTTGCTCTGTTATCTTGCAGTCGTGGTGAGGCACTAGCAATAGAGGAAGAGAATCCCAGCTCAAACAAAGTTTATTCATGGTGCTTATCCCCTGAGTAATGTGCTGCTGTGACGCTATCTCCGAGATACTCGTCCATAGTGAAATCTACACATGTGTTTATGGGTGGCAAAAACTTTCCATGGAGAGAAAGGCAGATAGTGCTGAGAAAGAAGGCACAGCTTGAAGATCCAAGTTACACACTGTGCATATCGTAATGATGACTTTGGCTCCATTGACAGAAAGTGCAGGGTTTGTGCTCTGACTTGAGAGACTGATAAAAATGTGGAGCCTGTAGAGGTTATGTTAGTGAATATGGACTTGCTTGCTTAGGATGAACATGTTGGAAATGATCCAACCTCCATCTGAGTAGGAGGTTTCTCCAGTAAAGCAGTATACAGTTTGGTGTCCTAGTGATCTCTCCAGGGCAAAGTATTTAGTGAAGAATAAGAGTTGGTCCTTTATCCATGCTTAGGTAAAAGTGTGTTTCACTGAGTATGAGACGCTTACTCCTATGGATGTGCCTTGTTTCCGGAGTCCAAAAATTTCTATAATTCATTCAGTTAAACATAAATAAGGTGGCAGCATAGTTTGACTTGCTTGATTGTACCAGGCGCACCCTGGTACAGCTATCTCTACAGGTAGTCCCTGAGTTACAAACATCGCACTTAAATCCAACTCCTAGTTACAAACAAAGGTGAGAAAACAGGAAATGAAAGGAAATCTACCTCCAGGAAGGGAAATTCATTCCTGAAAGAGTTATCATGGGGAAATGGTGTCTCCACTCAAACTTTATCCCCAATCCTTCTTTCCTCAACAACCCCAAATTTTCAAAATCCAGTTGTCACAGTGAGGTGACTTCAGTGAGATGAAATCTTCTGAACAGGAGCATAGACAGCACCCCCCCAACCCCCCAACATCCTGCTATCTAAAACTTTTTAAAAAATGGCTGGAGTTACACTTTCAAAATGTACCTATTCCAACTCACATACAAATTCAACTTAAGAACAAACCTACAGAACCTATCTTGTTTGTAAGTTGTTGACTGCCTATATATAGTCCAGATTGGAGATTGTGATTCTCAAGGTAAGGTCATGTTGCCTGTGTAGAAGGAGGTGCAAAATGAGGAGCTAAACATCATGGACCTTGAATATAGTGGGGCAGGGAAAACAAGTATGTTCCAACTGCAAATGGAAGCAATAGATCATGTGTGTCAAACTTAAAACCCGCAGACCAATTCCAGCTTGTGATGACATTTTATGCTAGACTACACCTCCTGTATTCCTCATCGTTAGACATCATGACTAGAACTGATGGGGGATGTGATATAGTAACATCTGGAAGGCAGCAGTTAGTTCTGTTTAGTTATGATGCATGACTTTAAAATATCCTTTAACTTTTCCCCAACCTCAAAGCCATAAGTGCTGTTGAGCTGCAATTCCCATTATCACCAGTCCACATGGCAGATAATCAAGAGGTGGGAGCTGTTGTTCAATGAAATCTGGAGACCCAAACTGGGTAAAAACTAAAGCGCATTGACCACTGTGTAAAAAAAAAGATAGTTGGCCCTCTGTATCCATGGTTTTTGTATCCGTTGACCAATGGCCCTTAGAAGGCAACTATAAGGCTGATGTGGCCCTCAATGAAAAGGAGTTTGACACCTGCAATAGATGGTAGAAAAAGGTACAAAAGGGGGAGCTGAGCAGCATGGACCTTGATTCCATTATAGAACTATGGTTCCACTTTGACAACCAGGGCTGCATCCTATGGAATCCTAAGTTATGCAATTTGGCAAAATAATAGACAAGATCTGGTTTGCCTGCTGACAAGATAGGGAGTTCAAGAAGCTCCTGGCTAAACTGCAAATTCCAGGAACCATGACAGTTTAAGAGGAATCACAAGGATTGTTTAGTATGAAAGAACCCCATCCCCTCTTCTTCAAGAGAGGTGAGATGGAGGAGAAAAAGAAGGGCTTTTTATAGATCTAATCCCTTAAAAAGGGTAAAAGTCAGGAGAAGAGAATATGTAACTTTTTTTTCATCCTGAGGGAAGGGGTGGTGACAGATTCATACAAGAAGCCCAGAATCTGTCAGAAAATCAGTTCTGTCAACTTGATGCTTATCAAAATTCTTCAGTTGCATGCAGAAGATCACATATTGCTTTGATGGTACAGAGCTAAGCTTGGCTTCTGAGAGAGCACAGAAGGTAGAAAGATTGCTCTCTGTTGTATACTCAGCCACATGAACAGGGGCTTCCTTTCCTCCTCTTTCAAAATGGAAGGATTACAGTGTGGTAGCAAGTGTCACTTATGCCCTCCGCCCATTGCTTCATGCCCTACTTATGGGTTTCCTGGAAGCAGATGGCAGTAGATTGACCTTTGATCAGATCTGATCCAGCAGGATTCTTCCTTTTTGGATGTATTTGTGTAATCTTTTTTTCCCCTGAGGAGGTAGGTTGTAGATGTGGCATGGCTTAGAGGCTATATATGGATGTTTCTGAATTCAAACCTTCTTGAAATCAGTGAAATCAAACTACTCAGCCATAGTACTGGTTTCAATATCAAGCCATTTCCCACATTTTTGTGTTTGAGTCCTTCAGGCAGATAGTTCCTACTGCATAAAATTAGAAGACATCTTGCAATTGTTTTACCTTTTTTCCTTGTCAGATTTTTCTGATCAGAACAAAAAGCTGAAGAAATCAAGACAACATTGTTTGGACCTTCTATAAACTTTTAGTCCATATTTCAACCGTGGAGCCCTTTTTAAAGCAAAGGTTTATCGAGGAACCCGAATAAATGTTTATATATTTTTTGGGAATGAGGGAGGGGAGGAAAAATGGCTTTTGGGAGCAAGTAGCGTGAAGGAAAAAGGCTTTTAGCAGTGAGCGAGGCAGGGAGGGGGAGGAGGAGGGAAGCTTGGAGCCCCCCAGTATGCTTTCCAGAGACCCAAGGGCTCCATGGAGCACACTTTGAGAACTGCTGATCTAGAGCCCTGTTTCTTAAAGTGTGGGTCCCAATCCCAAATGGGGTCCCCTGAGCTCAATGCTGGGCTCCCACAAAATTGGCAACACTAAAAGGTTTCTGAATGCCACCCATTTACACTAATCTGCTAGCAAAAACATGTGTTGTGTACAGTGGACTCTGCAGAAGATGCTTCAGCTTTATTCAACAAAAAGGGAAAATCAGTCTGTTCATCAAGTCTTGCAAATGCTGATTTGTTATCCATCAATGTTTGATTTTTATACCTATTTTATATACTTATATACTTGGAGCCATGTAAAAATGTCTCAGGTAAAAAGAGGTCATGAGTGGAAAAAGTTTTAGAAGTCCTGATCTAGAATAATCTTAGCTCACAGAAGAAAAGGCAGTTTGAAAACGTAAGTCTTATGTTTTATCCTTGGATGGGTTCAGCTTAGGGATGAAATGTACATTGACATTTTCTCATCCTTGATTAGAAAGAATGTCTCAATAAATGGAAAAAAAATCTTCTGCGTGATTTTTTTCAACCCTGAGTGAGAGTGACAAGACTAGCACTTTCCCCTATTAATTTAATTTACCCCATAATCCTGTATTTTCCAAAACTTACAGTGATGCCACCCTCTCCCCAAATATATACCTATTTTCAAAATAGTAATAGTGGTGGTGTAGTAGTAGTAGTAGTAGTAGTAGTAGTAGTAGTAGTAATAAACAACTTCATTTATAACCAACCTTCTCTCCCCGAAGGGACTCAGGGCAATTTACAGAAATAACAATAATGGCAAACATTCAGTGCCAGAGAATAGGTAAACAACAGTCAAAAGACAACATAAAATCAAATAACTCAGTATAACGTATAAACAACTGAAGTCAAGGGTTAAGCTAAATAACCATAATAAGAACAAGGTTAAAATGGTTACAAGAAGTCCAAAAATATTACAATGTATGTGAAAGCTCCCATAATCTCACCCAGTGAGAAGGGAAAAGTGCAAACTTTCATTTTTCTATGTGAGAATAAAATCATATAAGCACAAGTTTATATCATTGTTTCCTATTTTTTATCCTGCAGTTGCCCTGCCTCCAACATAGTATTTTATGAGAATTTCATCTGTATATTGCAGTGCTTCTTTAGTCTTTTTCTTCGTCTCCCTTAAACAATTTAATGAAGAAAAACTTTTAATAGGAGCTCATATTCTATTGACTCTTGTGGCTTTCTGATGTAAAAAAACAACCCTCTTATCCTGCTTAGCTATTCTCGTATTGCTCCCAAAAAGAGAAATGCTTCTTTAAGGGATTTGTCATGTGTACATCCATGCAAATAATTAACAAGTAGGTAGGAAGAAAAAGAAAGTTGACCAGAGTGAATTAACAAAGAGCAGTTCATATTGTTCACAGCTGCACCTGGCTTCCCTGTCCAGGACCCATTCCTTTCTGCAGCTCTTCTTCTGGATCAGACCTCCCCCCCCCCAACACACACTCTTCAGTCTTCTACACTATCCCTTGCACTATTAATGGGCTTTTGCACCCCCGTGTTATAGGTGATGCTGCTTGGAGATTCAGGCGTGGGGAAAACCTGCTTCCTGATCCAGTTCAAAGATGGGGCCTTCCTCTCGGGGACCTTCATAGCCACTGTCGGCATAGACTTCCGGGTGAGACCCCACTACAGCTGCCAATGTCTAAAGGGAGGGACCTCTTTTTGCTACGGAATCAGGGAGAGTGGTCAGGCATCCTGTTGTTGTGTCTCCCAGGAGAGAATCACAGTGCAGGCAGAGAGGTAACATGAAAGTTAGATTCAACATGAATGTATGTAAGTATATGACATGATGGGATTTTGTTCTTTACCTAGAAATAAGGATCAAGACTGTGGCACATGGACAAGGGCGATTTTCAAAGTCTTCTCTACACCCTCTTGCAACTCTGCTAAAGAAATCTCTGACACACCTCTAAAGCTGACATTGTCCCAGAAAGGAGGGTTCTTTGGCACTAAGAAGTGGGGGCATCCCTTTTATTGGCAGCCTGAAGCCAAGCTGAGATTTCTCTTAGTACTAGTAGTAGTAGTAGTGGTACAGCATAGGTGGAAGTGTAAAGGATTCCTACTCTCTATGCTGCAGTCCCAATCTGAATACATTCATTCAATGTGCACATCATGGGATCTCTTTTCAGAACAAAAATCAAGCATGTCAAATGCTTACATACATGTATTTTGAATTCAGTGTCAAACATGACTGCAGGAACCTGTGAGCAGAAAAAAGGAGGCAATCAGTTCAGCTCCCATGGATGAAGAAAAAGAGAGTGCCACAAAGGTTTGTGCTCTTCTTAGCAGTGATGCTGATGGCTTCCATGTGAACAGGACAATGATATATAGTATGACCCTATATGAGAAGGGATAAAATCTAAGGGCCCAACCATGGATATATGAAGCTAGGCGTAATAGCAAACCGCATTTTTCCTTATACTTGGACTGGAAGCATCCCATACAAACACATTGAAGGCCCTAGAGACCCACAAACACTTGGGCGGTTGAAACTTTGGGTATTGAATCCATGCATAAGGAGATTGTACTATAATTCCAGGATTTAATCCTTTCTTTGGAGAGCTCTCCATTGTGCTGAACATATTTAGGAATGAGCTTCAGTGCCATGGACGGCTTCATTGTTGCACAGACATAAGAGCCACCAGCTACCAGTGGTTCCTTGCACTTTTAACCCTGCTGTTCTGTCAGGAAAAAACTTACACTTGTTATGTTCGGGTCATTTTTGACCCGGATGTTATTTTGAGCCACTGAAAAGTTCTTTTGAATACCTGTTGCATTATTATACTGTGTGTGATCATAGTTGTTCATTATCAAAGAAAATTGAAAAAAATTCTTTTTAAATTTTGTGTTGATTAATGTAAAAAAAGCCTAATTTGCATGTTACACCAAAGTAACAACTTGTGCGTGAATAATCAGCTATATATTTTACAACAACATCAACAACAACTTCAGGTAACTATTAGTACAACTAACTTAAAACTAAAATAAATTTTAACAGTATAAAAACAATTTGAAAAAATAATAATAAAATAATCAGAAAAAATAATCAGAAAAAAAATCAAAAAAATCAGTTTTCCCCCCAAAAGTTTTCTGCTAATCTATTTATTCAAAGGCAAAGAAAGAAAAGCACTTTCCACACCCCTTTCTCTTCTAAATCTTTTCCCCTTCTCCAGTTTCCCCCTTCCCACTGTCTTTCTTCTCCAGAAACCTCCTTTCCACCTCATAGCTGCCTCATTTCCCACCCTCAGCCTATACTCAAGTCAGTAAGTTTTCCCAATTTTTGTCATAAAATTAGGTGCCTTATATTATATAGCTGTCAGCTTATACTAAAGTATATACTCAAGTTTATATGATATGTGCTTTCTCCCCTGTGTGGGTCCTTTGATGGATACGCAGATGTGCAATCCGACTGAAGCTCTTTCCACATTCCATGCATTTATGTGGCTTCTCCCCTGTGTGGGTCCTTTGATGGATACGCAGATGTCCAATCCGACTGAAGCTCTTTCCACATTCCATGCATTTATGTGGCTTCTCCCTGTTACTGTTTTGCATAACAAAGGTACCATTCTGAGGGCAGGGAGGAGTCACACACACCTGGTAAATGCAGCCAGGCAGGCTATGAAAACAGTAGAAACACACTGAGGAAAAAGTCACTCTGAATAACCAGAAACTACTCACAAGGGTAGCAAAATATCAATAAACTGTAATATGTAGCAAAAGTAAAAGGAAAGGACATCCCAATACAAAGCATGGGACAATATATCTAACATCAGTAGTAATACATATCATAAGGAATAACAATCTACATGTATACAGTCATAGGTCAGATGTAATGCCTTCCAGGTGGGAGGTAACAGTACAAAATAGATGATCACAAATGGCTATTACATATCAGTCATATAGCAAAACACATGGCAATCATATATCAATCACATATCAGATATAATAACAGGCATATGAAAAACACACAACAGTAAACATTCACATTACTTAGTCTGTTCACAATGAATTCAAGGCTTTGAGGTAAACTCTTTCAGCTGCTTCAGAAAGCAGTTATTTTCAACAGCTTTGCAATTTCTGACTGAGGAAATGGGAGAGGCTAGTATTGTGTTACTGTTTTGCATAACAAAGGTAATATTCTGAGGGCATGGAGGAGTTACACAAGTAGATAACTTGATAAACAATAGTAGATGCAATAAGTAGTCTCAAAATAAACTAAACATCCTTTGTTTTACTCAAAATATGGTATTAGATTAGTATAAAGGCTACCGGGTCATTTTTGACCCGAACATAACAAGTGTATAAAAACTGTATCTCAAAAGTAAAGCACCGAAACAAAAATTTTTGTACCCTTAGTATAAACCCCATAACTTAGGAAAATAGAAGGAACCACAAGTTTCAAAATCAAACAGGAATGAAGAAAAATATTTCTAATTTTCAAAAGGGGTCATTTCATACCCGAACAGAACAGCAGGGTTAAATAGATAATTAAAATGTGCTGCTACCAACATAGATCCTTATGCCAGATGGTCCTAGAACACAGAGCACCAACAGTTGCCCTGAATAAACTTATATTGATAGATGCAATTCTTTCTGAGTAGCATAGAGTTCTTCTTTGGAGTGGTTGGAAAGCTAGGCCGTGGTCTGACGTACTCAGAGCATTTGTTTTTTAAAAAAATCAGAGAGCTGTTTTAATGTAAAAATAATTTACTCTCTCAAGCTGAGCAGAGTATCTGTTCTACTCTGCTTAATGGAGCACTCCTGCGCAGTTTCTTATGTTGGCCCCAGGTGTAGAACTTAGTGGACTAAATTGTCATTTATTTATTATGTTTCAACCTTGTGCTTGATAGACCATTTGGCTTTTTATTTTTTTGGCTTGGTGTGCTAAAACATCTATGCTTCATGAAAACACTTGGAAGCTTTAAAAAGGCATGTGTATGTATATGAACAATATATAAAAGAACAATATAAAGAGGTTTAAGTCAGAGAGTCCTTTAATATAGAGAGGCTCTATCAAAAACCAGTACAGGTTAGAGAAGGGACTGATGGAATGAAATTTGGGCAAACTCTAATGGGGAGGTGGGAGTAAACAAAAAATATAGCACATAATGCTTACAGGCTGGGCATTCCTTATCTAAAATTCCGATGTGAAATTTTCTATAGGGGTGGCTAAGGTAGTGTCACCTGGGTAACATATCCAAGATATTTCATTATGTATGTATATACAGCATAAGCTTGCTGCAGTCACATTTTCCAGAAATGTACATGTGTGGAGCTTTCCTATTAACCTGCTCTAAACATTTTCCTGAGAATCAGTTCACAGATTACCCTGCAATATAATACTGAAAAACCGTTTTTGTGGTTAGGGCTTGGCATTGCAACATAAGCCTTTTAAGCTGCAGTTATGTCACTTATTGATGCTCCAACCTGCTCTTCTCATTCATTTAATGCTGCTGCTATTGGCAAAGCATTGGATACAAGCTGTACAACTTAACTGCATGTCTGCTTACCAACATTAATGCTGTGACCTGAAGCAATTGTAACCATTTTTCAGCGACTATCTATCCATGTTATCACACCAAGACTTTAAAATGGGCAGCCCTGCATTTTTGCCACCTGCAAAATTCTGTAGTTTAGGGTGGGGCCTTTTGAATTCTCAGCTATAGAGGTACTCACCTTGTCAAACTACATTTCTGCAGGTAGCAGAAATGCGGGGCTGCCCACTTTAAAGCCCTAGTGCAGGGGTGGGCAATTATCGGCCCTCCAGGTGTTTTGGACCAGTTTACCAGCAGTTAGGATTTCTGGGAGTCGAAGTCCAAAACACCTGGAGGGCCGGTAATTCCCCACCCCTGCCCTAGTGTGATGATGTCTACTCTAGTGCAGAGATCTTCAGAAATGATGGACTACTAGAGGATGAGCATCTCTTGCCTGAAGTGCTTGAGGACGGTGTACTGTATTTGGATTTTGGTGGGCAGGGGGTTGGGGGTTGAAGTTCCTGTATTTGCATATGCATATATAATGCGACATGTTGGGGAAGGGACCAAAGTCTAAACACAAAGTTCATTTATATTTCATATATACCTTATACACAGTGTATAAAAGCTTTTTTGTTTCATATATACCTTATACACAGAGCCTAAAAGTCATTTGTACACCCTGTTTTAAAGAACTGCATAAGTAAAACTATAGAGTTGTCATGTTTTTTAAAATGGAAGATTGTTTTGTTTCTGTGATTGAACTGTAAGAAAGAATCATTCAGTGGATTCATTTCTCCTGCTGCTACAGTGCTATGATGAGAAGAGAGTTTCTATTTTGCCAAACGATTTCTCCCCGGTTTCAATCCACATAACCTTTTACAGATGTCCAGTTATAGAAGTACATGTGTATATAGGCATGTGCCTATAGTGTTTTGGAGGCATTTCTTATTACACTCAGTTGAAGATTTCCTATTTTTAAAAGCTCAGCATTTTAAGAGTGCCACTTTTTCAAGTGAAAATGAGTGTGTTAAATTGAAATGTTGCCATGAGTAATCTTAGATGTGTTGACACATCTTGTTCTCAGTTCTTCAAGATTGCTTTCACTAGTTCCTTGTCTTATCATGAACATTCACAGAGTGAATGATCAACCCAGTTTTTTTAGTTTGCAGGGTTGTCAAAACTGAGTAACCGAGGATTGAGACACTGAGTTGGGGGTTTCACGTTACAAGATAGAACTTGGAACCGTGAATTCTTTATCCAGGCCACAGACAGTGCTCAGGTCGTAACTGTGCTTATGTGTGAGATAATTTTTCATATCCCAATAACAGGCTGCAAACTGAAGCAAACAATTAAGACTCCAGTATATCAGCACTATAGGTTGCAATATGTCAAAGAAAAATCAAGAACCCATGATGTAGCCTGTTGAATCCTAATGGTTTAGAACTTGAATGCTGTTTCTACCCAGCTCCTTCAGGGTAGTACACTATGCTCTTCCTTATAGCTGCTACTCAGTTGGGCATGAACGGATCTGCACCAGCCATTTTTCTTGAAAAAGGTGACAGTTACAGACTGGCTGTGTGATACTATCTGATATAAAGTCAATTATCAGTCTATTTGATTGAGAGGCAATCAGATAGACTGATTAGTTTCAGGCACACCTGAACAGTGGTGTGCTCCATTAAGCAATGGCATTTACAGTACTATATATCCTACTTACTACAAATTTCTAAGAATCGACACGAGGCACTGGACAATTAACAATCTCTATCCTGCACGAGTGGTTTTGACCTGGGTCCTCTTTGGAGAAGGGCTGAACATTGCTGCTAATCTGCGGTGATCCTGTCAGATTTTTTTATTTTAAAAATTCTTTATTAGACAATAGAAAAAAAACAAAGATAACACACTAAAACAAAACAGTAATATTACATCAGCATAACAAAGTAGTAATAGGAATAAGGGGAATAAGAGTGTGAACTAGCAGATGGTTATAGAAAGAGAAAAAGAAAAAAAGGGGGAAAGGAAAGTCAGAAAAAAGAAACATATACATAAAATAGTATCATCTAGCTAAATGGGATGTTCATAGATATACCAATATTCACCTTGCTAATCAGAACAAGGGAGACAGTCTCCTCAAGCCAATCAAACTAATAAATGATGAGATAATCATGTAGTGTAGAGATCAGAATGCCAGGAATTGGTGGCTCTTGGTTCCTATTTGCACACTGGGTATTATTCTGCATTTTAAAGGAGCAACCCTTAATGCTAAGCCTAGTTTGGAGAAAAGGCTCATGGCCTTGGATGGCTCCTTCACAGTTAGAATTGAACTATGGAACAGATTCACTGCCCCACTGACATGGGCTGGCTCTACGCTATACAATCAATGTAGTTTGAGAACAGTTTAACTGATTCTTCAATTCCATGAAATCATGGGAGCTTTAGTTTGGTAAGGTAACAGCACTCTGGCAGAGAAGGCTAAAGACCTTGTAAAATGACAACTCCCATTAATTCACAGCATTGAGCCATGGCAATTGAAGTGGTGTCTAACTGCATTAATTTTACTGTAGAGATGCCCCATGGAAACGTTCTGCTGCCACTGGTGCCAGGATAGGACTAGACTGAGATGTTAAACTCAGTCATAAAACTCACAAGGCAGCCTTCGGCCTCTCACAGGTTCACACCTCAACATGCCTCATGGGATTGTTGAAATGATAATGTGGGAAGGGAACCTTCCATGCTACTCTGAGCTCCTTGAAAGAATGGTGGAATAAAAATGGATAACTATCATAATCATGAAGCATAAAAGAGTCTTTTCAAAAGCCACACAACACAACTGTACTTTGTCTTTCGAACTCTCTGGTCCTTTCTTGCTTGTTTGGTACCTAATACTTTTTCATCCAGAAGCATGGACGATGTATGTCACATTTTCATTATTTAGCTGGTTCAGTAGAAAACCCTTATATCAAGAAAAGGAGAGGAAATGGAATATGTCTTGGAAAACAGAGGTACCAATACGTTTTACAGCAAGTCCTTCAGATAGGGCTGAACCATAATTCCCAGCAGCTCCAATTTATACATCCAGTGGTGAAGAATGCTGGGAGTTGTCCAGTAATATCTGAAGGGCTGCAGAATTCCCTCCCTTCCAGTGACTTGAAAAACAACTTTCTAGTTAATATAAATTTGTTTGTTTGTTTCTGTTTGGGTAACAATTATGGCTTGATTTTGTTCCTAAGGCTTTCACTGCTGGGAATGCATGCACCTCTTATATGTGTTGGGGGTCCTCATGAGTCAGATCCAATACCATAGGTATGGTTTGGATTGCATCCCTCTCCAGATTCTGGCAATATACCAAGTTTCTGAAGATGCCTTGCATTATCAGTGACCTTCTTTACAATAATAACTGAATAAGTAATACCTATTTAATAAGGCATCAGCTCTGACTGATCATGGTGTCTGATAGCACAAAGCAGCAAAAGTTATGGATAGTATCAACTCAGGCTATTTTCAATGTTATGTGGCCCAACTTATATGTAGAGTTCATTGAAAGCATGTTATGTAGACCAAGGTATGTCATATGCATACCAATTGGTCCCTGATATACAGTAGATATTTCTATAACTCAAATGTGAGCTAAATCATCAAAATGAAGTACCAGTAGGTTCGCACCCTATAAGAGAAAATTAATCCCAGCTTTCATAAATCAACTAATTGTTCCACTGAGGTTTAAAAAGTGAATTGCAGTACTGTGGAGCAGCTGGCTTTCCTTCATGTTATTGATAGGAAAAGCCAGATTTAACTTTTCCCTTGCTGTTGTTGTTCCACTACACTTGCGTGCTTTTATTGTTTTCTTTCTTACAGAACAAAGTAGTGACAGTGGATGGTGTTAAAGTGAAATTACAGGTAGGTTTAATGATCACAGGCTTAAATGACATGTCCTGAGATGCCTTCTGAATTGATGTCGGAGATTCTCAGTATATACTAGTCATTGGCAAACTTGGGCCCTCCAGGTGTTTTGGACTTGAACTCCCACAATTCCTAACAGCTGGCTGTTAGGAATAGCAGGAGTTGAAGTCCAGAACACCTGGAGAGCCCAAGTTTGTTCCTGCCTGGTATATATGTTGTTTTTTGATGATGGAGTTGCATTTTTATCTGCTGCAGGATGGCTCTGTTTTCTCCAAACAAGGGTTGCCATTTACACATTTTTCCTTGCCATACAGCTATTAAAGGGGTAGATAGGAATGTGGATGTAAAGCAGAGCTTTCCAAACATTTCATGTTGGTGACACACTTTTGAGACGTGAATCATTTTGTGACACAGTCGTTCAGTTTTAATGAACCGAAGGTTAAACCAACCCCTTATAAAACACATACATATGAAATCTGTGGGGACACATAAAAAATACATACATACATATATATAACGATTTTGTTGCTTTTTTCACATAGAGGTTTCTCGTTTTGTCTGTGCGACATGCCTACACCCTGCAGTTGATACACTGATGTGTCACAACAGTTTGGAAAGCTCTGCTGCAAAGGTTCACCTTTCTGGTCCTTTCCTCCTTCCTCCCACCATAAGCGGAACTGACTCAAATGGTTGCAGGGACAGTGAGATTATTTAGTTCACTAATGAGGTGAAGCATGCAATCTGAGAAGTTGTGATATTTATTTATGTAGTTTTAAAAACATCTGAAAACACAGTGGAATATTTTCTGGAAATTCCTGGCATTTTATTACCACCCTCAAGTAGGTTTTTAAAAACTGTGAAGTGTATGGAAACAGCATTGTATCTATTTTTTACCTTTGAATTTTTTTATGGTTGCTAACAGTATAGTGCACCAGTGAAATGGCAATATTGTATTATAATTCCATAACTCTATATGGGCAGATATAGAAAGAAAATCCTTGTATCATGTCCAATATTATGGTTTATATATCATAACAAAGAACAACTATAAGTCTGCTCATAGCCTCCAAATTATTTATTTGTAGTCCATTATGTTTTCCTCCCAGGTTCTGGGCACTTGTTCCTAATATTATTCTTATTGTTTGAGCACCAAGGTTCCCAATACTATATCCCCATGCCTTGCATATAATTCAATTCTCCAGTAATTTACATGTCTTTGCAGGTCACCCACTTCCAGGTGTCTCAAATGGCTCATGACAAAAAATAATGACATTCTGTAACAATAAAAGTTTAATACAGGATTGGAAATGTGATTTTGTGAACTCGAAACAATTTAATGCAAAGCCAGATTAACAAGAATGAGAATAATTTTTAAAGTCACCAACGTGACAATGAAAATGTTCGAGATACTATATCAAACAAAACTTTCTCTGCAGGAATTTCTATTTTAGCCTTTGACCTTGATAGGCCTCCTCCTGTGAAGAACTGCCTGTTCGTTTTAATTTTGTGTGCCATGTACTATACTTGCATTTTTCCTACTTTAGATCTACTTTCCATCTTCTCTTTCTTTACTAATCTTGCCTTTTCTGCAGATCTGGGACACTGCAGGCCAGGAGAGGTTCCGGAGTGTGACTCATGCTTACTACCGAGATGCACAGGGTAAGTCCTCCAACAGAGCACTTCCCAGGCTGGGTCAGAGTTCAGATTTTTAGTAGAGCAGCGTTCCATAATAGGGCAAAAGGACCACACATCTATGCCAGAAGTCATGCACTGTGCATGAAGAATGTCCCAGGTTTAAATCCAGAGATCTCAGCTGGAAAAATGATAGGCAGCATGTCTGGAATTGTCTCTCTTTGTGAGAATATGGAGAGCTGCTGACTACTAGCACGTACAGTTGCCAGCCCAATGTATCCATAGATTCAGCATCCATGGTATGGAAATATTTTTTTAAACATCCAAAATGCAAATGTTGATTTTGCCATTTTATATCAGGGACACAATTTTACAACACTGTTGTACATAATGGAACTTGAGCATACATGCATTTTGGTATCCACATGGCATCCCGGAATCAAATCCCTGTGAATAGTAAGGACCACTATATACTGTAAGAAGTCAACAGATGGACTGACAGATCATAGGAAATCAATTTTAGAGGGGCAAATACAAAATAAATAAATAATTAAATGCTGTGGGGTTTTTTTTGTTTCAGCACTTCTCCTTCTTTACGATATCACCAGCAGAATGTCTTTTGACAATATTCGGGTATGTATTTCATATTATTACTACTACTGGTATTATTTCATATCTGTAGTGTGAATATGTTATTCTCTACAGAAACAAAATTATCTCTGAACATCTGCTTGTTCTTGTAGAAGGGTGGTTTTTCATGTGTCAGTAAGGATTTAGATATCAATAGCCCAGAAAAAATGCCCCTATCCTGAGGGCTGATTTGGACCTAGCGAAAATCACCAGAAACTCTTCACAATGAGCATTTTTCACCACTCCTTGAACCTGTTGGTTAAAAACCTAAATGACATGGCTTACTGGAAAATCCTATAGGAAATTGGTGGGGAAAATATTTTCAATATGTGTGAGCATTGTTAACTAAGGGCCCTTCCACACAGCCATATAACCATATAAAGGCAGAAAATCCCACAATATCTACTTTGAACTGGGTTATCTCCATCCATACTGCCATATATTCTAGTTCAAAGCAGATAATGTGGGATTTTATTCAGCAGTGTGGAAGGGACCTCTGCTACCTAACTTCACAAAGTTTCAGAAAACAAGTCCCTTGCCCCTAGGAGCATGCATTCTGCAATTAGACATGGGAAAATAAGAAGAAATGGGAACATGGAAGCAGGGGTAGACAGTGCAAGGGTGTGCATTTATATCAGCCACATATATTTAGATTTAGTTGCATTTGGGTGTGGGGACTGATGGCCCTTCCACACAGCTCTATATCCCAGAACATCGAGGCAGAAAATCCCACATTATCTGCTTTGAACTGGATTATCTCAGATAATGTGGGATTTTCTGCCTTGATATTCTGGTATATAGAGCTGTGTGGAAGGACCATCAGTCCCCAAACCCAAATGCAACTAAATCTAAATATATGTGGCTAAATACATGTTGCTGTGTGGAAGAGCCCTAAGAAGCAACTAATAGTGCTTAGTCCAAGGTTGGTTTTTTAACTGGAGACAATAGAGATTTTCTAATCTAGGATGAGAGAATGCCACAGAGGGTCACTCTCTCATTTTATACTAGGCAAAACTCCCCCCTCCTTAACGCTTCCACGTGGAGGGCTGTAATTGCTTTAAATCTGCTTATCTTGTGGGTGGCTCCAGCCATTTAGGAGAGTCTCAGTACCAGGGGAGACAGCCATGAGGAATGTGTGGCTGACCATCTGTTAAGAGCCAAAGTGAGTCTGCGCCTGGTGTTTTACATTTTCCCCAATATAATGGTTTTACACCACATGATGTCTTCTTTTCTTCCCCCTCTCTTGCAGGCTTGGCTCACAGAGATCCATGAATATGCACAAAAGGATGTGGTCATTATGTTGTTAGGCAATAAGGTGTGTATCATTTCTTGTCAGGTAAGGGTAGATCTGTGCTCTTTTAGACACACTTTCCCTTGCTCTCGGATATTTTAAAAACTGGATTTGTTTTGTTTTAGACTACAATCTCACCCAAACTAGTAAGAGGTTTCTGGAATTGTCACTAACATCTTATCTTGACGTAGCTTCGTCTCAAGCAGCTTTATAATGGCTAGCAGGTACCAAGGGAGAGAAATGCTGTCCTGAGACGAGAACAATTCAACATATTGCTTTTAATCTGTCTCTGATTAGATTGTTTTTCAGTCTCAATTTTTTATTTCAGAAACATACAAACTAAAATATAACTATTGATATATAAAGCCATCAACTAACAGTAGTAAATCTACACCTTCTAATAATAATCTAGCTATAATAAATAATAAATCTACCTATTTGAAAGAAAACTTCCCAACTCTACCCCAGGATAAAGTCAGATAACGTAATGTCCTATCAAAGCTCTTAACAAGCAATATAAATAGAGAGAGAGAGAGAGAGAGGTGGGGGAGGGAGTTGAGGAATACAATGATCTTTCAGGGATTATTTCAGGGCATTTCCCTCACAGAGTACATATGCAGTGCTCTAGTAAATAATAGAGGACGTAGCACGCAATCTTTTTGAAGACCATCTATATTCAAGTTGTAGGGAACATTATCTGTGTCCCTCCTGAATTTCACAAGAAATTGCTTTGTGATGAAAAAAGCAAAAAAGGAGGATGCAACTATTATAACACAGTGGAATTAAAATGTGCCCAGCGACAGGACTTCTCTTAGTTGCTAGCAAAGTCATGGGTGAGTGAATCAAGTGTGCAACAATTATGCAAGGAAAGTTTTAAAAAACACTTTTGGAACCCCCAAAATGGGGGTGCGACTATTATGCAGTGGTGACTATTATGTGAGGAAATACAGTATTGTATATCCTAGAAGGCTCACTCTCTTTGCAATCAAGCCTGCCAATTTAGAAAAGAAAATAGAGGTGGAAATAAGAGTTTGTATTCAGTTTTATTGTCTCCATTGCCTGCTCACTGGATGGCATAAATTTCTTCAGATTCTTTTGTTGTTGTTCTTAACTGCTTTCAAATTGGCTACCTTATGGCGAACCTATGAAAGAAAGACCTCCAAGTCACTCAGTCATCAGCAGCTCCACTCAAATCTTGCAAAATGTGGGTCAAGGCTGTAGTCAATGAACATTAGTCTGATGATTCAAAGTTTTCTTGTAACTCTGTTGTGGTACTTATACTTTTATCATTTCAGTAAGGAGACATTGAGGACCTGTTTTATAGATTTTATGGTTTTTATATCTTTAATGTTGAACTGTGTTATAACTGTTTTTATAATTGTTTTTAACTGTACCCTGTTATTATTATGGCATCAAATTGTTGCCAATTGTGAACTGCCTTGAGTCGCCATTGGCTGAGAAAGGCAGTATAAAAATTCGGTAATAAAATAAAATAAATTATTAGTTGTAGTTGTTGGAAATATTCAGTAAACTATTTTGGTAAATTGGAACTGAATTGTTTCAGCTCATCTTTCTTCACCTCTCCCAAATCATTCTATCATTGTCTTATGTGGTTGTAAAAGATGTTACCTACTATATATTGTGTCTACATTGAGTCCTATTGGGTTATGAATAAACAAAAGGAAGTTTTGCAACATCTTAAAGATGAAAAATTTGTGTGTGGGTGGGGGAGGCCAAAGCTTCCATGAATTAATGGTATCTTAAAGGTGGTGTTAACCAAGAACAATTGATGAATAGTGGAGACAATAGACTCTGGAATGAAAGACTTCTCACAAGTACTCCTCAGAGCCCAAATGTATACAGGATAAGATGTAGAGACAAGATACCTTGGGACTGTATTTGGAGTGGGATTTAGGTGGCTCCAGGAATAAGTGCTGCATTGAATGGGAATGCATATTTTAACTCTTCTCTTTTGTGCCTTTTCAATTTTAAAATTAAAATTAATTTGATTAACTGTAATGGTGCTCATAGGGGAATTCTAGATTAATATGAAAATGAAACAAAAGCTATCTACACTTTAAATAGAATAAGGTGATATAATCATTAAAAGTTATGATATTTAAATAATAAGAATAATTAAGCCACCATAGGCATAAGCAGAGAATGGGGTTTGTTTTCATTTCCATCCTTGGGCAGGTTTTGTGGGTCTGTGTGTCACAAGCATAGTTTCCCCCAGTTGCTACTTCCGTAACTGCTCCAGAAACATGCCTGTGGAAGACATCATAACTCCTGGTAGAGCAAGCAGGCTACGGTTCAAATCTTGGTGTTTTACGCTGACGTATCTGAAAAATTAAAGGCAGCTTTAGTGTTGTTGTTGTTATTTTTACATTATATAATGAAGTATTATGATACTCTGAACAGCATTTCGACTATGTACTTGATGGTGGCCATGTGTAGCTCTTTCACCAAAACCACTGATCGGATATAGGAATCTGCCTGTGCATTGTCCAGGTGCCACTGAGCCACCAGTGAAAAGAGAGCAACCTTCACATCCTTTCCCAGATTTTCAGCGTAAATATACCAGCAGAGTTTTATGTTCAGTTAGTGTTAGATAGAATCTCGGCCCCTGAGTGTGAATCAAACTGAAAAATCCCTGTTGGCACAGAAAACCACATTAAAACAGGCCAGAGCAAATTGTGTGATTTGACATTAAAAGCTTGACTCAGGAGCGTAATATGAGAAGTATCCTTGAACTCTTTAGTTAAAAGGCAGGAAATATAGTAATTGGCAGAAAATGCGAAAATGATGATATTTTAGTAGATTATTACTGTAGACTCAGTGGATAGAGAGCAGAGTGCTTTCTTTGTGATGAGGTTAGTAGATGCAATATGTGAACGGAAACAGAAGAGAAACAAGATCTGTGTTTAGAAAAAATTAAGCCTTACACTTACCGGAATTTTAGATGTGATCAGAATGAGGCTCTGTTTATGATGAATATGTGAAATAATATATAATATACATGAAACCCATTCCCTTATTATTCTTTGTATAATATAGCCAGCCCTCCACATTCATTAAATGAAAGCAATAATCAGAAAGGGCATACCATTGGACTCTTCTTGACCAAAATCATCCAGCAGGTGGCAGTTAGGGTTTAGGATTCCAACCAATGGCCTTTATTTCATTACCACAATGCTTACTACTACTGAAAAGTATAAGGAACCCATGGAATCAAAGGGCTGTTTCACACTGTTTACGGTTATATGATTCCATTTCCACTGTTGAAATAGTTAAGTAGAAGAAGGAATTTCAGCCTTCATGACAATCAACGTCTGCTGAAATTTCTCCTTCTACACAACCAATAAAGTCTTTTCACCTGGCAAGCCTATGTCTTTCATATTTTTGGAATCACACACAACTGCTCTGTCTCTCATAATTATGAAATTAAAAGTGCACTTGTGTCTTTCAAAGCTGGTAAGAGGACTGCCTCCAGAACCCAGGGCCAAGCCACCCTTGGAAAATTGGATGAGATTGCTAAAAGCATCTCTAGCAGCACAGGAACTTCATAACATCAAGATGTCATATTTTTGTGTGTTGCATTTATTATTCCTTAAGGTACTTATATGGCTCCTTCAATAATCCTTTTCACACAATGATCCCTTGGAGTAGAGTAAGCTAGAAGAAAGTGTCTGGGCCAGGGAATTAATTGTGGGAGCTTAATCTTGCTGCCCCCGCCCCCCTCATAGTCCTACATCATCTTGACCTTAAGTTCCGAACAGCATGACCCACTCAAATGAATAAATGGTTACTATTGGGGACCGTATAAAATGATGTGCTGAAGAGGGTAGGAGAATAGAGTAAAATACCAATGTCAGCAAAAGATATGTAGCTGCTTCCTAAGATAGGTACAAAAGCTTGGTCTGTCAGGAGACCCTTCATTCTTTATCTCAGACAGATGTTAATAGCACTTCTATGGTTATTCACAACATTTCTGTGGCTAGTCTGCCTAAAAATGTCTGTTCTTAGATATTTCCCTCTATGCACCTGAGCACATAGGCTTAATATATGAAAGCTTATGCTACAACTTTGTTCTCTCAAGTGCTACAAGACCCCTCTGCAGCTGGAAAATATTTTTGGGCTTTGTCAAATGTTTATATCTTCCTTACTATCCCCTTTCCCTCTTTTTCTACAGGCTGATGTGAGCAGTGAAAGGGTCGTAAGGACAGAAGATGGGGAAGCACTAGCCAGGGTGAGTAGTGCCAGGCCCACTGGTCTCACTATGTAGACTGGCCAACAGAGTGCACTGCCTCCTTCAGGAGACTGTTCAACCAAGCACCATCCTTTCTGTCCCTTCCTTCTGAATCTGTAGATAATGGTTTTGAAGCTGTGAGGCCCTGGAACCAACAGGCCAGCACAAGAATGTTGCAGGGAGTTATTGGGTTTGTTGCCAAGCTGTAATCATTATTGGTGTTGTGGTTTTTTTTTTGCAGGAGTATGGAGTGCCTTTCATGGAGACCAGCGCAAAGACTGGTATGAATGTGGAACTGGCTTTTCTGGCCATTGCAAAGTGAGTAGCAATCTGTCCCACTTCCTGAGAATAATGACAGCATGAGTGATGTTCAAGGCAGCTGTGACATCCTAGATTTTCATATTGACTTCTCTTTTGTGTGGTTTGTTGTCCAAGTGGCATCTGTTTAGCTAGCTGCCTAAGAGCAAAAGTGGACAGGTTTGGCAAGTCTGGAGGGGATGGGGCATTTTCACATTCCTCGATCTCACCAGATTGCACCTGGTCATTTTGCAAAACCTCAACTTCATGCATTCAAAACAAATAAAGAATAAAACAAACAAAAAAACCTCCACTGTTTTGATATAAAAAATGATAGGAAAAAACAGTCTACAATTAGTTATTTGAAGGCTATTTGTCATCCTGAAGCCTCTGCTAAAACCTCCTAATAGACTTCATTAAAAATTGGAAATGACCCAAGACTTTTTGAGGCCTAAAATAGGCCTGGGAGAATGTCCTTTAAATGAAATGATTTTGGGTTATCGTTGGCCACTACAAAATAGGGTGTGCCCCCCCCCCCCAACCTGGGTCTATTGTGAGGACATGCAGGAGGCACATATGGATCATGGCCAGAATTGCCAACTCATTCCTTAAGTATCCAACAAATATGGCCACTTCCATAAATGATTAGATTACTTGTATTTGGCTGCTTGAAACACAGCTCAATTAAGATTCAAAGTAACTTTCAGAAATGTAGGGCTGTATAGAGAATTTATACTCAAAATTATCCTATTTCTCGCATTCTGTATTTGGCTTTTAGCAAGTTGAAAGTTTCAGTTGCTTTAGCCTTTTCCACTAGAGATGGTGTTGCAGCACTGTGTTCATTTTTATTGCTCTCTTCTCTGTATTCTTCACGTCCATCATATTTTTGAAAGAGGAAATTAGAGTTATGCACAATAGTCTAAATGTGGCTATATTGTGGATGGGTAGATGGCAATTCTAAATATATTTCTGTTTGTATTTCAATCTGTTTAATAAATTGAATTACCACCAAACCTTCCCCCGGCCCACTCCTGCTGCTTGACTGTCAAAGCTCACTGAACCAATATTGGTGGAGGGTTCCTTCTTTTCCTCCTCCCCATCACCCACACATGCTAGGCTTCTTCCGTGTATATTTGTAGACACTTTTGACCCCATTGACTCTCCGTTACATTCCGAAACAGTGAGATAATGTGGAGATATCTTTTTGGAGCATTTCACACATTTTGCTTGGTGAGAGAACATTCAGGACAGACCTTGTCTCGGTTGACATTCAAGGTCGTAGCCCAATGAGTGGGCATCCTTGGCGCATCTTCTTGGATGGGTGAGTTAAGCTTGCTGTGTCCCTGGCAAGCCTGCTGTGACTAAGCTGAAATGGTCTTCCTTTAGCTAACTTACAAGTTTCTGTTACGAGAATGGGTTTCTGCAGACAGGAGCATCTTATTGGCGTTTCTGTTCCTTTGCTTCCAGGGAACTCAAACAACGAGCTCTCCTTCAACCAGAAGAGCCCCGGTTCCAAATCCATGACTACATAGAGTCACAGAAGAAGCGGAGCAGTTGCTGTGCCTTCCTTTGAAAGAGGAGGATGCCAGGGCAGCCTGGAGGACCTCGTGCCAAGGAAAGAGGGCAAGAAGCAGACCAGCACATTGGAAATGCAAGGAGGGGGAACGGTTGGGGGCCGGCAGCAACACTTTTTAAGAGAACATTATTACTAGATTATAGACAAGGCACCCATCATGCCAACCTTGGGACAGGGGTTTCTGTGTCTATGTTTGAAGGTGTATGTGAATGAGAGTGAGCGAATGAATGAGCATGAGAGAGAGGGAGATTTCACTACAACGGCCAAGTATATTCAAATTCAGGATTGGTCAAATTATTCTTTTGGTAGGGAATGTTGAAAGTGTGTAGTAGTACCAAAGCCTCGCCTTCAAGCCACTAAAGCAAATCAACCTTTCCCTGGCTACCATGTCATCAACCCTCATCTGCTATCTAAATGAGACTAGCCTACACTGGCTTCAGCTACAGATACAGGACCTCCAGGATTAAGGTCTACCTGGGCCAAGACTGTAGGAGTCCAGGATAAATAGTTCCCTTTAATAGTGATAACATGACTGGGAACAGGAAATGTAAAACCCAGTAACCATTTGTTTTCCTAAAAAGTGATGCTTTGTGTGATAAATGAAATTAGCAGGGATTTTCAGTAAAGAAAAAAAATAGACAGGTTTCCTTTTGACCTTTGACTCTTTCCTGCTTCCCACACCCAAGGATCCTGCCAACCGAGCTGCCTTCCTTCTCCTCCCTTCCTCCTCCGGCCCCAAGGAAAGGGCGCAGGGATACAAGTATTATTCCTTGTGGCTGTTACATCAGAGGAATGCTGCTGACAGGAGTTAGTGTGGAGTGACAGAGTGAGTGCTATAATGTTGTGTTCTCACTATAAACAAAGAAACATTTTAGAAAGTTGTCTCTTCTTTTCATTTTCATCAGACCAACGTTTTGGGAAGGAAAGTGAGTGTGTCGAAATTGCAGCAGCCTGGAAACAATTGATCCTACTTTACCAGATATCTTTTATCCCAGGCTTTTTCATCCTGATACTCTCCTGATAAACAGAATTTAAGCACTCATCCTCCCCATCCAATGGCTATGCTGGCTAGTACTCATGAGCTTTGGAGTCCCAATACGTATGAAAAGCACCAGGTTGAAAGAGGCTGTTATGTTGAAGTGGAGAGTTGGGTTGTCAGCTTGGGAAAAATAGGGAGTACAATGCACATTTGCTTCTCCCTGGGAGATTTGAAAACAGATTTGAAGTTCCTGAAGGAAAAACAAGACCCTCTTTCATCGGTTCCTAGCACCTAAGGAGAAAGGCTGAAAAAATAAATCCAGACTGGTGCTGTGTACCATCCAGTAATTATCCAATGAGGATATATACAAGGATAATGCCATAGTTTCCCTCTTAAATAAGATAAAAGCATTTAAGAATTGTGCTACCATGTATTTTTTTTTATTTAAAGGCTACTGCTTGATTCAGTAGTGCTCAGGGGTAGCATCAAATTGATTCAGAATAAGAAATATAACCCTATAGTAACTCTGCACCAAGCATTGCATAGTGGTTTGAGCAATGGATTATGACTCTGGAGACCAGGGTTCAATTCCCTGCTCAGCCATGAAACCCTCACTGGTTGACCTTGGGCAAATCACACACTCTGTCTGTCTCAGATAACTCTTACAAGCACACAATGACAACATAGTGAGTTACAGATTTAATGTGGGTTTCAGCAGGACTGAAGCATTTTTAAATCTTCCTGGATGGCATCCAGTGATTCATCTGCCATGGTCTATACAATTCAACCGAGACTGACTTTTTTTGGTGAATTATTCCATGTTTTTGTTTGTCTTTTTAACCTCTGTTTCCTGCAAATAAATGCCAAGTGGATTATATTCAGATTGAACTATCAAAATGTGTGCTCCTTTAGTATATATAGCCTCCACCCGCAACATCCATTGTACTACACATGCCATGATAAAAAAATGCCCCCACACATCCCCATGTTTATTTTTAAATGATTGCCCTTAATTTTTCCATAGCAAGTTACCTTCCTTTCTACCTTAAAGAAAATTGATCACTTTTTAAATTTTATTTTATTGATCACTGCAGAGCAATGTGTGAATTGATTCATTATTCTATACTCTCTTTCTTCCATATCCTTCCACATAGAAACATTGAGTTGGAAGATGCCTAATGTGCCATGGAGATTGTCAAGCCAGTGGTGGGTTGCTACTGGATGAGGCAAAAATTTCCCATAGTGAGTCATACTTAGAGTCCTGAAGGCACTTAGACTATAAATGAGAACCGTAGCTCCACAAAAGAGCTCCCTTCCCAACAAGGCCCTGTTCAGTATGTGCATGGCAGAGTACACTAGATGGTATCCAAATTAGCTGCCACTAGAGTAGACCTACCAAATCAGTCTTCCACAACTGAGTCAATAGGTAGGTAAATCTAGCATTCTCAACAAGACTAACAACAGGACTGAGGTTACTCGTTCCCAGCAAAGCCAACAATACTAATGGGAGAATGTGTGTGAGTGAAAAAATGATCAATTAAATGACTTTAGGAAAGTCCCTGATGTGGAAGGACAAGGGTATGCAAGCCAAAGCTTGGAAAGGGTACTGTTTGGACTAAAACCTGTCAGAAACCCCAAACCAGCCATGCTCAAGGAAGTTTGAGAGTTTCTCTGAACTCCCAAACTGTAGTGTGCCTTCACATTGCTTTTGTCTCCATTGCCCTGTGTCAAAAGTAAAAATGGATTACCCTGTTGTGGCAAGAAACCCTTTATGAGCCTTGATGTGCTGGCAAATATCCAGGCTACGGAGTAACAAAAGCTGTTACACTATCAAATATCAAGTAAAGAAACACAACAAAATGATTGGAAAGAGGAGAGCAATACAATATTCTGCCTTAATACACAAATACATCTATTTGCAACATACTTAGCTGCTAGCATCAACCCTGGTAATCTGCTGTTTACCATCTCTTCCCCCAACAATTGTAGCCTAATTTTAGAGATTTTAAATGATATTTTAAGGATTTAATACATTCATAATTATGTGGATTATGTTATGTCTTGTTCATTTATGTTGGTTTATAATTTACTGAGTTGTTCTTGATTTGTTTATATATTACTTCCGACATTGAATGTTTGCCATTGCATATTTTGTTGTGAGCCGCCCTGAGTTCCTTTGGGGAGATAGGGTGGACTATAAATAAAGTTTCATTTAATTCATCATTTCATTACTTTCCCCTCCCCAATCTTACTTTGTAACTTGCAAAACAGTGCAAGATTCTTTTCAACCCTTCCTACATAGAAGCCTGGTGATGTAGTGGCTTGAGCATTGGATTATAGCTTTGGAGACCAGGATTCACATTTCCAGCTGGGCCATGGGAATCCACTGGACATGACCTCTGTCACTCTCAACCTCAGAGGAAAGCAAACCCCTTCTGAGCAATATTTACCAAGAAAATCCCATGACAGGGTTCCCTTAGGGTTGCCATAACTCAGAAACTACTTGAAAGCACACAACAACGACAAACTGTACCTTTCAGATGGAGAGCTAGAAATTTGAGGGTCAGCTCAGAGTGGTCAAAAGAATAAAATAAATGCACTGGGAATTAAGCAACCAAAATGCTTCTGACTACAAAAAACCACTTCTGCTCTTCTCTTAGGTAATTCCAATCCTTGTTCAAACTCCCTGCCCCACACCATTTGAGTACTGATGAAAAGAGCCTTTTTCATATCTGCTATGGTTAGATACTAGAGAATAACAAGTCTTTGTTGACATGACATAAGCTGATTCTGATCTACGTCCCCCCTAGTCTAGCACAAGATCTGCACATGCATCCAAAATAGCTGTATGTTCTAATTTCTTTAAAAAGCATTTCTCCTCTAAAATAACAGGTATTACTCATGGCTCTAACCCAAGTCCAAAGCAAAGAGGAAGAAGCAAGGGTAAATTATATGGGATGCGACTGATTACTTGCACAAAACCTTGATTCTTTGTCATCTGTTTTTATACTGAGAGTTGACTGACTGGATAAGTGATATGTAGCACAATGTGTGTAAGTTGGAGTGGAAGAGAATCATTGAAGTGCCCTGCTTTGGTCTTTTAATTTTTTTTCATTTCCTTTCTGTACCTTGACATAATGCAAATCTTTCTACGTGCTGTTCCCAGACATCAGTGATCTGCCTTCCAAAGAACTGAAATGAAAAGAAGTATTGTATAGTATGTTCCATGCCATTTCCTGAATAGTAAAATAGATCCACATTTGAATACCAGGGGGATGTTTTTTTTAAGTCATTTCAAATTACAATGTATAGTTTCTAAGGCAGCATCTGATATTTCCTGACAAATTAGATTAATACTGCTCTTGTTTTTGAAAGGATCTTCATTTCTGCTCACAAAAGGGGTGTATTAAACATACTGACAGTTTCTTTGAATTGCTTAACTGCCACAGAAGATGTCACAGCTACATGTGGTCACAGGGAATGATCTCTGCCTTCAATACAAAAGTCCCAGTTTCCTATATTGCTGTTTATATATTATTCCCAACTACATGGCTTCCAGATGGCCTGGATTATAGCATCCATAACTCCAACTAGCATGATTGGATATAGTGATCTTGTTGTAGCCCAATTAGTTATAGCACAGTACAACTCCCATGTGTTGATAAAAGCAGTGTATGCAAATCTTTATTTATTTAAGCAAATTGAGGGTACAGTTAAAATGTATTTTGAAACACAAAGTTTAAAAACTTGGCATTTCCTTTGACCAGAAGGAAGATCACTTGTAGTGCCTCTGGTGCGCTGTGAGAAGGTCCTCCCATTGTGCATTTGGCAGGGCTCAGACTGCATTGTAGTAGGCAGTCTGTGGTTTGCTCTTCTCCACATTTTGCATGTCATGTGGAGACGTGCAAGTAGCCCCATTTCTTAAGATTGGCTCTGCATCTCTTGGTGCCAGGGCACAGCCTGCTCAGTGCCATCCAAGTCACCCAGTCTTCTGTGTGCCCAGGAGGAAGTTTCTCATCTGGCCTCAGCCACTGATTGAGGTTCCGGGTTTTAGCTTGCCACTTTTGGATTCTCACTTGCTGAGGTGCAAATCTGTTAAACAGAGCTGACCAAGTTGGGGGGGGGGGGGGGGGTTCTGCTCAAAGCAAATCTTAGAACAATTCTTTGGTATAAGTACAGCTCCTAAACATTTTTTTTAAAAACTAGTGAGATGTAATGGTATAAGTATATGTTGAAATCTCAGCTCACCCATGGAAACCCACTGGATGATCTTGAGTAAATCACACTCAGCCTCAGAGGAAGAAACAGGCAACCTCCCTTTGAACCAGTCTTGCCTAGCAAATCCAGTGATAGGTTCTCCATGGGGGTCCCCATAAATTGGAAATACATTGAAGGCACACAAAACAATGGTATTAATAGCAGAGGTGTGACATGATTGTGTCCCCCCCCCCTTTTCAATGCAGAATTTGGACAACAAAACTGCTAACCAGGAAAAAAAATCATATTACATTTAGTAACTTTTGGGTTGACGCTTTATAATATGAGCAAGGCTTATCCCCTAGGATTTCCTTATGTTTCAGTTAATTGGCCCTGAAATCTCAGGACACGTGATGCCCCTTACCTGTCAACCCTATCTGACAAGGAGGAACTGTAGGTAGTTTCCATCTATTTTCTCTCTCTCTCTAGACTTGGGTGTATGCATATATGACATTTACTATACCCGTTGGACCAAAACACTGCAGTGTACGTCTCTTCTATTTATAGGTAATCCTTGAATCTCAGCAGTTTTCCCAAACTTCTGTTGCAGTCAAAGGCACAGGAAATGGCAAAAGGGGTGTATAGAGCAATGTATTCATTTATTTAAAACATTAATATATTACTTATGTCTCTTACTTCATATTGTCCCTTCCTACTGGGGTGGCTGTGTAATGCATTCCCAAAGTCAAATCCAAATGGGGAATGGATCCTGCCTTAATTCTAAATAGGCAAACATATGAACTCTATTCCCATGTTTGAACAACAACACACAAAGGTATACTTTTTAGCTTTCCCAACATAGCAGGTCCCAGCAAATCTTCTATTATCCCACATTTTCAGCTACTTTTAAAATGTCACAGGTTTTTTCTCCTCTCACTTTTCTCTTTGTCATCAGCTTCCTTCAGTTGCTTCAAACTAGTGATAGTTCGAAATGCAAATTTACGGTAGTTTGCATTCAGTTACCAGCAGTAGACTAAGAGCGGAAGAGCAACAGCTGTCCTTCCCAGTAAACTCAGGCAATAGCAAACTGCTGAAGACACCCTTGCTTGTGCATTCTTCATTAATAGCATTTGCCATCTTGATCACATTCTGATGTTGCTTGGCTACATGTGTCCCAATTTTCATCCATTAGATTTAGAAGAATATTTTTTTTAATTTCCTATATTTATATTCCACTCTTCTTGCCCTGAAGGGGGACTCAGGGTGGCCTAACAAAAGCATCATAAAAACAACCACAATGCAATCAAAATATTAAAAATATTGAAACAATGAAAACAAGACATATCTATTAAAATTAAAATCCAAAAATCAGTCCAGGTCAATTCATTGCTATAAGTTGTGTGATCTTCTTCCACTTGCTGCTCACTGGTCAAACATTTGGTCCCATAACCAGGTCTTGATTTTCCTTCTAAAAGACAAGAGGGAGGTGGCCAAACTGATATCTCTAGGGAGGGCGTGCCATAAGCGGGGGGGGGGGGGACTGCTGAGAAGGGCCTGTCTCTCGTCCCCATCAAATGTGTTTGCAATAGTGGTGGGATTGAGAGCAAGGCCTCTCCTGAACATCTTAAACTTTGTGATGCTTCATGGCAGGAGATACGTTTCGAACAGGTAGTCTGGGCCAGAACTGTTTAGGGCTTTAAAGATTAAAACCAGCACTTTGAATTGTGCCCGGAAGCTGATCGGTAGCCAGTGGAATTGGTGTAACAAAGGAGTTGCTTGTTCCCTGTACGTTGCTCCGATGAACAACCTGGCTGCCAACCGTTGGACTACCGTAATTGAAGCTTCCGGGCAGTCTTCAAAGGCAGCCCCATGTAGAGTGCCTTGCACTAGTCTATTCGGGATGTAACAAGAGTGTGGACCACCAAATCAAGACTTCTCAAGGAATGGGCGCAGCTGGAACACATGTTTTGATCGGTTACCGCCGAGACCTGGTAATGTGCCAAGGGAACACATAGGAATGCTTTTCAAAAGTGAAATACCCCTCCATGTTAGAATTCATCTCTGTGTTAACTAAAACTCAACAACTCTCATTCTACAGCTGACTGAAGAATGAAGGCATGTCACAATTTTAAGCATATTTGTTTTAATGGAGGCCACACTGAATTTACAGGGCCTTACTCAAAAGTAAATGTGAATAGCACTAGACTAGAGCCTTTTGTCTTAGGAAAAAGCTCTTGGCCACCTTATCCAATTGTACGGTATAACCTCTTCTTTCACTGTCACAAAGGAGCAAAACCTCTGTATTGTCACATTATAGCGGGGCACTGTCAACCATTTAAACTGTTCTGACTTCCCATTGTATTAGCGAGCAATAAATGATCAAAATATTTAATTGTAGGTGTTTTACTGCTTAATATAGTTCCAGAATGTTTCATTTAGTTCGGGCATTAAACCCATCCTTTGCCAATTCTGTTCTCAGATGAGCTATTTCGGCCACCTTGTGAGGGTTCCATGGCTCCAGCAATATTTGCACCCAGAACGTTTCCTATACTTGAGCCCTCTCTTATATGATGACACTTTTTGTCATGCCTGCTATTTGTTGGAAGTTTACCCGATTAAATTTTAGTATGTCTGATTCTCCGAATAAACTACCGGTACTTTCAACTTGTATTTTTTTACTTTACAATGCAGATTGACAGCATTATATGTTTACTCAACAATGTCCAATGATGTTCAAGGGAAATTACTCCAAAATATACATAATAGAGCTGCTGAGATGTAGTGATTTGAGTGTTGGACTATGGAGACCAGGGTTCAAAGCTCTGCTCAGCCATGGAAATCCATTGAGTAATTTTGGACAGTCACTCTCTCTGAGGCCCCTTCCATATTTTCTGCTTAGAACTGGATTATATGAGGCCCATTCTATACTGCCATATGATCCAGATTGTCAAAGCAGATAATCAACATTATCTGCTTTGAACTGGATTATGAGTCTACAGTTCAAAGCAGATAATCTGGATTTTATTTGGCAGTATAGAAGTGGCCTCAGAGGAAGGCAAAGACAAACTTCCTCCTGAACAGTCTTGCCAAGGAAACCCCATGATAGGGTTGCCATAAATTGGAAATAACTTAAAAGTACACAAGACAAATACATAACTCCATTCACAGCAACAAAAAGTTTGCATCCACTTCCTGCTAGCAGTGGTTCAGTTTGTGGCAATCATCTCCTTGGGGTATTATTATGCCTCCAACAACATTTTCTAACTGTCCAACTGATTGTCAACATTCTGTGGGCACAGACAGCTCTTAGTAGAGGTTATTTTTTGCTTGGGGTGGTTGCCCTCCACTTTTTAACAGTTCTCTGGCAAACCTTGAAATTCAGTACTTCTTTGGTTACCAGTAGCTTCATTTTGTCTTAAGATTCTGATGGCAAAATTGCTATTAGAACAGTGTTTCCCAACCGGGGGGGTCGTGAAGGGTTTCAGAAGGGTTGCCAAAGACCATCAGAAAAAAAATTATTTCTGATGGTCTTAGGAATCCCTTTGGCAGGGAAGGCTGAAGGTCTCTCTGCCTGCCCTTTTCTTCCTTTTTGGAAACAGACAGCAAATCCTCCCACCAAAAGTCCTGCTCCTGCTGTGATTGGCCAGCCCCCCAAGCTCACCACTATTCAATGTTGGCCATGTACAGTAGATAGTGTGCCAAGCTTGGTGAAGATCCATTGTGGGCTGGGTTCAGAATGCTCTTTGATTGTAGGTGAACTATAAATTCCAGCAATTACAACTTCCAAATGGCAAGGTCTATTTTCCTCAAACCCCAGCAGTGTTCACATTTGGGCATATTGAGTATTCATGCCAAATTTTGTCCAGATCTACTATTGTTTGAGTCCACAGTGCTCTCTGGATGTAGGTGAACTTCAACTCCAAAATTCAAAGTCAATGCCCACCAAACCCAGTATTTTCTGTTGGTCATGGGAGTTCTGTATTCAAATTTGGGCACATCGGGTATTTGTGCCAAATTTGGTCAAGTGAACAAAAATACATTCTGCATATCAGATATTTACATTACAATTCATAACAGTAACAAAATTACAGTTCTGAAGTAGCAATGAAAATAATTTTATGGTTGGGGGGTCACAACAACATGAAGAACTGTATTAAGGGGTCACGGCATTAGGGAGATTGAGAAACACTGAATTAGAAAGAATAAGATACTCTATATTCACAATTCTGTGCACACAGGAATACATCCTATACTCTCTTTCCTCCACGAAGCCAGGCGAAGCTGGACACTTCACCTGGCCTGTGTGATAAGGTTGTGAGTAGAACGATGTTATTTCAATCTGCAGATCTCAAATGCTTTGTTTTTATTGTTTGTTCAAATAGTTTCCCACTCATGGTGACCCTATAACAGGGTATAGGGAGTTGAGAGTATATGATTTGACCAGGCTTCCCAGTGGGTCGACATGCAAAGACCTGTAGCGGTGAGAAAGAGGCTACCTTTCATTGGCATTTGCTTTGCCATACTAAATGGGAGAATCTGGGTTTGCAGCACATTATCTTAGAAATGAATAACCTGAGTCCAAAGGTGAGGAAACATAAAGGATACGTGTTAAATTAAAACCTTCCTCCTCCTGTTCTCATACTGCAGACTCTTGCATTCTTCAAATACCTTCATCATCCCACCAACAGAACTGCTGCTGTTGCAACAGCTACAGTGATGTGTTGGGGTAGTAGTGGGAAGAATTGGCTGCTGTTCCTAGAAAATGTGTTTGCATTGTATGGCTGCGATATTGATCCTTTGTAATCTTATCAGCTGAATGAACGTTCCCTGTATTGCCAGCAGGATAGGGAGGGCAGAGATCATACTGAAGCAAGCATCAGTAATATACAACATAGAAAATATATTCAGGAATAGCCATATTGACCACTCAGCAAAATGTATCACAAACCAAGATCCACAAATATTGATATCTTTATTGGGAAAATTTCAAACTACATGACACAGGCTTTCACAGTTGTTTTCATTAGAAAAAAAGTTAGAAATCAGACAAGAGAAACAAAGCCACAATGTTAGAATCATACGTTCACATTCTGTCTGAGGCCCCTTCTACACTGTCATATAATCCAGATTATTAAAACAGATAATCCACTTTATCTGCTTTGAACTGGATGATATGAGTCTACACTGCCACATAATCCACTTCAAAGCAGATAATCTGGATTTTATATGGCAATATAAAGGGTCTGAGACTAGTAGCAGAAAAGTACTTTCCTTGAGATTCAGATAACCTTGTCCTATCTGAAGTTGTTCCTTCCTTAGGTAGAATACACTGAATTTCTCAATACTTGTCTCTGCCGTTACATCTGAAAAGAGCTTCCAGGAAGCATATTCAGAGCAGATATGTTGGCCATGCAACAAAATATGTAATCTTCTGTTCATGTTTTCTTAAAGCCCAGGTTGGTCCCTATTCTATTTTCATTGTTCCTCAATGCAGTTCTGATTATGAACTCTAGTCCTTAATCCTTTATAAAGTTGATTTCTTGACCATTAGCAGATATCCCATTAATGGAAGATATTGGTATTAGGACCCTGGTTGCTAGGATTCATTTTAAAGTTTTTGGAGTATACTCTTCCCTCTACAATTATCCGCATTCTGGGGAAATCACATTTGAACTACTGCAATAAAACATCCCTAGGGCTACTGCTGAAGGCTGTTCAGAAACTATAAGTACACAATATATTTATTATTAATTTATTATTTAAAACATTTATATTCCATCCTTCTCACCCTGGTGGGGAGTCAGGGCAGAGCACAACATATATGGCCAACATTCAATGTCGGAACATAAAATAAACTATAAATATACATAACACTAAAATTATCCCACGTTAAAATCAACTGTTTAAAACCATATACCAACTAGGACTAGGTGTAAGATACATAGCTCACCAGTCTTAAAGCAAGTTCAGTTGCTACTGTTTCTGAGCACAATTCTAATTGCTGTGAACAGACATAACTCGAAATAGATATCTGAAAATATAAGGATGGCCTATAAGGATCACTACAATGTTGTTGTTGTTTACTGGTTGTCCCAGTTTTGGTGTTTGTAAATAAATCAGAAAATCATAGAGTTGGAAGAGACTACATGGGCCATCTAGTCCAACCTCCTGACAAACAGGAAAAGCACAATCAAGATGGCAGATAAAAAACCTGTTTTTAAAGTACAGTTGCTTTAAAGTAAAGCCACACTCTGCCAACCTGTATCTAGAATGGGATTCTGCATCCAGCATTTCTCCTCCAAGGCCATATGGATGCTAGATGAAGGAGTGTCGTTGCCATGCTTTGATTGATACACCAGATGCTGCCCTTTCTAGGAAGGATGGATTTAGCCACAGTGGTTAATGCTTTAATAGCCTCCTGATTACTTTAATGTGTTCTATATGGGAATGCCCTTGAAAAGTACTTGGAAACTGCAACTAGTGCAAAATGCAGCATTTAAGAAACTAAAGAACCTCAGGTCTTGTACCAAGTGTGCTGACCTCTGACCAAAATGAAAGATGCTGGTTTTGCCATATTAAGCCTTAGCATGCTGGGGGTCACAATATCTGGAAATCACTCCCTTTTGTATGATCCACCTCAAATTTTGAAACTTCATAGTGCGTGTTTGAAAACCCTGAAGGACTCAATTGGTGAGTACAAAAGATAGCATTTCTCAGTCCTTCTACATTGGTTGCAGAACCCACCACTGAGGGTAGTCAGGTTAGTTCTATCCCTTTTGAGTTTCCAGCACAAAATATAACATTTGATATATTATAAGTCCAACTTAATATTTAAAAGATATTTTATGATTTTTGATATAAATGGAGCTGAAATGTAATGAATACTTAAACAATCAGGGACATCTTGGTTTTTGCCAGCTTGAAGAACTCCAGCAGAAAGAGAATAAAACATGAACCTTTGTAAAAGAGCACCAGATTCCATCTGATCTTGGCATCTAAGCAGGGTCAGCCCTGGTTAATACTTAGATGGGAGACTGCCAAGGTACTGTAAGCTGTATTTCAGAGGAAAGAATGGACAAAGGCAGCTCTAAGTATTCCTTGCCAAATATGCAATCTGTAGAGTCACCATATGCCGATAGGTTACATTAAGTTTACACACCGAGTTTTCTATAGCGTCAAACAGCCATACCTTAATCATCCTTTTAAAATGAATTGAGAAAAGAAAAAAAAAAGAAAACTAAGGCCAGGAATTGATATGAGCCAATGCTGTATGTAATCTTACCCAAAAGTCTTCCTCTAACATAGTTTTCATAAAGAACCTGTGGACAATCGATATATCTTAAATATTTTGTTCCTTATTCTAAAAGAAATAATCCATGATCTGTTTTTTAAATATTTTCCATAAAAAGGGGCTTGAGAGAGAAAAGGGGCTTCCCATATTATCAGTCATCTTGAGCTCTCCTGTAAATCTGTCTAACAGCTGTTTGTCAGTCTAGCAACCTGATCTTGAGGCAATATTACCTCGTCTGTTCCAAGTTCTCCTCAAAAGACACAATTACATCATATTTTATAATCCTCTTTTAAAAGCAAAGCCAAGTACACACTCTCTTTTTACTACCCACATTGGTAATTCTTTGTGGGCTACCTCTTATTTCACGCTTCCATATCTTACACCAAGTAAAACATCAAAAAAACACTTGGGTGTCCCTTGGGCAACGCCCTTGCAGACGGCCAATTCTCTCACACCAGAAACGACTTGCAGTTTCTCAACCTTAACAAGACTTTTAACTGGGAAGCTGGAGAATTTTTTCCCACCCCTTTGATTTGTTTTTCTGGGATATTATGCTGTAATTATAATTGACAGAGCCAAAGGACACCCCCCCCCACACACACACAAATGTGCCCGATTCCTTGGGTTCATACTACAGGCTTGATCAAAGGAGATCAGAGACAAAACAATGGGTTGGGCTGCTGTTCTAGGCATGAACTCTGCTTAGGAAGAGTTGCTTCCTCCTACATCATTATTTTAGGTAATGTTTTTGTACCCTTCTTTGTCCCAGACTGAAAACAGATATTAGGAATTGGCTGCTATCCATAAGGAACTGAGGTTCACTCCAGCTTGAACCACCTCACATGACACATAGATCAACTCTTTCCCAAAATGCGCTGCTCATATTTGCTCCTGCCTTGAAAAATGGGAGAATGGCAATTTCACTTCCACTTTCTCTCAATTTCTCCCAGTTCAGTTGCATTTGATACCTTTCTTCTTGTTGTTAACTGCTGTAAAGTAAGGTTTGACCTCGTGAATGAGGGATGGGATTGGTTAATATCCAAAATAGAAAAAGCCTGGCTATACTCTGAAAAAAAATTTGACATCATCAGTTTATAGATATCTAACAGATATAGAAAATGAAAAAGAACCAATAAAAGATTACATGAAAAAATGGGCAGCAAATCTGGGATTCAATATTTCGTTAGAAGAGTGGAACAATTTATGGAGAGTAAAAATGAAGTACACTTATTCTTATTGTTTAAGGGGAAATCTTTATAAAATGATATACAGGGGGTATATTACTCCTAATCAGCTTGCAAAAATTAATAAAAATAATAATGCTTTGTGTTGGAAATGTAAGCGGGAGAAAGGTACATTTTTTCATCAAATGTGGACGTGTAAAATGGCTGTCAAATATTGGAATATGGTGCACAAAAATATTCAGGAAATTCTGCAAACAAAACTGCTGAAGAAACCAGAACTTTATTTGCTAAATATTACAGGACAATTTAAGAATAAAGATACAGAAAGACTGATGACCTACCTGACTACCTCTGCAAGAATTACATACACAAGGTATTGGAAATCAACTGAGATACCTGACGAAGACAAATGGTTTCTAAAATTTTTGGATACAGCAGAAAACGACAAACTAACTTGTCTACTACAGAATAATTCCTCAAAAAAATTTGAACAAACTTGGACACCTTTTGTAAAATTTATGAAAAACAAAAAGAATATCTTACTGAAAGGCATAAAAATATAAAGTAATCAGATGAAATGTTGTGAAATGGAGAACAAACATAGATCTTGTTTTATATGAGATGTGAAGACGTCTTTTACTCTTTTCGGTTTCTTCTATACCCCTATTACTACCCCTGTTCCCCCCCCTCTCACCTCCCCCCCATTCCTTTCTTTTACTATTACTATTACCTACATATAGGGCGGAATGTCAACTGTCCTATATAATATGTACTTTCTGTTTTTATATATTCTTAATAAAGATTTATTTAGAAAAAAGAAGTAAGGTTTGACCTCGTGAACGAGAGACCTCCAAATCACCCTATTATCAATGTCATCTTATCTTTCTGCTCGTAACTAAATGACACTTCCTAGAGTTGCCCAAAAATCTCTTCACTTGAGTTAATTTCTTGATCTCTTACTATAATTCCAGCTGCATGCTCTGGGCAGCTGATCTGGCTGCCAAGGGAACTGCTCCTGTACGGCAAAAAATCCATTAAATCTTCCTGTGAGCACAAAATGCCCACTCATAGGGAAAGCTGCCACCTGTGCTCTCTGTTGTTGATGTTTTTCCCAAGTCATTTTGCTGCGTGAGACAGAGATGGCACTCTCCTTTATTCCAATTATCCCATACAATTATAAACGCTGCAGTTAGAATCCTAAGCTACACACACAACTGGCATTAGCCCAGTACTTATAAGATACAAGAAAGCTTGGTGCAGTGTTTGAATATTGGACTAGGATTTTGAAATATCAGGCTTCAAACCCCCATTCAGCTTTGCAGCACGCAGGATGTCCTTGGACAAGTCATGCTCTCAGGGTGTGACCCTATTTCCCTGGTCCTTTAAAGCAGAAGAGGCATTTTAACTAATTACAAGCCTGGTTCCTTTGAGAGATAGAATCTTAGAATCCTAGAGTTGGAAGAGACCTCATGGGCCACCCAGTCCAACCTCCTGCCAAGAAGCAGGGCAATCATATTCAAAGCACCCCCAACAGACGTCCATCCAGCCTCTGTTTAAAAGCCTCCATAGAAGGAGCCTCCACTACCCTTCAGGGTAGAGAGTTCCACTGCTGAACAGCTCTCACAGTCAGAAAGTTCTTCCTCATGTTCAGGTGGAATCTCTGAGTCCATTGGCAATAATTTTCTACACAGAATACAAATGGCTGCAAGTGCATCATACTTTTTCACTTCGATAGACAAGGAGCCTCCAGGTGGTGCAGCAGGTTAAAATGCTGAGCTGCTGAACTTGCTGACCAAAAGGTCATCAGTTCAAATCCAGGGAGCAGGGTGAGCTCCCACTGTTAGCCCCAGCTTCTGCTAACCTACCAGTTCGAAAACATGCAAATATGTGTAGATCAATTCAATACTATACGTGATCTTAGCCAAAAGGCCGAGAAGTGATCAATAGGAACCACTCCAGCGGGAAGGTAACAGCGCTCTATGCAGTCATGCTGGCCACATTACCTTTGACAATGTGGCTATGGACAATGCCGGCTCTTCGGCTTAGAAATGGAAATGAGCACTAACCCCCAGAGCCAGACATGACTAGACTTAATGTCAAGGGGAAAACCTTTACCTTATAACAAATAAGCTCTGCCTGTATAGAAGAGCCCCTTTTGTTGGCTCAAAAGTGACAGAGGCAAGACTTTATTACATAGTTAAGGATTGTTTTGCTTCCCTATTTAAGTGCAACAGGATCCTTGGCCAGAGGCCATGAATTGTTTTACACATAATTGTTCTGCTTTTCTTCTGTTCTTCTCTCCCTCCCATTACACACGCTTGCCTCCTTTTTCTTAAGCGCTTAGTCAGCTTAAAATGTTGTGTGTGCCAACTACTGTGGATTCTTTCTTTTGCCACCTAGGAATGAGGATGTGTAGCCCAATAAATAACACATTAAAATATATAATGCAAGCTCTTGCTGGGTAAGCCAAAGTCTCCTCAAGGGAAAAAATTCTCTAAGCAAATGTGCCGTGAGCATTGTTTTGTCTATTCGTTGAAGGGAAATTAACACCAAGAGAGAGCATGTGCTAAAGCAAGGATGGTGAAACCCTTTGGAATGTTGAACTACAAGTCCCATTGGCCCTAGCCCCAAGGGCCAATGGTGAAGAATACTGGAAGCTGCAGTTCACAACAACACCCATACTGTTTCCCTGCACCACTAAAATGTGCTTCAATCCAGGTCATGTTGCAGTCTAATCTATGGGGAATGTGACTATTTAATAAGGAGGCAGGATGCAAAGGAGTTAGGGAGCTCCTATACATTTATTCATGGTGTAAACAAGTGCAGGTAGTTGTCATGTTTGGAACCAAGAACATACATGGAATCAACAGATCTGATGCCTAGCTCAAACCGTATAGGGATGGTCTGATTCTGATTCCTCAAGCTGCTAGTCCAAACTGAGCTAGAAGGATTAGCATGAGTTAGAAACACAATGAAAGCTCCAAATACGCATGCAGAGAAGTATCTTCCCATGATGAAACACTTCCTGTGCTGATGAATGCAGTAGCTGGAGAAACCATTTCTCTGCCAACACCCTCAGAGGACAGGCTGCGGCCTCTTCCTTCCCTTGTGTTCCCCAGTCTGCTTGGTGCATGCAGCTTGTGGCTTGGCTCCCTGATAAAACAAACCCCTGTGCAGTTGACAAACAATGGGAAGAAATTGCCTTTTGGGTTTAATTATAAGTAAAGGGTGTTTGCAACCATTTTAAAATACAAGGATGCTTCAATCATTCTAGCACATTTAGATAATCTTGAGGGGACTTGGGCAAGTGTCTGCACCATCGCATCCTGAAAATGTGGTATAAGTCCAAATACAGCTTGGAGGTACATTCAAGAATATGGCTGGAAAAACATCCCATAACAGAAATACAATGGAACTACACAACATGGTGGAATCAATATGAAACATTAATGGGTTTCAATACAGAACTGAGATTTCCTATGTTCAGGTCTGTACTTATTTATTTATTTACTCTATTTGTGTCCTGCCTTTCTCTACCCCGAAGGGGACTCAAGGCGACTTTACATATGGCAACTATTCAATACTGTTGAACAACAAACAGCTCAAACACATTAAATTACAGATTTAAAAATTAAAATTAAATGCACATTAAAACATATAAAACATTGTAATCACCATTTAAAAAATTATGGCATCCACAATCGTAATCTGGGACCATTCCAAAAGTCATTGCACATAATTCCATGGCTATTATTACACTATAGTTAATCTCCAAAGCAGGCCTGTAGCCAGGGGGGCTTCAGGGGCTTCAGCCCCCCAATTCTCAGCGTAGTCCGCGAGAAGGCCTTACTGGTACATTATTTAAACTGTTATGTTTATTCATATCATGATCTGATCGTCATGATCAATATATCCCATATGCATGGGGGTTTTGGGATAATGATACAAAAGGTTTGCTACGGTAGATCCTCTCTCACTCAGACTCAGCCCCCTCCCACCAAAATCAAAATCCTGACTATGGGCCTACTCCAAAGGCTTGACCCCAGGGCCCAGAGCCTGGTTTTCCTTCTGAAGGCCAGTACGATAAAATACTTCTGTTTGCAAACAACCACACTTTCCATGGAGCTGGGGCAGGAGTACTTGGAAACAGGTTAGAGCCAATTCTACTATTCATCAAAATAAGGGGGTCACCTCAAGCAGCAAGTACTGGGAGGTAACATCAAGGTGTTAGTAGAGTCAGTTGGGAACTAGGATGCCTGCCTTGTTTCCTTAAAACAGTGGTTCTCAACCTGTGGGGTCCCCAGGTGTTTTGGCCCCAAACTCCAAGAAATCCCAGCCAATTTACCAGCTGTTAGGATTTCTGGGAGTTGATGGCCAAAATATCTGGGGACCCACAGGTTGAAAACCACTGCCCTAAAACAAGCCACCTGTGTGCATGAGAAGATGCTGCCCCATTTCTAGTGGTGAAGAATGACCCAAGGACCAAACCATCTGGCTTTGATGCATGGAATGAGGGCGACACTATTTCATCCCTTGCCTCAGGCAGCAAAAGGTTTTGTACTGAAGTAAATCTAGGTTTACTTGACATAATGTGTGAAATGTCTTGTTCATTATGTGTCATGATTTCTGACTATGAAGAAACAACCAATGTATGATCCATGGTTTTTATTGCTGGGTACTGCTCATCCCTACCACGACAGAAAGGAATGGGAAACAATATTAGAATTATAAAATAGAATCATAGAATCCTAAAGTTGGAAGAGATCCCAAAGGCCATTTAGTCCAACTGGCATCTGCTATGCAGGAACACAGAATCAAAGCACTCCTGACAGACATGCCCGGATTACCCATAAGGCCAACGAGGCCATGGGCTAGGGGCGCAAGCCGGGGGGGGAGGGGGCGCAGGTCATGGACCAAAAAAACCCCCTGGTCTGCACCCCTCTTTCCCATTTCTCATGCCCCTCCTCGCTCCTTCTGCCGGCAAAGTCTTTGCTCTGTCCCCTCCGTCTCTCGCGCACTCTCTCTCTCTCTCTCTCTCTCTCTCTCTCTCTCTCTTGCACTCTCTCTCTCTCGCTCTCTCACATGCTCTCTCTCTCTCTCTCTCTCTCATTCTCTCTCGCTCTTTCATGCGTCCCTTTGGAGCGAGTTTGCACCCGCTGCACTCTCCCCAAGCCTCCCGACTCCCAAGGAGACCTTCAGAGCACAACGGAGCTTTCCAGCCGGTGGGAATGCATGGGGACCTTGGAGGTGGCGGGAGGTTGGCTTAAAGGGGGCGTAATTCCAAAGTGTGGCCTAGGGCGCAAAAAAGTGTTAATCCGGGCCTGCTGACAGACAGCCATCCAGCTTCTGCTTTAAAATCTCCAGAAAACGAGACTCCACCACATTTCAAGGTAGCAGCCTATTCTACTGCCAGACAGCTCTTAATATCAGGAAGCTCTTCCTAATGTTTAGATGAAATCCCCTTTCCTGCAGTTTGAATCTATTGCTCCCAGTTTCCAGAGCACCAGAAGCAAGCTTGCCCCCTCCTCAATATGACATCCTTTCAAACATCTAAATATATTTATCATGTCCCCTCTTAGTCTTCTTTTCTCCAAGCTAAACAAAGCCTAAACATACATTCTTCTTCAAGGCCACCCCAGTACTCCGTGGTTGTGGATATCGTTACAACCTATAAACCGGTGGTTCTCAGCCTGTGGGCCCCCAGGTGTTTTGGCCTCCAACTCCCAGAAATCTCAGCCAGTTTACCAGCTGTTAGGATTTCTGGGAGTTGAAGGCCAAAGCATCTGGAAACCCACAGGTTGAGAACCACTGCATAAATAAAGCCATTATGGCCACAAAGTTATCAATATCTGGGATGTGCACTCAGGGGGATGGCATATGACTCCCCTGCATGGTTCTGACCCTTCTTGGCAGAGGACACTTTGCTTCAATAAGTCGGAGGAAAATGCTCACACGTTTCAACCTTTTATTTCAAGTTTGCAGTGGTATAACTGAAGTTTGTGTCACCCAGTGCAGTAACTCATGGTGTCACCCCCATGGATCATACCCCAATACTGCAGTAATAATACCAGAAAATCTGGTATCAATAATGATTTTAAAAACAGCAGCAACCAAAACAATAGCACGTCCTGGTAGCACATGAAGAGGAAAGCATGTGATTCATGCTTGTGTGTCAATGTAAGTGGATAGTAATTACAACTTTGACTGGAGTGCATACACATCACCATTATTATATTTCCTTGTATCCTGCTTTATTTTGGAACCTTAGTGGCATTAGAAGATGTAAAAGTAAATTAGCTTAGAACAGGGGCCCTCAAACTTTTTAAGCTGAGTGCTGCTTCATGGACCCTCAGACTGTTGATTCTAGACAGCCAGATTATACTTTGAAATAAGAATGAATGATTTCCTATGTACACTACACGTATCTTATTTGTAGAACAATTTTAACCATCATAAGAGGGAGGGAGAAGGAGGGCCTAAGGAGGAGGAAGGGAGGCGCCTTCCTTCCTCCTCCTTAGGCCCTCCTCCTCCGTTCCGCCCCCCCCCCCGCTCCGATCGGGAACGGCGGCGACGGGGGGAGGGAGGGAGGGATGGAGGAGGAAGGCCTAAGAAGGAGGAAGGGAGGCGCCTCCCTTCCTCCTCCTTAGGCCCTCCTCCTCCGTTCTGCCTCCCCCGCCGCTCCGAACGGGAACGGTGGCAGCGGGGAAGGGAGGAGGAGGGCCAAAGGAGGAGGAGAGAGATAGAAAGAGAGACAGAGTGAGAGAAAGAGAGAGAGAGAGAGAGAGAGAGAGAGAGAGAGAGAATGGCGTATGGCACAGCAACGCGTGCACGGCTCAGCTAGTAGCTTTATAAACAAGCATCTGGGTATCCTACCGGATGTCCCACTCCTCAAACACTCTCTGCTTCATTCGGAAAAATGCTGCACTCGCAGAGCTCAGGCGGTGTTGTATTTCAGTGTCAATGTTTCGAATGTAGGGCAACCCTCAGTCTACAGTTTAGAGTGAGGGCTGCGTAAACGGCCTTGGAGGGCTGCATTCAGCCTGCAGGTCTTAGTTTGGGGACCCTTGACCTAGAGTTTCAGGCTTGGAAGCATATTGATAAACTACACTGTAACTGGACTTCTGAAAACAATTTTTCTGGTTATTATCTACAAGAATATATTTTGTGTTTTAAAAAAATGGATTAAACCTCATACAAAATTATAACACTATGCAACAAAATTTGGGGAAAAAACCTGTTTCTAGTTTGAAATTGTTGTTTCCTATTTAATTGTGTGGTACTTACTTTGAAAGTAGTTATACTCCAGAAATGTTGTTTTTGTTGCCACCACAAACTATGTTCAATTAACTGAGACTCTATGAGATATTGATTGAAAAACTAGAGCAAAATGTGCTGCGGAATGTCTCTCAAAAACAGAGTTTTTGCAATGTGTTGTCGAAGACTTTCATGGCCAGAATCACTGGGTTGCTGTGAGTTTTCTGGGCTGTGTGGCTGTGTTTCAGAAGCATTCTCTCCTGACATTTTACCCACATCTCTGGCAGGCATCCTTAGAGGTTTAGAGGTTTGTTGAAAGCTAGGCAAGTGCGATTTATATCTCTGTGAATGTCCATGGTGGGAGAAAGAACTCTTGTCTGTTTGAGATGTGAATTGGCCACCTTGATTAGCATTGAATAGCCTTACAGCTTCAAAGCTTGGCTGCTTCCTGCCTGGGGGAATAATAGAATCATAGAATCCTAGGGTTGGAAGAGGACTCATGGGCCATCGAGTCCAACCCCCTGCCAAGAAGCTGGAAAATCGCATTCAAAGCACCCCCCAACAGATGACCATCCAGCCTCTGTTTAAAAGCCTCCAAAGAAGCAGCCTCCACCGCACTCTGGGGCAGAGAGTTCCACTGCTGAACCGCTCTAATAGTAAGGAAGTTCTTCCTCATGTTCACCTTTGTTGGGAGGTGATTAGCTGGCCCTGATTGTTTATTGTCTGAAAGTCCCATGTTTTGGAGTGTTTTATAAACTTTCCCCATGTTTGTACTGATAGAACCAATTAGGAAATGGCATTTATAACCCAGGAACAAAAATCATGTTACATAGCTTGGTAGCTGTTTTGTTGTCACCCGGTTCAGATGGGAGCAACTTAATGACATCCCTGCAAGTTGGGTCTATTTGGGTCCCTTAAACCCAACTTGGGGCTCTTCCACACAGCCCTATATACCAGCATATCAAGTCAGAACAGAGAGAGTGTGGACTCAGATAACCCAGTTCAAAGCAGAGATTGTGGGATTTTCTGGGATATAGGGCTGTGTGGAAGGGCCCTTGGAAGGAAGCATGCATGCACTCTTACAGAAATAAGTTTTAGCAACTTGGGTGGGAATGGATAGAACTTTCCTTCTTCCTTGGCCAAACAACCAATCAGGAAGGAGGGGAGGGCTTCTCTGTCTGCGCTATTTACATATTCCCTCCTCCCTTTCAGGGGCTCAGCCTCGGAGGGGGCGTGTCCAGAGGGCCTGACTCCTCCCTCTCGCGGAACCCATTGGTCCAATTAAGGTTCTTGACCCCGCCCCTTGAATAAAAATCTCTCCCCGGCGCTCGGGAGTGCTCAGAACGCGAGGGACGAGCCGCGATTGGTGGAGAGGCGGCAACTTCTTGCGCTCTTCTTACTTTCCGAGAGCGGTCCCGCCCCTCGCCCGGGAGCACCTGCTGCTTCTCTTGGCGAAGTCGCGAAAGAAGGAAGGGAAGCAGGAAGGAAGATGGACAACGGGGGAGGGAACGAGCTGCTGCCCCGGCTCTGCTGCCCGGAGAAGGGCGCCAACGGCTACGGCTTCCACTTGCACGGGGAGAAGGGCAAAGTGGGCCAGTTCATCCGGCTGGTGGAGCCCGACTCGCCCGCCGAGAAGTCCGGCCTCCGCGCCGGCGACCGCCTGGTGGAGGTGAACGGCGAGAACGTGGAGCAGGAGAGCCACCAGCAAGTGGTCAGCCGCATCCGGGGCTCGCCGGGCTCCGTGCGGCTCCTGGTGGTCGACGCGCCCACCGACGAGCGCCTCCAGAAGCTGGGCCTCCGACCCCAAGAGGAGCTGCTCCGGGGGCTGCCCGGGGAAGACGGCGAGCGGGAGGAGGAGGAGAAGGGCCAGGAGGGGCCACGGGGCAGCCAAGCGCCCAAGGAGGAGGCCCCGGCAGGAGGAGGAGAAGCAGCAGCAGCAGGAAGAGGAGCAAGGCAAGGAGGAGGAGGGGAAAGCGGCAGAGGACGGCGAGGAAGCCAACCACGTCCCCCCGCGGGTGAATATCGGGGTCACTCCGGGGGAGGGAGGGAGGGCCGGGGCCGGAGAAGCCTTTCCGCGCCAAGCCTTGCCAGGATGCGGCCACGCCGGGGGAGGAATGCCTGCCCTGCACTGCCCTGGCTCAAGGCCACGCGGTCCTGGGGTTTGGGGAGGCCCCAGCACACTCGGGCAAGGAAGGAAGGCAGGAAGGCAGGCCTTGGGAAAACTAGGGGGAGACGCATCTACACAAGGCACGGTCAAACTTCGGCCCCCCAGCTCTATTGGACTTCGACTCCCACAATTCCGTCTGTTATGATTTGTGGGAGCTGAAGCCCAAAACACCTGGAGGGCTGAAGTTTGTCCGTGCCTGATCTACACTGTACGGTTCGTGCATTTGTGATACCACTTTCATCGCCCTGGCTCAATGCTATGGGATCCTGGGAGCTGAATTCTGGGGAAGCACTAGCACTCTTTGGAGAAACTATATATCCTCCCTCGAAAGGATGGAGTCCTTGAGGAAACTATATGCTCCCTCGAAAGGATGGAGTCCTTGGGGGAACTATATGTACTCCCTCGGATGGATGAAGTCCTTGGGGAAACTATATGCTCCCTCAAAAGGATGGAGTCCTTGGGGAAACTATGTATACTCCCTCGGATGGATGAAGTCCTTGGGGAAACTATATGCTCCCTTGAAAGGATGGAGTCCTTGGGGAAACTATATATACTCCCTCGGATGGATGAAGTCCTTGTGGAAACTATATGCTCCCTCGAAAGGATGGAGTCCTTGGGGAAACTGTATATACTACCTCGGATGGATGAAGTCTTTGGGGAAACTATATGCTCTCTCGAAAGGATGGAGTCCTTGGGGAAACTATATATACTCCCTCAGATGGATGAAGTCCTTGGGGAAACTATACATACTCCCTTGAATGATTGAAGTCCTTGTGGAAACTATATATACTTGCTTGAATGAATGCGCTTTGACACCTCATTTAACTGCCATGGCACCAATCTATGGAATCCTGGGAATTGTAGTTTTACAGAGTCTTTAGCTCTCTCTGTCCAAGAGTGCTGGTGCCTCAACAAACGGCAACTCTCATGATCCTCATAGTCTTCTTGGTGGAGGAGCCAAGGTGGTGGCAATGTGCCACACGGGGTGGCTGAACCTGGGTTTTCCTGTGGATCAGGAGCCTTGAAAAGGGAGCACAGGGCCCTTCTGATCTTGCTTGCCAGATCAGGTCCTGTGGTTCTCTCTGTGTGTTGCTTCAGTCCTGCTGAATGTTTTCTTTGGGTGCTGGGGAATAATAGTCCCTCTCGGCCTCCTCTCTCTTCTGGCTCTCTTTCTCTTTCATTATGAAATGTGACCTCCTTCTTGAAAGCCTGGGCCGCTTCCGCTGCCTGTGAGCTGAAGACAAGCCCAGCTGGCAGCGCTGCCTTGTCGCAAGTTGCAAAAGGAAGTCTGGGTGCCTAAGAGCACACTTAGGGCACATCCACATGGCGGAACAAATGCAGCTTGACACCCCTTTGACCGCTCTGGCTCATTGCTATGGAATCCTGGGAGCTGCAGTTTTACAAAGTCTTCTGTCTTTTCTGCCAAAGAGCTGGTGCCTCACCAAACTGCATATTCCAGGATTCCATGGCAGCTAAAATGGTCACGAATAGGTTGCTGTGAGTTTTCTGGGCTGTGTGGCCATGCTCCAGGAGCATTCTTTCCAGAAGGATGCCATAGATGTGGGCGAAACATCAGGAGAGAATGCTTCTGGAACATGGCCATACAGCCCGGAAAACTCACAGCAACCCAGTGATTCTGGACATGAAAGTTTTTGGCAACACAAGGTCACAAATAGCTTTATTTCTGCTGGGCAGGCATTATTTCTACAGGGCAGATGCACCTTTCCGGAAGAGTTCCCATGCCTGTTGCTCTGAGTCCAAAAGATTGCCACCTGTAGACAGATCAGTGCTTTCTTTAGGCAACAGCACAAGGCGTTGGGTGGGAGGACTTAAGATTGCCCCTTTTCCTAGTATGAAATCACTTGATTGGCAAGAGCATCTCCTGAATTATGTACTTTGCATGTTTGATCAGCTCTATTTTCTGGGAGACACCTGAATTGGGACACAGATTTTGTCGCTCCTCTTCAGTTGTGCTATGTACAGGAAAGGCTTTCTTGATTGCTATGAGACTCCAGTCCTTGCGTGATTATTAACATAATTTAAACTATATAAAGGAATTGAATCCTGAGCTTTTCAATCGACCAACTTTAGATGGAGTTTTGGTATTGTGCTGTACTTAAAATTCCCCTTCCTTGTGTTCCATGGTGCAGTTTTGCACTTGCTTGTTGAGAAGTAAATCCCACTGAGCTTGGAGGTGCGTAAATGGGCATAGGATTATGGGCTTAATCTCATGATTTCCCCCTGCCGTTACATCCGCTACTCATTCAAAAGGCTTTTAAAAGAACAGAACAGGGCTAAGAAACTGCAATAATGCCATGGTAGTTGGTAGCTTGTTTGAACCATTGCTAGCTGAAACATAATAATAATAATATAACAGCAACGACTTTATTTATATCCTGCTACCATCTCCCAGAAGGGATTCGGCACAGTTTACAGAACAGCACCAAATAGTGCCATTAAAAACACATAAAATACACCACCATTTATAACAGTAGCAATATCAATATCCTCTTCATCCTGGAAAGACATGACGAGTGGAGTGCCATAAGCAGGGTGCCATCCTGGGGCCCGTTCTGTTCAATATCTTTGTTAATGGCATAGATAAAGGGTTAGAAAGCATGAGCATCAAGTTTGCTGATGACACCAAATTGGGAGGGATAACTAACACTCCAGAAGACAGGAGCAGAATTCAAAACGGACAGAAGAGATTAGAGAGATGGGCCAAAACTAACAAAATGAAGTCCAACAGGGACAAATGCAAGATATTCCGTTTAGGCAGAAAAAAAAGGAAATGCTGTCGAGCCAGGGAATGCCTGGCTCGACTGCAGTACGTGTGAAAAAGCTCTTGAGGTCCTTATGAACAGGAAGGTGAACAAGAGTCAACAATGTCATGCGGCAGCAAAAAAGCCAATGAGATTTTGGTCTGCATAAATAGGAATATAGTGTCTAGATCCAGGAAAGTCATGCTACCCCTGTATTCTGCCCTGGTCAGACCACTTTACCTGGAATCACACTGTGTCCAATTCTGGGCACCATAATTTAAGGGAAATGTTGACAAGCTGGATTGTGTCCAGAGGAAAGCAACCAAAATGATCAAGTGTCTGGAGAACAAGCCCTATGAGAAGAGGCTTAAAGAGCTGGGAATGTTTAGCCTGAAGAAGAGTATTTATTTATTTATTTACTTCATTTATATTCCGCCCTTCTCATCCCGCAGGGGCGGATTACAATGTACACATTACAGTTAGACATACAAGCACACAAGACAGACAGAGGCAATTTAACATCTGGCCACCAGGGGGAGCTGTCGCACTTCTTCATTCCTCAGCGTGTTTTATGGCCTTGTAAATCAGTTAAATTTAGCCTCCCCCACTAAGTGGTACCTTAATTTCCTACTTGACAGATGCAACTGTCTTTCGGGTTGCAAAGGTTGACAACAGGCTACACAATAGGTCGAGACCCCACCTCGACCCAGGCAGGCCTCAAACTCATGACCTTCTGGTCAGTAGAGATCTTATGCAGCTGACACCCAGCCAGCTGCGCCACATTCCCGGTGCTAAGAGAAGGCTAAGAGGAGACATGATCAGGGCCATGTATAAATATGTGAGGGGAAGTCATAGGGAGGAGGGAGCAAGCTTGTTTTCCGTGGCCCTAGAGACTAGGATGCGGAACAGTGGCTTCAAATGACAGTAAAGGAGATTCCACCTGAACATTAGGAAGAACTTCCTGTCTGTGAAAGCTGTTCAGCAGTGGAACTTTCTGCCCTGGAGTATGGTCGAGGCTTCTTCTTTGGAAGCTTTTAAATAGAATCTGGATGGTCATCTGTTGAGGGTGCTTTGAATGCGACTTTCCTGCTTCTTGGCAGGGGGTTAGACTGGATAGCCCATGAGGTCTCTTCCAACTCGTATGATTCTATGATTCAATTAACATAAGACAACACTTACAAAAAAGCACAAAACCCCAACTCAATTGTAAATAGGCAATTAAAATGCAGCAATAACTATTATTTAAAATGGGCAGCACAACCAAGTTAATGGCTGCTAACAATGCTCCTAAAATCTTCACATTAAAATCTAAGTGGTGATTTTTTAATTGTTTCACGGAAGTGGGAGCCACTAGGTTTGAATGTTGCATTAGAACTCACGTTCAAGGTTTGAATCCCTGCTCATCCATGGAAATCTAACTGGGTGACCCTGGGGCACATCACACTCTCTCAGCCTCAGAGGAAGGCGAAGGTAGAACCTTGAATAAATTTTGCCAAGGAAACTCCATGATAGATTCACCTTAGGGTTGCCATAAATCAGAAACAACTTGAAAGGCCCACAGCAACAAATGAAGCTTCAGGCGGAGCCTTCATCTGTGCCAAATACTTTGGGTTGTTGTCATTTCTTGGATGGTGCCTTTCTTTCCCACAGCTTTTGAGTTATAATCCTGTTTATATTTTCATTTGAGTATTAGCTACTGAGAACTGGGCAAGTGCCTGATGATTTCAGCTCCAATGTTTTCTCCCCTCTACTGTCTGCCCCATGGAAAGAATCAATAGCAAGGATTAGCATAATAAGCCAAATTATGCCCTGCTGAAGTCTCCCTTGCTGTGACCACATTTGTGCACACAAGCCAGCTGTGGTTGGTTAGCCAGCCATAATCTACATTTAGACATCATACATTGTTAGGTTATAAACCTTGGCTTATAATAGCTTATTGATATGTCTAAACTAAAATCATATTTCCCTAGCTGTACCCTGAGACAAAAAAAGTGAAAGAAAGAAACCAGAAATTGGGAAGGTAACCAGTGGTTTGGTCAGCTGTAATGAAAGCACGAAATCATTGTTAGCATGTTTACACTCAAGAGGTGAGCATTCTGTGATCTTCCGGGCAATATTCAGATGCATCTCCCACCATCCAACTGAGAGCTGCACTTTCCCATATTGTCAACCACTGGTTTTCTGAAATAGATCTTGATTTGAGAGGCCTACCATATATCCCTGGATTTGAGAAACCTACCATGTATGGCGCCCCTGGTAGCACAGTGCGTTAAACCACTGAGCTGCTGAACTTGTTGGCTGAAAGGTTGGTAATTCGAATCTGGGGAGCGAGGTGAGCTCCTGCTGTTAGCCTCAGCTTCTAGCAACCTAACAGTTCAAAAACATGCAAATGTGGGTAGATTAATAAGTACTGCTTCGGCAAAAAGGTAACAGCGCTCCATGCAGTCATGCCAGCCACATTACCTTGGAGGTGTCTACGCCGGCTCATTGGCTTAGAAATTGAGATAAACACCACCACCCCCAGAACTGGACATGACTAATGTGAAGGGGAAACCTTTATCTTTACTACATATCCAATCTGCCTTCTGCCATGGGCCTTTGAAAGTAATGGTTATTAGTAGGCTTGTTTGAGCAAGGAAAAAAATGGTTCAAAACTCATTTCGGATGTAAGGGGCGCTGGTGATTCGATTCGGAAATGATTTCTGAAATTTTCTGGGGGGAAAAAATGAAATTTTCTGAAATTTCCCAATTGCTTTGTTAATGGTGGGTGCAATTGCGCAATATGTGAAAACTTGCAAACGGGACAGGCAAAACTTGGGTGACTCCTTTCCCTCATTTTTAGACGGCTACTGACAAAACTTGTCGCAATGGTAAAAAACATTCTCCTCTGTTAGCATACTAACTTTCAACGTGTTTAGAAGATCCCCGGGGTCTTGACAATTTTTAAAGTAATTACAGTAATCAAATAAGGAATATTATAAGAAGAAATGTGCTGCCTCCAGGAGATTTCTAGTTTCCAAAAGTACAGTGGTTACCCAAAACAGACAAAGCGGCCTCCAAACTTTTATTGTGCGGTTCCCCAAGGAAATTATGAGATTAGGAGATTTCTAGTTTCCAGAAGTACAACATGTAACCCAAAACAGACAAAGGGGGCTCCAAACTTTTATTGTTCCCCAAGGAAATTATTAGCAGATAATAGGAGATTTCTTGTTTCCAAAAGTACAACGTGAAACCCAAACCAGATAAAGGGGGATCCAAAGTTGTATTGTGTGCTTCCCCAAGGAAATTTGGAGATTTCTAGTTTCCAAAAGTACGATGTGAAACCCAAAGCAGACAAAAGGGGCTCCAAAGTGGTATGGTGCGTTCCCCAAGGAAATTATTAGCAGACAATGGGCTGTCCAAAGGGACTTTCTGGGATCCCAAAATCCAAAGTGTAACCCAAAGGGGATTGAGGTCTGTTGAAAGTTAAAATCACTGCTTCAAAAAGGAAAATTGGCAGTGGCGGGCAAGAGAAGAACACTTCTCCCAGCTGTCCTGCCCTTCTTCCATCCCCATACACAAGGAAGCCTCGCAAGCAAGGGGCCTGCTTTCAGCCAATATCCCCAATTTGTTCTCAACCCTGTTGTTCCCTTGCAAAGCGGTGGCGTGGCACCTTTCCCACCCAAGCTGCCTAGTCCCTTCCCATTCACATCCCCGACTCACAATGAGCCCACGGGGCACGTGCAGGCCTTTTTAAAGGGCAGTGGCTGCCATGCCGAAACCCTGCCCCTTCTCACATGGTTTCCCCTTATTGGCTGGAGGCAAGCATCCCAGCATGCAAGCTACTGCTTGCCTCCAAACGCTGGGTCTTTTCCAATTCACTTCCTGAGTCAGAACAAATATGGCGACAGTTGCTTCAAAAGGGCAAGGATCGCTTCAAAAAGGAATTTGATCTGAATTACGAAGATTCCGACTGCACCTAACCGTGCCTAGTTATTCGTAATCATCAACTCTCCATGTATACAAATTGAATAATAGCAAGTCTTCTTACTTGTTTTTGACAGTAAAATTCATGAAGGTTACAGTTCACAGTAATCTGCTTTGGGAACATCTCCTTTGAACATAATGGGAATCGCTTTTAAGTAAACATACACATGAATGTTTAGCACTCAATTATCATATATATGAATTGGCAGTGTGTGTGTTTGTTTGTTTCTCAAAGGCCTCTCCCAAGTATTACAGTACTTTAAAAACAATATGATGTGTTGAAGTAAGGGAAAATTCTCCCCATGGCTGTCTGACATGGAGAGGGGGCGGGCTTTTATATTGCAGTTATGTGATTCCCCTTTGATTACATGGCAATATCCTACAGAATCTCGGGGTTTGGGGATGCAGTAGAAGTCCTTGACAAAAATTTCTAGATGTCTATGCCTCAGCTGTAAATCCCAAGATTTTACTTTTTCAATTAAAGGAAATCATGGAGCTATAATTTTGTAAAGTATCCTGAATTGCCCAGAGTTGGCTTTTGATGAGTTTCAATAATCTAATGTTGAGTCAACTTTAACCAATGACCATGCCTTCAAAAATTTGGTTCTCCCCCTTCATCTTCTTGTGCACCGCAAAAGTTGCTCCAAAGTGTTTCTGAACAAGAATCCCCTCTGCTTGGAATATTTTCGTAAAATATTACAAGGAAACATTTGAAGCTATGCTTGGAGTTATATAGAATGTTCTCTATAACTATTAACCACAGATTACGAAGTATTCACATATTCCTGACTGTTTTAAAACTGCTGGCTTCTGTCCTAACTTTATCAGAAGGGTGCCATGTACTCAGGAATGTTGCATCTGATGATGTTTATTCAATTGTTGTGCTATTTGTATGTAAACACAAATGTATATTCTTCTGTGTAATGCTTATATGCCACAAGCTGCTTAAATTGGTTTTGTGTCATCTTTATGAGGGGTAGCCAAAATGTTAATGTCTGTGCCAACTTGCAAGTTCTGCAGACTTCTGCAGACTGTTTTATCAGACCAGATGAGAGGTGGGCAATATGTGCATTTCTAGATATAGGAAAATGACTTCCTAGATACTTTGCCATTAGCCATCCTGTCACAGTTGATGGGAGCTGCAGTGCAACAACATCTAGTGGGCTATAAGTTGCTCATCCCAGGGTCATAGATAGTAAAAGTATGGCCTATGGAAGAAATCAGAAAAATCCAAAATTTTGATATGGGAGAATGAAATTGAAATTTAGTGTTAAAATGGAGATTGGAGAATAAATAAATTGGCTCCAACTGAATTCTGCAGGAATGCATAGGCAGCTGAGACAAAAAATTGCCCGCTCTCAATTTTTCTTAGAAAAATATAAAATTTGGCATTACTTGGCTCTTCCTGTTCTCTTGGGGGAGAAAAACAGATTTTACATTTTAGCTATTGGCTGCACTGCCAAGAAGTTTATGCAACTTTAATCTCTTGTAACTGGAGGCTAACTCTTAAGGAATAGCTAGAGATAATTCGGCAAAGTAATCAGTTGAAAGTTAATAGTATAAATTTACATTTTTCTAGGGAAAACTGATAGCTAAGCTAGCATGATAAGTGACTGACAGTATAAGTATGGGCTGCTGATAGAATTGGCTACTTGTAACATCTTTTTAAAAATCTGCTTGCTCAGCTATGGTTTGGTGCTCCAGGAATGGGCAATCTGTTTGTGTACTCATTACCACCTCTTCTGATATAGTACTATTACTAAATTTTATTTATTATTTGCATCTCCGGATGGCTCAAGGCAGGGGTACAACAAATTCAAAAACACTTGAACATAAAATATATACAAGAAATTACAGACAAAAAAACCAAAATATATATATATATATATATATATATATATGGGGCATGGTTTAGAATCCTAAAATGGCGATTCTTATATCAAATGGGGGATTTTTTTGATTAGTAAAAGAAAGACTTACAAAAATTTCCCAAAAATTTGGGAATGTAACTTAAGTACTAATGAAATTCGTTAGTAATTCGTATGCCAGAGCATGCGCATTCCAGATGGTTTTGGCCTACAACTCCCAGAAATCCTAACAGCTGGTAAATTGGCTGGGATTTCTGGGAGTTGTAGGCCAAAACTTGAATAAACCACACTGAATTCTAGATGGGACTCTCCAAATAGGAAGGAGGGAAGGAGTGAGGGAGGGGTATTCTATTCTTGGAAGCAGCAAAAGAAAAGGAGGAGGAGCCCCCCGCTCCACGCTGCCTCTCTCTCACCCCGATCCTGAGGGAGCGAGGGCCCAAGTTTGCCCAGGCTGAGAGGAAAAGGAAGAGGCCTGAGCTGTGAGGAATGGTGGGAGTTGAAGTCCAAAACACGTACCTGGAGGGCTGAAGCTGGCCCCTGCGATGGGGCATGGCAGAGCAACGGGGAAGAGAAGCATCTGAGAGAGCGCAGGGAGAGAGAGGAGGAGAAGCGTGTGTGTGTGTGTGTGTGTGAAGCAGGCCCCTGCGATGGGGCATGGCAGCAGAGCAACGGGGAAGAGAAGGAGGGGGGGGGGGAAGCCTGGAGGACTACACTTTCCAGAATGCATTGCCTAGCCTACCTAGCAGCAGTGTCACTTCCAGTTCCTCATAGAAATGTGGGAAAAAGAAGAAGCTGAATGAAGGCGGGAAGGAAATGAGGGGGAGAAGACAGGGAGAAGTGAGTAGTACAATAATTAATTAATACTTAAGAATATCTTACGATCATAACGCAAATTGTTGGCCTCAAGGACCGTAAAAGGAAGTCTACTTCCGGGATCGCGGCAGCGATACGTAAAACCTCAAAAGTCCCATTACATACGAATCTCTTACGAATCCTTTTAATTTCCGTTTCATTTTTCTAATGCCATATATATATATATATATATATATATATATATATATATATATATATATAAACTTGCACCAAACAGATACAGAATTGCCATATGGTAGCAATATCAAAAGTCATAATTCAAAGTTGACTGGGTATGTTTACTGCAGGAGGTGGGTCTTCACTTGTGTTTTAAATTCTGGCATCTTGTTTAGCTGTTGGAGCTCTTCCACCAGGTTGTCCCACAGTCGTGGAGCGATCAATAAAAAGGTCCTCTGCTTGCTAGTTGGAGTAAGCATCCGCCAGAGGACCTCAGTGTCTTAAGGGGTAGATTGGTTAGGATAAGGTGATTCTGTAGGTAACCTGGACTCAAACCATGTAGGGCTTTAAAGGTCAAAACCGTCACTTTGTACTTTGCTCGGAAACTAATTGGCAGATAGTAAAGTGACTACAGTATAGGTGCATTATGCTCACTTGCTAGATTTACCTGCAAACTATCGTTTATCTGGTTATGCTAGCCAATCAGAACCATGGTTCCCCACTGAATAGGAAGGCATGAAAAGTAGTGAAGTGCATGAAATGTACATGGTTCCAAAAAAAATTCAAATGTGTTATTGTGAACAACACTGGAATCGGTTCTCGGTGAATGGCGTGGGTATTTTAAACTAGTATCTAGTTTTGTACAGGTAGGAATGGTCCTTAACTGGATGCACTAAAGTTACACAGCGCTCAAATTGACTGTTTGCCCTGTCTGAAACATGGTCAACCCTGGTCATGCCCACTGCCATATCACCCCTCTGCAGCCAAGGTCCTGGCCACTCCCATTCCTGGGACAAATGCCTCCTGGCTTTCAGCAATGTTAACTGGACAACCTATGTCTTGGTTAGGAAAGTTTGCAACCTAGTGTGTACAGATAGTACAGCAAGCTTCAAAGGGTTACATTTAAATTAGTTAATATGTTGTTTGTAAACCAAATAACCCGTAAATTCACATCTCGAGGGCATATTTTGTCAAGTGTTGGAGACTTGGGTGTCAGGACTTCATCCTGCACATTTAGTACATTGTGATTCCTGAGGTTTATAGTTTAGTCAGTGGCTTAGAGCTGCTGTTTGGCTGTGAGTTGTAAGCAACTCTTCCGAAACGGCAAAGTGTAGGATTCCATAGGATATTACCATGGCAGTTAAAATGAAATCATAGCAGACTGCTTTTGGAGCAGTGGCACTTTTTTGTTTGTTTGGAGTTTAAATAGTTTGGCACCACTACTGAGCAGAAGCACTATCTGTTCAAAAATACTTGCAGAGCTGAGAATCTAGACTGATAATTGATATGTTTTGTCCTGGACTTGGAATTTTTAAAATGTCTCAATTGGCATCAATCTGCTATATCTGTCAGGCAGTTCTAGGGGCTATTTTCATTTAGTCAAGTAATAGGACTGTGACTAACCTCATAGGGGTTGAATTAATAGTGTAGGCTACCGTTCCCATGTATTATCCATAAACATGTGTATGTTTTTTTAAAAAATTCAGTGATCTGTTACCACTTATCTACAGTAAATACTTTGAGGAAATAAGATTCAGGATGTGCCTGAATTGGTTATGTGTTTCCACACTTTAGCAATTAATTCCCATTTCTGCTTTTCACTCTAATAAAGCTGTCTCCCCAAAACAGGGCTTCTTACAAAAGAAAGCTGAAATAAAGAAGCCTTGAAAGCCACCTATCTCAGTAATGCTTTAAAGATACGACATTAACATTCTTCCGGAAACTCTGCAAATTGGGTTTGGACACTGGGGCAGAAATGTGTGGTGCCTGGCTAGGTATTGGGCAGGCATTGAGATGGCAAATTATATAAACTGGAAGTGGTAGGATGATGTGGGTTGTTGGCTGTGTGTGCCAAGTGACGTACTTGTCACCCTCTATCTTGGATGGTTGCTTCCTGGTGTAGTGAAGGAGCCTGTCCTGTCACTCTGGTGAAGTAAAATTCAGCTGTCTGTCAAGCCATCCTGCCTGTTGCTTCAGGCAGAAAAACATCATGAGCATATCCATATTCAGGAGCAACTTGTGCAGACCTCTTTATACGATCTTTTAAAATAAAAAGACTTGCTGCTGTCCCCAAAGTATTATATTTTATTCAATCTGTATCATTTAATTTCTTTTGATTTGCATATGTATTTGTCCCATGAATTAAGTAGCATAGGTAGCTGAAAAAGTGACACCTTTGCTTTCTGATGGTTCAGTATACACAAACTTCATTTAATTCACAAAATCACTATACTGTGTGTGTAAAATTACATTCAGGCTATTAATATAAGACTGTGGGTCCCCAGGTGTTTTGGCCTGCAACTCCCAGAAATCCCAACCAGTTTACCAGCTCTTGGGATTTCTGGGAGTTGAAGGCCAAAACATCTGGGGACCCACAGATTGAGAACCACTGATATAAGGGATATATGAAACATAAATGTTAGGTTTCTGGGATATCTTTTTAAGCACATGTATGCAAGTACAGATATTCTAAGATCAGAAATCCAAAGGACTTGTGGTCTCAGACATTTCAGATATGAGACAGTCTATCTGTGTACATACAAAATACAAAACATAAAGTGCTTCTGTTAACATCCTATGAAAGGGGTGGGGAAAGAATCCTATCTTAATACTGTTTGTTGCAGTTTCTGAACAAGAACCCTTAGACAATGAACATATAATCTATTACCTAAGATATATGTATGTGGGGGTGGATATGTGTTTTAGTGTGTGAGGAGGACAACTTCCGTGACTCTGGAGCTGAAGACATTGTGCTGTGCCTTTGAGATGTTAATCTGCTATCCTGCTTTGTTGTTAATGCTGTCATTGAGATCTCCAGGTGGTAACCGCCACCTGCTGCTAAACATCTGAAGCAAAGAATTTGCTCAAAACATTTGTGCTAATTAATCAGTAGTGATAAGGAGAAAAGAAAACCCAGTCTGCTGATTATCTCACATTTCATGGACGGCAGCCTTCTGGCACGAGATGGAAGATCTGTTTTGGTTCATGCGTTCTGCACGCCTTTGTGGGGAGGGTGTGTATGACTTGACTGGGATGTGTGAGCTCCCCTTCCCATTAATAGGTACATAGGACCAAAAAATCCTGTGCTGTAGCTGACCAGCCTCAGTCTATCAGAAGTGTATTAAATGATCAAATACACATACACAAAATGAAGAGAGCTGTTCTAGTTGACCTCCCCTATGATTGTTCATATTTGCTTTATTTTTATCCTGCTTTTCTCCTGATATAGGGACTCATGACGGTTAACAGCAAACATGAATAACAAGAATGTATGCAATCCAATTTACTTGGTAATTAGCTATACAGAATACATGGGCTTCTAAATATGTATTCTGTTTTCATATTTAAGGGTGATCCTCTGATGAAGTATGGGAGATACAACTTGCCCTGTCCCTGAGTATTCCCCAGGCCTGATTCTCTGTATCTTCAGCTTGGTAGATAGTGATATTGTGGCATTTTCTTTTGAGAGTATTTTGTGTATTGTCCTATGTCTTCCAACACAATCTTCTCAGTTTTTGCTTTTTAAAGTAGAGAAGTGGGCAAATAATATGAGATCTTATAGGCACCATTGCATTCATTCAATAATATTTTAGATATTTTACACTTATCCACGCATACATATGCACATATATCTATCTGTTTTGCAACGCTCATGTATTTTTGTCATTGCTTTCATGGTAGGCAGATGGATTGGTGGTGGTGGTTCTTATTTTAATACAGTTCATCCTGTGTTTTCATTGTTTTTTTCAGAGAGTGAATAATGTTGTGAATGAAAACACACTGAGCTTAATTGACAAATTCACAACGGTCCCAATAGGGCAGGGGTGTTCAAACTTTTTAAACAGGTCAAACTGTTGGAGGGCCGGATTATAATTTGAAAAAAAAACATGAATAAATTCCTATGGACATTGCACATATCTTATTTGTAGTGCAAAAAACCCCACTTTAAAGCAATACAATAATTAAAATGATGAACAATTTTAACAAATATCAACAAGGGAAGTGTGGGCCTGCTTTTGGCTGATGAGATAGAGTTGTTATTGTTGTGTACTTTCAAGTCATTTCAGACCTAGGTTGATCCTGAGTGAGAGCCGGGTAAATGACCTTGGAGGGTCATATATGGCCCATGGGCGTTAGTTTGAGGACCCCTGCAATATGACTTCTTTCCTATTAAGAATGCATCCTTCTTAGGCAAGGTCTGCACTTGTAATCATTCTCAAGTGGGACTCCTATTGCTGACCTTCTTCTTAATACTATTAATAGTATTAATTACATTTACATACCATCCTTGCAGCAAACCTATAAGAGTAGGCTAAGCTGAGAGGTGGGGATTGTCCCAGAGTCACCCAGTCAGCTTCATGGTTGAGTTGGGATCTTTTCTCAGAACATACAGATACACCAACTTCCTTTTCCTCTTGCTTAGAAAACCCATGCCTTCTTGTCTAATCACTAGTTTGTTGATCTGATATATGGTAACTAGGGGATCTTTAGTCAACCTTTTATATTTTGTGATGCTTTGAACTCTGTGTTTACTTTCAAGGATGAACTGTCTTGCATGTTTACTGGGGAATAAGCCAAAAATAATTTAGTGGGCTGTACCCTTTGTGTGGTCAAATGGTTTGAGCATTGGACCTCCAACATTGGAGACTAAGGTTTGAATTCCCATTCAGCCATGGAAGCCCATTGAATGATTTTAGGCAAGCACCCTCTCGGCAACAGAGAAAGACAAAAGCAAATGTCCTCTGAAGAAATCTTGTTGGTAAATTCCTGTGACACCTTAGAGATGTCATAAATTTGAAATTACTTGAAGGTATGCAATTACTATCACCTTTTGGTAAGCAACTCTTGCATCATGGTGTAAGCATGGCTGGGAATTTTGCAACCTCCAGGTATTGTTGATCAGTAACTCTCAATACTTCCAAGTTATGATAGCTGGAGCTGCTAGAACTTGTACATCAACATTTGATTGTCAAACCTGGTGTAACTTACTACAGAAGAAACATTGAAATTTCTTAGTGTCTTCATAAGAAATTCCACAGGTCAGTTGTGGATAGTCTGCATGTTTTTCTCCCAAGAATCCCAAACTCCATGGATACATTTGCCTAACCTATGAATGAGCTGCCAGAGCATTTGGGTAATATGCACTAATTGGGTTCAACAGAATTGGACTCTGACCTTAATAGTATCACCCTCCTTTCTTTTAGATAGTAAAAGCTATTATGCCATTGACTTTAGAATGCAATGCTAGCACCTGCTATTCTTAGGGACAAGTAGTATGCTGGACTTCTGCCCCCAGATACTGCACTTCTGGCATCACCCAACTGTACTTTATGCTCGAAGCAGCAGAATCCATTTCTTTCAGGGATAGTGTGCACTTGGATTGCCCTGGCCATCCATCTTTGGATCAGCTTATGTAGACATCCCCAGAAGACCATAGCCTTTGGCTAGTAGAACTACCATGAGCTGCCATATGATCAAGTGAAGGGTGAGGCACTCTATAGGTTATTTGCTCCTGTTTCTGCTTTTAATAGTGAGATCATCCAGAAGAGTCACATTTACCTTGGACGAATGAGCCAAGCATAGAAGTATAAGCTATGTCATCTTACAGACTTCTGGACAAAGCACTGAAGTTTGAGCATCCAGTAAGTCGGAGTCAAGGGAATTCAGGCTTGATACTTTGTTCTAATAACGTGGCCCTGTGGTGTGGGTGCCACCTGGGTACATGCAGGAGGTGTTCCCTGGGGCAATGGACTTTGTGTCCATGCAGACCCATCACTTTCCCCTTCCTGTGCTTGTGACTAAACTGTTACGTTAACCATTCTCCTTGTTGGACTTTAGTCCTAGAACACTGATGGCTTCTTCTCTTAGGTCGTCCAGTTGGGAGTGGCAGGCACAGTTTTTCAGCTGTGGGGAAGGCTGGTCTTGGGTTTTTGGTTGGCTGGCAGAGTGAGAGGGCACACAGCTTAAAGCTTCCCTGATGTGATGTGGGATAGTGGTTAGCATTAGGATTGTAGAGATCAAGAGTCACCCCCACTCAACCATAAAACCCACTTGGTAACTTTGATGAAGTTCTTTCTTAACTTCCTTACAATGTTTTGTTTAGAACAGAGTGTGTGGGTAAGGGAAAACATTCCCAATCTCGTGCCATCCACAACTTCCACGATGGTTCTTGTAGATGATGGGAATTTTCACTTAAGATATACTTTGGGGAAAATGTCTTCCCAATATAAAATATAACCTATACAAATTAGATTGCTTTTAATATTAGTTTGCTCCTAAATCTCCCCCCCCCCCCCCCCCCGGGCGTGTTGTTCAACTGCAGTTCCCAGAAGTCCAAGGAGCATAGCCAAAGGGGACAAAAGTTGAGAATTACTGTTCACCGACACCTTGAGGCCACATGATTGCCATGCCTGGTTTAAGCTGTATCCCCATGAGTTGAAACAATGGGCTGTATTATCTTCAGAAGTATAGATCTCTTCGTTGTCTTTGAACACATAAAATCTGTTTTAGCTGGTTCCTCCTGTTTGGAGGTTGCTTAATTGGTATTTCTACAGTGTGTTGTGGCAACAGCATTGAGTAGCTCACTGAGGGCTGAAATGTTAGTAAATTCATTGTAGTCTCCTCAGTACAAACAGAACTTTTTTGTACAGAATAAATCTTTTGCAGCAGGTTACTTTTAATATGTATATCACAAAGACAGCTTATTAAGGGGGTGCATAGAAACAGAGCTGGTATCCTTCTATTCTTTAACTGCAATGCATATGGTATTTTACTGTAATTTTGATTGTGGCTTGTGGAGTTTTTCTAATACAAAATAATTCAAGGATACTTGGTTATGGAGAAAAAGATTACATGCAGATAGGAAGTTGTAGGTCCAGTTCTGGGCTCAGACAGTAGGTTGGTCATGCCTTGTAACCTTCCCATGCCAGTTTATTTTATTTATATTTACCTCATTTATACTTCGCCCTTCTAACCCCGAAGGGGACTCGTGGTGGCTTACAACAAAGGCACATTTTGATGCCTTGAATCCATATAAAAACAAAACAACATATGATTTAAAATCACATAGTTAAAAACATATCAATTAAACAATTACTTAAAATCACCCAATCCGAAAACATATACCAGGAGCCATTCCAGTTGTGATTTGTATTGTTCTTTATTGCATTGAAACTTCATTTGTTGCACTAGAAAACACTGTGCCAAAGCTTGGTCCTACAACAAGGTTTTTACTTTCTTCCTGAGGGTCTGGAGGGAGGCGGCTGATCTAATTTTCCTGGGGAGGGAGTCCCACAGCTGAGGGGCCGGGCCACCACCGAGAAGGCCCTGTTTCTCATCCCCACCAGTTGCGCTTGTGATGGGGGTGGGATTGAGAGCAGGGCTTCCCCAGTTGTAGGTTAAATACTCTAATCTTGATTACCAGTTTTGTTAGGAGGTAGTGTTGCTAGGTTTTCAAAACAATAATAGGTCACACAGTCAGATGCCAGCTTAAAACTGGCTGGGTTATATGAGGCAAAAACTACTCTGGTAAGATCTTTAGAAGCCCATGAGACCTCAAATCTCACAGGAACCCCAAAACTTACACATTGACAGCCTAACCATTGTGAGATAACAATTTTATATTGCTGGCTATGCAACCATAGAAGAGAAAGGGAAGCATAGTTTCAAGCAAGCCAATGAGTTGAAGGGCTACATACTAAATAGCTGAAATGGGAATGTGGCTGATTTCCACTTTCAAATGCAGAAATTGGGACATTATGTATTATTTGGCTTTGAGGCTGGGCTCAAATTTGGGATATCTCATATAAAATAGAACAAATAGGAACAAATAGAGCAAATAGGAACTACAGTAGAAGGCTGGGTACTGTTCTCCTGCGTATCTTTATCATAATCTCCAGTTTCTATGTTGTTGTGTTCACCTTACAGAATTTAAGGAAACATCAGATTCCTTCCATGCTTCTTTTGTTATTGTCTCCATCCTTGATCAAAAAGAAGTTATTTAGACTTGTAATAACTTGTGTAGAACTGGGTTTTCAGGTAGGGAGACTGTACAGCTGGCATTTCCTCCTGAACAGTCATAGATGGATTTGAATTGTGCCTTGGCTGCTTGGTGGGAAAGTGTCCAAATTTGTAAGAATTGCATTTGATCTTATCCCTGAATCACTCTGTCCCTGGCCTTGCCCTATGCCCTTGACTCCACCCGCTTCTGGAATGTCCTCCTGGACAATTCCCAAATTAGAAATTGGCTTCTGTGTCAAAAGAGGTTTGAATATCCGGAATTTACCCAATTAGTCTACAGTTCTAAACACATCCTGCATTTAGCTTATAATGTTCAGCAGATGCCACTGGAAATGCATGTCCTCTAGTCAGGGACAGTATATTCAGGATGCTGGTTGAACTGTAGGCAGAGTGACTATGTGACAATATGAGAATGGAAAATGTTGCCAGCTGCTAGTCGATAAACTTCTGTTGTGTACATTTGCTGTTTTATTGCACACAATCCCCTTGTGGCAAGCCCTCTATCTTCCTGTAAGGAGTATTAGGGGAGATTCAAGGCCTTAAATCAAGGTAATTGAAGCCCTTATCAGGTAAGTGCAGGTTATGAAATCCTCGTCCTTTGCTACAGTCTTGGTTAATGGTGGGTGGAGGGGTGGAATCACCCAGCTGTAATGTGGCAGTGGTGTCAATATACTCCTTTGGAAGAAATGAGTGGAAAATGCTCTGAATGAAGGCCCAAGTCTGTGTGGCAGTGGTACTACAATGTTCCCTCGCTATTTCACGACTCGCTTATTGCGGACTCACTGTTTCGCGGATTTCAAAAAAATATTAATTTAAAATATATGTCATGGTGGGGTTTTGCCACCGCCGCTCTCCAAGGCACTTTCTCTCCTCAGTACTCCCTCCCCTCCTCCAGCCTTGAAGGGCCTTTCCTTCCTTCCCTTCACTTTATTTTTTTAAGTTTGTAAAGACTTAAAATAGTGTATACCTACTAAAATAATGTATAAATATTAAAATAAATAGAGTATCCCTATATCCCGGTTTTTCACTTATTGCAGGAGGTCCTGGAACCTAACCCCAGCAATTAGTGAGGGAACACTTTACAACATGGAAAAAATGAAATGGCTGAATTTGCACAAAAGTATGTTGCCAGGTTAGAGCCCCCAGTGGCGCAGGGGGTTAAAGCACTGGGCTTGTTGACTGAAAGGTCGCAGGTTCGATTCCGGGGAGTGGCATGAGCTTCCACTGTCATCCCCAACTTCTGCCAACCTAGCAGTTTGAAAACATGCAAATGTGAGTAGATCAATAGGTACCGCTCTGGTGGGAATGCAATGGTGCTCCATGCAGTCATGCCGGCCACATGACCTTGGATGTGTCTACGGACAATGTCAGCTCTTCGGCTTAGAAATGGAGATGAGCAACACATCCCAGAGTCGGACACGACTGGAGTTAATGTCAGGGGAAAACCTTTACTATGTTGTCGGGTTAGTTGATAATGCTACTGTTAAGAATTTGCAGAACAATTGCTGAAGACTGGTTTCGTTTCCCCCTCCTCATAGCTATCTTGGGAAGGATATCTCCTTTGTTTTTCTTCTTGAAGAGTAAAGGAGGAAGGTTTATTTCCAATGTTTTGTATGTTGGTTTCATGAATCCCAATGACAAATGTGCTTCAGTTCTTGTATACAGTGATCAGAGACATGTTTTTGCTTGTTCTAGAATCCTGTGGAGCGGAATATTTTCTGCAAGAATCAAGAGGAAAGGAAAGGTTTGGGGGAACTGGCTAAGGCTGCAAACTCCTTATGCTTGCTTACTTGGGACTAAGCCCCAATGAGCTCATTCAGACATCTCTGGCTTGCCATGTACAGAACTGAACTACTCCCACTCTTGTCTTAGATCAGAGTTGGGAATTGCATGGTTCTTCAGTTGTTGTTGAACTACAGCTCCCATCAGCCATAGACATAATAGTCAGTGGTGTGAGGAATGTTGGAAACTACATCCCTACAACATCTGGAAGATCACTCATTTCACATGCCTACCCTTACAGTGTAATGGCTACATCAGGAATAGGAAGCATTTTTTTTCTCCAGAACTGTAGCCTGCAATTCTTTACCATTAGTAATGCTAATGAGAACTGTAGGCCAAAACACCTGGAGGACAATGTTTTAAAACTTCAGCCTGCATTGATGGAAGTTTGGTTGTGTGTCCCACCCTTACAGGAGCTGAAGTTAATTAAGATGATGAAAGAATGGATAAACCATGCTTAATATGGCAGTTGTGTCTGTTTTTGATCTTGGCAATCACACCCTCTTATCAGGGATGTCCTTATGTCCTCAGACTCCTTCGTATAACCCCCTCTTTATGAGAAAAATAGCAGTTGCCACTCCAAGAAGTCTCTATAAGAGGTAAATCAATTTGCAGCTTCTATTGTTTATCATAAAATATATATTCAGTTTTCAAAACCTAAAGTGGATGTGAGATCACTTTTGCTCCTTTCCTCTATTCGACTGTTGATACAGCCCACACAGGATCTTGGAGCAGGAAAGTGGCTCTCACCCGCAAAATTTGTCCGCCTTTGGCTTTACAGCCTTTCAGGGCAGGTGCTGGCAATAGGACTGCCAGAGTGAAAACTCCAGCAGCCTCTTTAACAAGTGTGTAGAAGAAAGAATTTCAGCAGGTAGTTCTTGTCACAGATCCTGGTAGCAGGCTACATCTCCAGGCAATCCCATCTTCTACACTAGGAAGTGTTGCTAGACTGAACACTGGAAGGTATGGGTGTCCTCTCCAGTGTTCGATCCGTCAGCACTTTCTAGAAATCTCTCATTTAGGATCATGTCTTGGCCAAAAGATTCATTACAGTTTTCTAAATAATTTGGTCTGTTCATGGAGACCTTTATAAAAAAAGAAGAAAGAAAGTTGTAACCTCAGTTCCGGATCTGAGATCAGCATGAAGCATTAAATATACAGATTGTAGTATTACAGGGCATTGTTTCATCAACCACAGAGATGGTTAAGGGCGTGTTTTCTTTTAGCTTGAATTGGCAATGCTAACAAGACCTGGTGCCCAGAAGCAACGTAGAAGTCACACTTGTTATTTTTTGTCCTCCCTCAAGCAGGAAGGACAGCTCTTTTCAGGCCTATAAGGTGAGAGGGAAACTCTTCACCTTGAATAATTTTCAATTGAGATTTTCCCCTCAAGGCCTATTTGAATTGAAAGAAATAACACAACTGAAACTGTAGCATAGAGGCAATTACGATGGATCATGGGAGCTGTTTTAAAATAACATCAGGAGGGTGGCACACTTCTCGTAGCTTCCATTGCTTCCAACTCTGTTTATGTGACTTCAGCACTACAGTTTCCATGTAAGCTGTCGTGGTTTTGTGCCTTTGCTGAAGGTAAACTTTTTGAATTCCGAAAAATAAGTTCAGAATTTGACATTGAAACTTACATTTTTGAATGACATTTTTGTAACACAAAAAACTAAGAGGGCAATCTTCCTTCCTGACTGTCATTTCTTAGTCATTTCTCCTCATTTGATTTAACTCAAGCAGGATCATCCTTAAGTTGGGGTATGATTTCTCTGGTTTTGAATTGGACTTTCAATTGTAAAGTTCTGAATTACTACCTAAAATGTGGATGTTAAAAAAGGTGAGTTTTTTTGAGGCTGCTTTTTGTTAGTTTTTGGTGCACTCCTTATTTTTCACTTTTTACTTCAGTTGCAATGGAGTTTCAGAAAGTGGGAAACTCAACCTTCACTCCTACACGTGTTACACTGTAGTTCAGATATTGCCCTTTTGTTCTCCAAAACCAGCCCTTGCAATTTGGAAAACTGTTCTGCAGCTGTGGATGATCAGAATGCTCTGCCCTGCGCATCTTGTCTTCCTTTTGATCTGTCACTTCATTTGCAGCCCGTAGTCTCCATTTTGTTCCAAGAAAGAATCTGAAATTGGGAGAATAATTCATCGTGCAAATTTATTTTGAAAAGGGCAGTGTTCAGACTTTGTTGGTGACAAGTATTAATGAGTGCAGGAAAGATCTTTGAAGCTCCTCTCCATGGAAGGATGCAAGACTGGCCCAGAACATTTTGTTGGTCAAGATGGTATCCTGCTCCTCACTGCATTCCATGTAAAGAAGCTCATCTGACTGACCAGCAGAACCTCAACTTAACAGTATTGCAAGGCAACTTCTCCCATGCCTAAGCTGACTACCTATCCTTAGGTAGCATGAAGGAAGCCATATGACACACATAATTCAGTCCTCCTAACACCTTTCTGGTGATTCTCATCTTTCAACATGTCCCACCAGAGACAGTTTCCCCATTCTTCCCTGTGCATGTATGTTATTAAACCTGTATGCAGATAATTAACACTTGTAATTGGTGTACCCATATCCCTCCATCCTCCTTTCTGGGAATCCAGCTCCCATATTTATTTTGCACACCCCAACTATGGATTCATTGACTACTCTATTCATATGACTTCATTTTAAAGGACTGCTGTAGCGGAATATTTCTGTAATAATTTTTGGAATGAGCGGAAAACTTTGAATTTAGGATTGAAATTTAAAAATAGAAAAGACTGTTCTCTTGAGCGGAGGGGCATATTGTTAGCTCTGCGCAGCTGAGCCATACATTGCGGTGAAACTGCTGCAAACACATCTGCTGATCAATGCTGTTGACAGGTGCTTATCTGGGGAGCAGGACTTTCCTCCCAGGCTTAAAGTTCACTTTGAGTTAATGATGAGCGTTCAGGTCCTGTTCACCAGCTGGGACATTTGCATGTTTCAGAGTCCTATTTACTTTATCGGGTTGTGCTAGCTTTTATTTGCTTAACAAGCTTGAAGCATTTCTCTGCCAGTGTCAGGGTTTGGTAGTTTGGTCAACGGGGTGACGAGGGGCCTGGAGTCAGAAAATGATGGAGAGTTTTATACAGGCTTTTATTAACTTATTATTAACTTTATTTGTGTCTCCCTAAGGGGATTCGGGCAGCTTACATGCTATGGCTGTCTTTTATTCTTGCTCTCCAACGACAGACATTATTATTAACTTATTATTAACTTTATTTGTACACTGTCCGGCAAAGAGTTCCACCATCTCCCTAAGCTCTCTGGATTAGGTGGCAGGAGCGGACAGATGGTATAGTCAGCAGATTCTGTTCGTCTGACATCTCGAGGCCACGCCCATCAATACAATAAACACAATATAACACAAGACACAACAGAAAATTAAAAATAAAATAACTTAAAATACAAAACCAATGTAAATAAAACAACACAGCAATATTAAATCAAAACATTAAGACACTAAATACGATCACCGTGGGCAGGGCCAAAATCAAAGATAAATTTTTTAAAAACACTGGGAGATAAGGCAATGCAAAGTATCATGGAGGCATGCTGTTGACTAATTCATGTTCCCCAAGCTTCTAATAACAAGGGGTTGCTTAAAATAGGGGAGATGTCAAAATCTTCCCATTTTCTATTGTGTTACTTCATAATCTCTGTAATCATGCAGCAACTACATTGTCAGTGTGACTACACATTTCAAGGATATAGGAGAATCATGGAGGCCAAGTAGGAAGGAAGTACTGTTGGGATAGAGAATCATGCTCAAATAAGAGAGGCATCTGTGTGTACTTTTTAATTGTGCTTTTCTTAAAAGAAGTTGTGGCTCACGCTCAGTTTTTTGGCATACCAGTGTACCTGGACTTGATGTTTAGGGGTCATTTTGTACTTTTGTGAAATGGCAGCTGAACTACGGCAAACATTTTCTTTAAGGGTGAAGTGGGCATGTGGAATACCTTCTTGCAGTGCATTGAAAAGTACCTTTAAAAAATAACTACCAGTATATTTCCATTGTTGATTATGCTTAGAGATTCTGTTTGCATTTTGGTTCTTATCCCTCTGTTGAATATTTTAGAATTGTTAAATCCTTCCTGCTGATGGAGAATAAACTTTTGTGTTCTGTTTAACCAGGCCTAAATACACCCAATCTTGTCTGATCTTGGAAGGCTAAGCAAGGTTAGCCCTATAGTTCTTGGATGAGAGACTCCCAAGGAATACCAGGTGCTGTGAGCAGTTTCAGAGGAGGAAACTGGCAAAACCAACTCTGTGTTCCTTGTTTAAGAAGACCCTATGAATTTCATGGAGGTCACTATAAGTTGACAGGCAACCTGAAGGCACAAATACACAGTCATCTGATACTTAAATATGAGGCTTTGCTAGAAGGAAAACACAGGAATGAAAAAGGACTGCATTAAGAAAAATGTTCTTAGGTGTTCAGGAGGATGAATTTGTGGTAAACCGAAGACTGTTTATATATCTGTGAAATAATTATGGCTAACTGAGCATCACTGGATGCCAGGTTAAATATACTGGAAGGTACTTTGTTGGTTTTGCTTGTTATTTTCTTCCTCATTGTGTTGAAATATTTAAAACTCAGGCTGGAGTGTGAGTGAAGGTATGATTGTAACCATTTTATTGGTCTGTGAGCAATGTTCCAACAATGCCTATGAAATGCACCTTATTAAAGAGCTTACTGTTGGATTTCCCGACTGAGCAGCTAATCTTAGAGGTTTGTGAGCATCCCAAGTGAAGCCCTGATGTAGGGAGGGTGGATTGTAGAATCTGTGAGAGTTTCATAGGTGACCTGACAAGCTCTTTTACAGATGGATCAAGATTCTCGAAATGCGGTGGTCGTAGAGTAGGTAGGACACTTCTTTCGGCCTTAGAGCCAAATTCAATTTTAGGTACTCTATATATGTGTGCACAAGTCTGGAAATTTTAGTCAAAAAACCAACCCCAAAGACTTGGATCAACTTATTTACTTATTTACCATATTTATAGTTTGCCTAGCTCACCCCGAAGGTGGCTCAGAGCGCCTCACAGTAGGCACAATTCAATGCCGCATAAACAGAAATACAAATGAAAAACTTATACATTAAAAACCAAAAAGTTAAAAAAAAACAAACATTAAAACTAGTAATTAAAATCACAGAATCAAAAAACTAGTCCAGGAGCCATTCCAGTCATAATTGCACTTATTCTGGATCCACTTAGAATCATAGAGTTGGAAGAGACCTCGTGGGCCATCCAGTCCAACCGCCTGCCAAGAAGCAGGAAAATCTGATTCAGAGCACCCCTGACAGATGGCCATCCAGCCTCTACTTATAAGCCTCCAAAGAAGGAGCCTCCACCATATTCTGGGGCACTTATTGCACTGAATTATTGTTCAAAGACTTGGCCCCACATCCATGCTTTTTATTTCTTTCTAAAGGTCAGGAAGGAAGGAGCTGATCTGATTTTGTTGGGGAGTTCCACTTTTGAGGGGCCACCACTGAGAAGGCCCTGTCTTTTGTCTGCACTAGTCACGCTCACAAAGGAGGTGGGACCAAGAGGAGGGCCTCCTCAGAAAATCTACGAGGTGGTTGATAAAGGGAGATACATTCGGACATATAAGTTGGGCCAGAGCATAGATTCTATTTATGGATCTATGTGAGTACTAATTCTTAATTCCCGGTTTAAATGAACCACCCCTTTCTCTGATTAGAGTGGTGAAAGGCAAGAGTTTAGTCTGACCTGAGAGAACCTAAAGGAGCTCCAACCCCCCTCCTGCCTCTACCCCAATGCTGTTTCTGCCCTTTTTGCTTGGGTGGGGAAATGGCAGCAGTGATTATTCTCCTGAGATGGCATTTGTGCTTTCACCTCTTCAAGGAATGACCATCAATTTATCCATGGGTCATATCAAAATCCATAATTTTGGTCCCCAGACCTACCCTTGACTTATACACAAAGTCAACTTATATATAAGTATAAATGATAGCTTCACAGAAGCCACATTCCAGTGGTGAACAAGACTATGTCAAAATGGTGAGACCAAAATGCCAGCCTATGTTTGAATAGAAACTTCTGTTGTCCACAATGAAGCCATATGAAATTCATTTCAATTTTTTTAAATGGGGAAAAGTCCCTCACAAAAGCTGAGAAAGTAAAGTCCCAGGAATTCTCTACCCTGAGCCTAATCTCATGTTTGCATTTCTTATCACTAAACAGTGGTCAGGTATTTTATGGCTGTTTTCTCTTCCCAAAATAGCTGTAGCTTTTACCTTTGTGTATGTCGCTGAGAGTGAGTGTGATCATATTGTATGTTTAAAGCTCTCCTTTCCTTGGATATAAATGAAAGTTTAACTGTTGCAATGTACTTATTGTGTGTTATTATATACACATATCTTCACGACAAAAGAGATATAGTACAGTACAACCCAAATACTGCAGAACCATTATCCACAGCGTCACCTACCCGACTCCAGCAAAACATGTTCTCTTTCGGAATTTTCTAGGCCCAGCAGGGTAACTCTGAGAGAACATCTGATGGAAGCACTTAATTTCAATAGGGTTCACTATATATCTGGTTTCTTTTTTCCATGGTAAGTTCAGGTATCCCTTGTGGATACAGGAGTCATACTATATTGCTAAAAATAATAATAAAAGAAGCATATAAATAATTGACAATTATCTGTGTCCAGTGGCGTAAAATGTAAAATCCCCGTCTTTGCCTTTTTAATATCGCTAAATGTCTATTAATGCTAAATCTTCACACAGTATTTCAAGAGGATTTTGGTAGTTTCTCTCTAAACCCTTTATTCCTCACGATTGATTGCCTCTACTTTTGTGGTTTCAAGACCTCATTCCAATCCTCACAACAGATCAACTTTGCATGATCATAGTCTAATTCCCATTTATTTGCCTGAGGTACATATATGCCTATTAACACAATCTTTTTTTCCATGTTCTTTATTTCTCTGCCCAGATATTGTCCCTTCTTATCATTAAATACTTCCTTTGATTTCATTGCATTTTTTACAGATATTGCCACACCTCCTTTTTTCTTTCTCAATTTTGTTACATATTCAACTCCTAATTTCTAATTTTTTAAAGCCTTTTATCTTCGTTTTTTTATACAAGTTTCCTGAAACTATGCAATATCTACATGCAACTTCCTTACCACATTAAAGATTTGGTTTCATGTGATTTTTCCTTTTTCCTCTTTCTCCTCTTTTTCCTTTCACTTATTTATTTACACTTTCCTTTTGTGTTCTATTTATTCAAGAATATCCCATTGCTCCTCCTCTTCCTCTTACAACTACTTCTTTTTCCTTCTAGTTCTTCGATGGCTTTTTCTTCTAAATTTCTTTGTTTTCTTCCACTTGTCTTCCTTCTATCTCATTCAAGTCAAAAGCCCTTTCATATTTTTGTATGAAGTCTTTGAGCTTTTACATTGAAGAAATATTAAACTTTCTTTGTTTGAATGTAAATATTATAATAATTATAATAGTTTTATTTCTTGCCAGCCTCTCCTCAAGGCGGATTACAGCATTATTAAAACATAAACAAACACATAATCATTTTAAAACACTCCATAAAATGCATATTTTAAAACATATTTGCATAAGAATACATATTAAAATACACAAAACAAAAATTAGTCATACAGTGGATTTTAAAATCCACCATTAAAACAGTCTGGGTAGGCCTGCTGGAAGAGATCGGTCTTCGCTTGTTTCTTAAATTCTGACAGCAGTTCCAGCTATTGGAGCTCTACTAGCAATTCATTCCATAGTCGTGGAGCTACCAATGAAAAGGTCCGGGGGGGGGGGGGGGTTGCCAGTTGAGTTTTGGCTAGTTGGAGTATCTGCACCCCAGAGGATATGGGGCGGGTTGTTCGGGAGATAGAATATTCCTTCTGTCTTCCCTCTTGTATTAGGAATTTTCATTCCTTGCCGTTGTTTTGTTAGAGCTTGGTGCTTTCTTTTTTAAAAACTTCCTTAGGTAGGTCTTTGAAAATATATCTCTGTGTTACCTTAATTATTAATTTGCTTTTAAAACTTAACTGAATTAGTTCTTCTTTCATTCTATAATCACATCTCTGGGCATTCTGTATTTCCTTGCTACTATTGAATTCACACAAAAGGCTTTGACTGTTTCTCTAAAGCTAAACCAGGGCACGATCTCTTAGCTAACTTCTATTCTTAAATGAGTTCCCGGATGCCTTGGTGTCTCTTATTGTCCTTGTTTGCTCTCTATCTCAACAGTAAGAGAAACCTGAACTGGTGGTACTGTGTATTAGCTTTTGACCTAGAAACTTCTGAGAGTCTTAACCTAGAGAAGCTGAAAAGAGAATGAGAACTGCAATCCTTGCTTTTCTAAAAATGTCCTTAGTGAAAGGAGGTCAACCTGATAACTCAAAAATGTGGGTTGCTCTGGGGGTATACATAGAAATACTTGGAAAAGCATCATTGAGCCTTAAACCTTCTGGTTTTTCTAGATTCCTGCCAGCCCAGCCAACATGGTCTATTTTGGCAGCAACAATGAAATTTGTAGTCCAACACATCTGGAAGAGGTGAGCCTAAAAGAAATAGAAGGGTTTTTTCTCTCTCCCTCCTCTCCATATCATTGGATGGAGTAGCAACATCTCAATAGAAAAAGAGGTTTTTCTGAACATATATCATGAAAGTGGACCTCCATATGTTGTTGAACTGCAGCTTCCAGCATTTGGTTCCCTTGCTAAGGGTGTTGTAGTCTAAAAGTGACACCCACAGCTTTTAGGGATATTACCAATAGCTGTCCATATTAGTCTGTTATGTTGGTCTTTGTTATATGCTGTGAAGTCAGTTTTGACTTACAGGAACCCTATGAATGAGAGACCTCCAAGAACCCTGTCATGGACAGCCCTGTCTGGGTCTTATAAACTCACATGGCTTCCTTGATGGAGTCAATCTCCTGAAATCATCTTTTCCTACTTCAAGTTGACAATTTATTATCTTTCCAACAAGTGTCATGATCTGCCCAAAGCATAACAGCCTCAGTTTGGTCACTTTAGTAAGACTTTGGGTTTATTTGTTCTTGAATCCATTTATTTGTCTTTGGGTGGAGTCCATGGTATCCACAGAACTTTTCCAGAACCACATTTCAATTGAATTATTTTTTTCCCATCGGCTTTATTCACCATCTCGTTTTTCCACCTGTACGTAGATGTCTAAAATGACCTCTACCAGAAGCACAAAATTGCCCTGAAGTAACTAGATATTTCTGGAGAGAACACATTAATGAAATCTGTGAATAATTATATTAACAAAAGTTAAACCTGTGATTTTGGAGGGCTAACTGTTTTGTGTTCTAATAGTAGCCTCTTGTGCAGAGCATAGACCATGCACCAGGTCAAACAAAATTTGTGGCACAGCCATTTTTTATTGTCATCCCCAGTTTTCCATGATCTATGCAGTTAAAAGCTTTGCACAATAATTTGAAAATGTTCTTCTACTGAATTTTTTTGTATGCTCCATTAGCTAATGCATGTTTGCAATATGACAGCTAGATTATTTTTCCTTTCCTGAATCTTGCTTGGTCATCTGATATTTGTTCACCCGTATTGTGGTGACAGTGTTTGCTGTAAAACCTTAAGTATCACTTTGCTTGCATGGGTTGTCAATTGAATCAGTGTGTTACAATAAGAAGCAAATAATGAATAATGCTATCTCTGTCCCTGGATTGAGCCCCCTGGTGGCGCAGCGGGTTAAACCTGCTGAGCTGCTGAACTTGCTGACTAAAAGGTAGGCAGTTCAAATCCAGGGATGGGGGGGGGTGAGCTCCCGCTGTTAGGCCCAGCTTCTGCCAACCTAGCAGTTCAAAAACATGTAAATGTGAGTAGATCAATAGGTACCGCTCAGGCAGGTAAGGTAACGGTGCTCCATGCAGTCATGTCAGCCACATGACTTTGGAGGTGTCTATGGACAATGCTGGCTCTTCGGCTTAGAAAGGGAGATGAGCACCACCCCCCCAGAGTCGGACACAACTAGACTTAATGTCAGGGGAAGCCTTTACTTTTCCTACCCCTGCATTACATTTTGTTGGCAAATATTCAGAACCCTCACTATAATTCTAATGTCTGGAACACAATGACCTGCAGCAATTTTTAATAAGGTTCTGAGCTGTGCACTTTACATCCATTGATGGTGTATATTGCAGTGAATTTAGATGGTGATTCAGACCATGTCCTTCACTTAACATCATTTATTTCCCAAAATAGCATGTATACCCACTGGTTGCAATAGCATTTTGAATTTATTCTATCAACTCCTAGAGCAAAAGACAAAGAACTGAAAAACAAGCATTTTACTTGGGAAACAGAACTGAATGAAGTTTGCAGTCTTTCCACATGCAGATGCACTTATGGCAATCCCAAGCTTTCTTCACATCAGCAATATATTTGGGAAGTCATTGTTAATTAACTGGAAGTTAGAAATCATTCCCAGACTAAGAAATCATTCCCAGACTAGTGCGGATCATTTTGAAATGTACCTAAGAGCAGATAGGATCAGCCATCTGTCCATACAAAGTAGTTTTGTGGATGGCCAAAGCAAAGTTAGTCTGTTTCTAGAATAAAAATGTTTTCTTTCACCATTATAACAAATAGATTTGTGTTTCAGCATTTGTGGGTATTCATCCACCTCTTCAGAGGCTTGGGGTAGAGTGCTTCATGTCTGTTGGGGAAAACTGAAATTAACTGATTTCTAGTTCCTTGTCTTGTGTACACACATGCATACTGAGCAAAGTCTATGCTGAGGATAAGAGCTGTAGGCTGTAACTGTGTTTATATATAATCCATTGTCCAGAATGTATCAAAAGCAGAACTGGTAAGTACTATTTAAAGGATTGTTTCTCCACGGAATGATGAAGTTTCTCCATCAAATGAGAAGAACTGCGTTTGATGTAGACATTGGCAATAAATGCAAGAAACATGACCTGTGATCCTTGACTTCAAATCAGATATGTCCTAGGTTTTTAAAAATCTATTTACACCAAACAGCAGTCTTCAGTTCTTTGTGTTTGGTGGAAGGTGGGGGAGAAGGCTAGAGGATCAGAAATTTCTTAAGAGAGAGATGTAATACTTTTTAATATACCAAATTCTGGTATTATTTTTATGCTGTTTCTTTTTTAAGAGTAGCATTAGAATCATAGAATTATAGAGTTGGAAGAGACCTCATGGGCCATCCAGTCCAACCCCATTCTGACAAGAAGCAGGAACATTGCATTCAAAGCACCCCCGACAGATGGCCATCCAGCCTCTGTTTAAAAGCCTCCAAAGAGCGAGCCTCCACCACACTCTGGGGCAGACAGTTCCACTGCTGAACAGCTCTCACAGTCTGGAAGTTAAGGTAGAATCTCTTTCCCTGTAGTTTGAAGCCATTGTTCCGGATCCTAGTCTCCGGGGCAGCAGAAAACAAGCTTGCTCCCTCCTCCCTATGACTTCCTCTCACATATTTATACATGGCTATCATGTCTCCTCTCAGCCTTCTCTTCTTCAGGCTAAACATACCCAGCTCTTTAATCCACTCCTTATAGGGCTTGTTCTCCAGACCCTTGATCCTTTTGGTCGCCCTCCTCTGGACACATTCCAGCTTGTCAACATCTCCCTTCAATTGTGGTGCCCAGAATTGGACACAGTATTCCAGATGTGGTCTAACCAAGATAGAATAGAGGAGTAGCATGACTTCCCTGGATATAGACATTATACTCCTATTGATGCAGGCCAAAATCGTATTGGTTTTTTTTTTTGCTGCCGCATCACATTGTTGGCTCATGTTTAATTTGTTGTCCATGAGGACTCAAAGATCTTTTCCACACATACTGCTCTTGAGCCAGGCACCCCCCCCCCCATTCTGTATCTTTGCATTTTATTTTTTTCTGCCTAAGTAGAGTATCTTGTATTTCATTTTGAACTTCATTTTGTTAGTTTTGGCCCATCTCCCTAATCTGTTAAGATCGTTTTGAATTCTGCTACATTGATTATTGTGACTGCCTATTACATTGCAGACAAAAATTCTAATTTTATTTAGAAGTACATTAAAAGCAATTGGTCTGTATCTGTTTTAGATGGGGTCTTTATAAACCCCTTTCCATTTTTTTGGGTGGGGGGTGTTATACTACCCAGTTATGGTTCTGCTTTAATTGCAATGACAGTGTCGTATAGATGTCCTGTGATTAGCATTGGAGAGAAGGGCCTATTGAATTTCCTGAATCCAGGATTCTACTAGTTGCTGCCATGACAGCTCAATTGGGATGATAGGACTATAAAAGTGTCAAGTGAAAGAGCCCCAGAACTCCCTAATAGAAACTCTTGTTTTACATGTACTTCACTTTTTTAGCCATTTCAGAAATAGTGCTGGGCACAACATGGCCTAGTTTCAGTATCACTGAAAATATTTAATATAGCTACCTGGACATACTTTTAAGTTGGGCTCCATCTATATTCTCCCTGCCAAAACCTGGGTGGTAACTTGGCATTGGAAAAGCTGCTCGGCAGGCTCGGTCTGTTCTGATTCAACCGCTTGCCTTCAAAGCCCTTTGAGTGCTTCCCAGGTCCTGCTTGCTGAGCATGGTATGGGTTTCACACCTTTGACGAATCAGCCATAGAAGCACCTGCTAAAAATCCCAAGACAAGGCGCAGATTTTTAAAGGGCATAAATAGAGCAGGCTGTACCTGAGCCAGAGAGAACTCGCCTTTCTTCTCTTTTGTTTTCCCCCTCCTGGAAGCACAAATAGCCTATTTCCCTAACAATGTTTAACTAAATTTCAGGTGACTCAGCAAAGTGGAGGGCTCAGCTGTTGTTCCATGAGAATGCGGGTGTTAGCAGGATGTTAGGGCTGAATTTGACACCAATCCTAGCTACTCCTTTTTCATGCAAATAGCTTGAGAGACAAGAGAGCTTTTAGCTTTCGAAGGTTACTGGCTCTCTGGTTTCCTGTGCTTTCTGCAACAGCTTGCTCTGAGTTTCTGTATGTTACTTTCTGGGCACTCAACCCACTCAGGAGGCATCCTGACCTGAAGCTTACTCACCTATCATTGTAGTCCCGCTCTACTGACCTTCTCACCTCTGCCAATCAGCCAACTTCCTGAGCCCCTTAATCTTTCCTCCTAGTATTTAAATTGCCTCTTTGTCTGGTTTGCAGTTGATGAGTTTCCATTGTGGGCGGAATAGCTGGGGGCGGGTAGAGATGAGAATGTGCTTACTACTGGCTTCCGTTTGCCCTAGCCTTTGAAAACCAGACACGGAGAGACAGGAGAGAGAACACCAGAAAGAATTGAAGAAACTGATACGTTTATTTGGAACTTTTAAGAACTCCTAGCCTGCTCCACCTGGACACTGGAAAACAAGGCCCTTGCAGACAGATTTGAAACCGCCTCGAGTCGCCTTCGGGCTGAGAGGGGCGGTATAGAAATATAGTAAATAAATAAATAAATAAATTTGAATTGAGATGCAAGGGTGGTGAATGAGGTGCTGGCAGTTGAGACCATATTGTTGTTTTTAACTGTCATCAAATCGATTTCCACTTATAGTAGCTCTATTAATGGAAAAAACTTAGATCATTAGTTTCCTTGATTGAGTCTATCTACTTGTAATAGGTTCTTTTCTTACTGTCTTCTGTTTTATCAAGCATACATGTCTTTTCTAGTGAGTCATGCCCCCCTCATGGTATTTGACAAGAAGCCCCCGGTGGTGCAGAGAGTTAAACCCCTGTGCTGGCAGGACTGCTGACCAACAGGTCATTGGTTTGAATCCGGGGAGAGCGGGTTGAGCTCCCTCTGTCAGCTCCAGTTCCCCATGCGAGGACATGAGAGAAGGCTCCCACAAGGATGGTAAAACATCTGGGTGTCCCCTGGAGTTCTCACTCCAGAAGCAACTTGAAGTTTCTCAAGTCACTCCTGACACAAAAAAGGGTATTTGTCAAAGTACAACAATTTCAATTCAGTCATCTTGACTTCTAGGGTGACTTCTGGCTTGATTTCCTCTAGGACCTATTTATTGGTCTTTTTTGGCACTTTGTTCTCTCGGCAGAACTCTTGACACCAGAGGATGTTTCTCACAAGCAAAGTTGAGTCCAATAGCTGAGTTCTGCCTTTTAGAATCTTGTCTAGAGACTGTAACATATAAGGTGCTTGGTTTTGCAGCCAGTTTTTCATGTTCTGGTCATATCACTATCCTTGAAGTTTGTTGCCAAGACATAAATATTCCTGTAGGAAAATAAAGTGGAAAAAAATCTGAATGCATTTGTGTACAATTACATATTTAACATGCTTTATGTTTGCATTGTTGTTTTTCCCCAAATAATTATACCACTATGTATGTTGTAGCTTGGAGAAAAATATAGTTTCTGCTGCTGCTGCTGCTTCTTTTTATTTAAAAAAAACCCTAAACTCTTTTCATAATCCTGACTTGGATGGAGTTGCAACTGGACACCTGACATGTTTGGAAATGTTCAGAGTCCCAGCATGGGTTGCGCATGAAGCGTATCTCTTAGTTGCCTATTGTGCTGTGTGTAATGGATCCTTGGCAATACAAAATGAAAGCGATACCACCACATAAGCATTCACTAGAGCCTGCTTACATGATAAGGAGACCTAGGGTCACTACAAAGGCTGTTGAACTAACTGAGAATTATCTCTGGTCAACAGCTCCACTTTGACTTATTTGCAGAAAGGCTGCCTTTTCAGAGATTAGACGTGATGTGGGATGACAGGCTATCCGTAACAATAAGTGGGCGAGGTTCCAGAACTACCCAACCCCAAGAAAGATGAATAATGATCATAATAATAATCGTGTTAGGCTGTTACACTTCCATGGAAGCTTTGACCATCCACACATTTTAGTCTGCAAATCCCACCACTCTGTAGTCAAAACATTAGGAGTGGCAAGAGTTCCACAGTCTTTTGCTTCCGGTGATGTAAGTGAGCCAACCCATGTCACTTGCAAGTATTTCCTGGGCCTCAATGCTTTATTGAAGGGCACTGGGTACCTGTCTCCACATGCCAAGCTCCTCCTACTATTTTAATCCCTTCATAGGGACCTGGAGCAATTCTGACCAGTGAATAAATTAAAATGCATCTGAAAAAATGTATTCAACTCTTTATGATTCATTAGAAAAAAAACACTAATGTTTGGTAAAGCAGACGGCAGTAAGAAAATACCTCATCACAGGTAGATAGACTCAATCAAGGAAACCACACCTATGAATTTGCTATAGCTGTTGATAACAAAGTGATTTGATGGCAGTTTACAACAATATGGTATCAACCAGCACCACTTCATTCACCCCTGCAAATCTGTATGCGCATGTCTCATGGAGTAAATCTCTCTGCCACTGCTACCGAGGAATGTTTGTTCATAGGATTGGATTTATGTTTTGAATCCTAGCGTTTTTATCCTAGTTTTATCAGGATCAAAAGAAGGAGGCCTCAGGTCACTGTCTGGATAGATGTTGCCTCTCTTTAGTTTTTCTGGAGGAGCCCCAGGTGGCGCAATGGGTTAAACCCTTGTGCCAACAGAACAACAGGCCGCAGGTTCGAATCCAAGAAGAGTGCAGATGAGTTCCCTCTGTCAGCTCCAGTTCCCCATGCGGGGACATGAGAGAAGCCTCCCACAAGGATGGTAAAACATCAAAACATTTGGGCGTCTCCTGGGCAACTTCCTTGCAGACGACCAATTCTCTCACACCAGAAGTGACTTGCAGTTTCTCAAGTCACTCCTGAAATGAAAAAAAGTTTTTCTGGTTGGACTTCCCTAAATACTCCTTCACATCATTTAAAATAAAGTTTTATCTCAATATTGTATCTAGACCAGTATTTCTCACACTCTGCGCCTCCAGGTGTTTTGGACTTTGGCTCCCAGAAATCTCAGCCAGTTTCCCAGCTGTTAGGAATTGTGGGAGCTCAAGTCCAAAACATCTGGAGGAACAGAGTTTGAGAAACACTAGTCTCAACCAAGGGAAGTGATGGTGCTCTTCTATTCAGCTTTGATTAGACTTCACCCGGAATACTATATCCAACTCAGGGCACCACATTACAAGAGGGATATTGACAAGCTGGAATATGTCCAGAGGACAAAGGTTTTAGAAAGCATGCCATATGAGGAGTGGCTTGAAGGGCTGGGTATGTTTAGCCTGCAGAAGGTTGAGAGGAGATATGATAGCCATGTTTAAATATTTGAAAGGCTGTCATATTGAGGAGGCTGCAAGCTTGATTTCTGCTTCCCTGGAAACTAGTACTCAGAGCAATGGTTTCAAATTACAGAAAAGGAGATTCCACCTGAACATCAGGAAGACCTTCCTGACTATAAGAGCTGTTCAGCAGTGGAACTGTCCGCCTCGGAGTGTGTCAGAAGCTCCTTCCTTGGAAGCTTTTAAACAGAGACTGGATGGCCATTTGCCGGGGGTTCTTTGTGCTTTTCTTGTATGGCAAGTGGGTGGTCCCTGTAGTCTCTTCCAACTATGATTCTATATTGTCTGATTTCCCCTTGAACTCAAGCCCTGCTGTCAGTGTGCGACCACAGAGCAGGTTAACCATTCTGCTTTTATGACACACTCTGGCCCCCTTTGGTTTGAAGTTTATAAAGACTGGCAAGTGTTTTGGTATGACTGAATAAACAGCCAGACTTAAGAGCAGGTTCATTCTTAGACTTGATCAGAAAGTGTGTTTTATGTTGTCTCATTGAGGATGTTCTATACAAATAACTAGACCTTGGTTTTGCTTACTTGTGCTGCAGTTCGGGCTCCAATAACCCACACTCTCAGGGGAAGATCTTTGGCTTAGTGTGCAGTTAGCTCTGTCCATCTTCTAGTTCAACCTAGGCCTGAAAAGCTGCATCTTTGGGATTTCTGAGCCTGAAGAAACTACACAGTATTATGTTCCTTCCACTATGGACGCAATCAGTTTGCCTCTCTTGTTTCCCGTTTAAGGAAACAGGTAGAGCTAGTTGCTCTCCCAGATAGGTGGTAGATGAGAATGCACCTTTGAGTACTGAAACAGGAGCAAAGCTCTGCTTAATATCATCTGTCCCTCCCACCAGACCTAGTCAAGCTAGAATTACAGCCTTTGGGTCTGAGCCTGGCAATTCTAATTGTAGGCAATCATTCTTTTATTGTTTGTGCCTCCATAGCGTAAATGTCAAAAATTAAAAAAGAATAGCATAACACATGTACATGCCAGCAGTTGGGGACCGATATACTTCAGTTATTTCTAACTTTTGATGAGCTTGAAAGTGGTTTCAATTGTGTGTCCCAGATTATTTAAAATTTCAGCCTCATAATTCAAAATCAACATGGCCTATGATCAGGGATCATGAGAGCTAAGATACATTAATTTCTGGAGACTCAAGGATTAAAAAAGCGCAAAGTGGAAAAAAAGTGTCATCTTAGCATAAGGATACATGAGCCTTTCGCTTAATGATGGAGGTGTGGTAATGATGAAATATGCAGCAATTGATCTATTAATCCCTATTAGGTGGGGGGGATGGTGGTAGGACGCATTTCAAAACTCCAAACAGATATCTTCAATCTGTCTTGAATTCTGGTAAGCATCAAAGGGGAAGTTGGGTACAGAGCAAGAGCAGCTGGAGTTCTTTAACATGGAGCCCTTTCCCCACCCTTACAAGCTACGGTAGTGACTGAAGTAGACAAGAAAGTCAAAGGTGAGCCAGAACACTTAGAATCGGTTTGTAAACAATTGTTGGTGAAGTAGAGAAAACAAGAGTCGTTCTACAGGCCATTTTCCTTATTGTTTGTCTTAGGCATGCTTGTTTTCTGTCTTGCGACGAAAAAGCTTGGAAAATGGAATATTAGTATCCAGACCAAAAAAATGTATTCATTTCACTCAGTATACCTTTCTGAGTAGGGCCTGCCTTGTCAGCAAGCTTCTAAAGAAGAGTGCAATCTTTATTTAGTTTTATTTTTTTAGTGAGATAAACGTGTTGATCATACAAAGAAGTGCATCATAATCTGTCTGACAGCTCTCTCTTTTTAATTAGAGGGATTCTGAAATAGTAAACTAAATACAAGCAGTACCAACAAATGTTACTGTCTATGGCCTATTGTCACTCAACTTCAAAAGTTTATCTGAGGATGCCTGCCATAAATGCAGGTGAAACGTCAGGAGAGAATGCTTCTGGAACATGGCCATACAGCCCGAAAAACTTATAGTAACCCAGTGAGCCCGGCCATGAAAGCCTTCGACAATACAGTTCCTTTAGTGTTCCCAGGTATATTGGCCTGCACCTCCTATCATCCTATTCTGACTGAGGACAGTGGGACCAGTAGTCCAATGCCTGGAAAGTGCTGGTGTAGGAATCACTGCAGTCATCTGGTTCCTTAATCCTTTCTCATGTAAATAACATGCTGTCGGGCTTTTGTAACTTTGTTGCAGTGTTTGGATGCTGGCTTGGTAGATGGTTTTTGTGATACTTGAGCAGAACTACATAAATCAGAAGAAATTGAAAACTGATTAAAGTCTTGGCCATTATATGAAGGGAAGGGATTGATGATGTGTTGTGATCCTTGAGAGTGGAAAACTGACATTTCAATTCACATGGACTCATCGTGACCTCAGCCAGTTCATCTTAGCTTGCTTCCTGCACAACTGCCTTAAAAAAGAAGAAGAGACACTGCGACACATTAGTTGAGATTGAAGTGTCTATAGTGAAGTACTTCACATAGTAGAGAAGCCATTTGTTTCACATGCAGAAAGACCTATATTCAAACCCTGAAACCTCTGTCTAAAATCCTGGAAAGCCAATATGAATCAGACTAGAGCAGTGACTCTTAACCTTTGGTCCTTCAGTCTTTGGATCTCAGCATAGTCAATGGTATGTAATTTTTGCCAGTGGATGAAATCCAAATCAACTGGGGGAGCAGAGGTTAAGAACTATGGGATTATGCAACTCGGAGCTAGGAAGAAGTTTTGGTCTGATGATTAACAAGGCAGTTTCTTGTGTTGTTTTGCCCAGTTCATCTGTGGCTGCATGCTGGTTTACCATCTGCTAAAGCTGTGCTGAGATAAAAAGGGAATCTCGCTGCTTGTGGGACCTCTTGTTTTCCCTCTGCTCCTTTATATTCATGAAACCAATAGAGGTGCTTTAGAAGTGCAGTTCAAGAAAGGGTTTGCATTAAATACTTGCTAGTGTAAACTTGGCACCAGCTCGACTTGTACATTCCATGGCACAAGGGAGGAGAGGAGCGCTGAGCAATTTCCTCCCCCACACCAAATCCTTAACTAGTCCCTTTCATAAGGCTTTATATGCTACCTCCCATGTCATGGAGGACTGGGAACTAAGTTAATAAGGGATCTGGCTATTCGGTGATTGCAACAGAATTAAGTGTCTTTTATTTATTGATGACCATACACAGACCAGCCCTTTGTAGAGAGTTCATTCTCTTCCTCTTTTACATATTGAAGGCTATTTTAAAAATGATTAATTTATAAAATCTATAAATTTATTCATTATAAAAATCTATATCCTATCTTCCCAACCTATGGTGAGTTCAAGGAAATACGCTTCCCCTGCTTTTCCCATTTTTATCATTACAACTTTGTGAGGTCTGTTAGATTGAGGAATTAATCCTGGCTTGTGATTGGTCAGCTGGAGTTGAACATGTTTAAGTTATTCAAGAGTATATGCAGAAATGGGTTTTTGTACCCACAGCTTTGGGGCTTCATATGGACATGTAGCTGGCATCTTTGAACAGCATTTTGGACCTAGAGCAGTGGTTCCCAACCTCTTTTTGACCAGGACCACTTGACCAGGTACCACTGTCCAACATTAGTACCAAAAGGGTTACAAATTGGTTTTTGGTCAACTTTAAATTTGGTTTGGTTATTTGGGGTGCTGATTCAGAAAATTGCATTGGATAGACCACATCAGCTCTAGTTTCTGATACAAAACATATGCCATCCAGTAGTCGCCATCTGCTCCCCCACAGAAAACCATATTTAATAATCTAGAGGTGATGTGGTCTATCCAAGGGGGTGGGACTGGTCAGCGACAAGGACAAATGAAATTAACCATTTTAGATGCGGCTGTTTTAGCAGATAATGAACTTTGGATAGTTGAGCTGTTAATGACCTTTTGAGGCACACACTTAAACTAGGATCCTTGTCTGGGCCAAAAATATACTTCAAACCAATTGTTATATCCGTTGAATGAATCAGTGAGTGAAAATGAGAGTGATAAGAAAACATCCCTTCACAGTTCTTCTCTAAATGAATGCAGTGACTTTTCATTTGACAGTGCAAAGGAAGCTAACATTTAGAGTAATGATTTTGTGTTACTATAACCTTGATGCTTTGTCTAGTTCTTGTTTTGTGGCAAAAATCTAAAAGGAAATTAATCCAGGCAGTTATTTCTGGAAAAACTCTAAATTCTGACCTGTCATCCAAATAAGTTCTCTCTAGGCATTTATATGTCCTCCAGCATGATTTTATGGTCAGCTTATGGCAGAAGTTGATCATAACATTTCACTGGATGACCTAGACATGCCTAGAGAAGTGTTTCCAATTAATTTTCCCATTAATACCTCTTCTGTTTACTCCGTGTTCATGTGTACATTAGGGCTTGTCCTCTTGATTATTTGTTCTTGCATTGGAGTCCCCTGAATGTCTGTCTTTATATATTCTTTGGACACATTTTCTGTGATGTTTGTTGTTTTTGGAAGCATAGTTTGCATGTAAGATCGAGGATGCTCCTCCTTATTGATGGAAGAAGAATGAAAAGGATCTTCCTTGCCATGATTAACCTTGCTTTCCTGAAACCACCCTTTATAATCAGAGTTCTCCTGACTGATCATACTGGCTGCCTTGTCCAGTGAGTCCATCAGGGCAACTTGCAAGTTAGGGAGGGGAATCCACCAACAACTGCATTTTCTGTCTTCTTGCATGGAATAAGCTCTTCTGACAAATGGAATGGTGCAAACTGCAATGATAGGTTACATTCAAAACTCCAACATGCATTCATTTAGGGCAGTGGTTCTCAACCTGTGGGTCCCCAGGTGTTTTGGCCTACAACTCCTAAAAATCTTGGCTGTTAGGATTTCTGGGAGTTGAAGGCCAAAACATCTGGGGCGACAGATTGAAAACCACTGATTTAGGGGGTAAGTGCTATGTGGGTGGAATATATGGGAGGCAAAGGGTGTTCCCACTAGGCAGAGGCGGCCTTTGCAATTCCGCAATGTAAGCGGCCGCATAGGGCGCGACCGGCTGGGCGGGGCGTCACTGGCTGGGAGGGGCGCCACCGCGCCACCCTCCTCCGCCGCCTCCGCTGCACAGCCGGCGCCACGCACCTCCCAAAGCACGGACATTTCTGCGCATGCGCGAATGTCCGCTGGGGTCCCATGCCTGCGCGCTGGCTCCAAAGCGCGCTGGCGGGACCAAGCGGAGAAATGTCGCTGCAGCCGGCGCGCCCGGCGCGTGGGGCCGGGCTGTGCAGCGGCAGCGCCGGAGGCGGCACTGGAGGCGGGACCAAGTGGCGCGGCGGCCGGGGCGCCAAAATTTTCTTTGCCTACCCTCCTGGAAAAGGTCAGGCCGGCCCTGCCACTAGGCTTGCCAGAATGGAAATTGAAAGATGGCTCCTATACTTTCATTGGTGGTGTAGAAGACTATGTTTCAGTAGTTGCTGCTTGTTATCCGAGTGTATGATGAGCAACACATGCAGAAACGTCTTATTCTACACAGATTTCGTTTTCAGTCTGACAACCCCGTTCTCATCTGTTTTTGGTTTCAGTCCTACCCACACTTGTTCTATTTAATCCTGCATGTGGTTCTTAAAGGAATAAGGCTGCTAACAGAAAAAATTATCTTCACCCCTTCAATGCAGTGTGTACTTTGTACTGTATGGTAATCTGTATTGTGTAGTGAAGGTAATAGTATACCTCCGTTAACAAAGTAGATGTTTTTCCTTCTGTAATGAAAACTTTGGTAGCCGAGGTGGAAATAATATGGAAAGAATAAATATAGGTTCCTACACGACAAAAAAAGAAGAGCAGCTTAATAAGTTTCAGCTATTTTTTATCTAAAACAATATGCACATGTGAACTGTCACAGCTATATCAAGTAAGCCTTATGCAAATAAACAAAAACACTTTTAATCTTCTCTAGAGACTGCTTGACAGCTTTTCCCAAAATGCATCCAAGGACATGCTTTTCTTTCACCAGTATCCATTTTTCTTACATTTTGTATTTTGTTGGACCAACTTCTAAATCTTGGACCTTTCTTTTTTTAAAAAAAAAACATGCAGTGGAGAAGGTGGTAATGCATGCTTATTTGACTTTTCTGCAATTTATGCATGCTTGATAAGGGATTCTGGAAGGAGCTGCTAATTATGTTTTTTGCTTCAAGCAGATATCCAAAGCTACAGTAAGATTGGTTTCTCCAGCCTGTCTATGTTCTCAGTGCTGATGTTGCTAAAAAAAACCTCCTTACTTGACAGAGGTTGAGGGAAAGGGAATGGGCAGGTGTAAGAAGACTTTGGAAAAAGGAGTGGGGGTGGGGTTGTCAGAGGGTTTGTTAACTTGATTATAATTAAAGCACTATGTTGTTGTGTACAGGTATATAAGCTGCCATGTTTCCCCAAAAATAAGACACTGTCTTATATATATATATATATATATATATATATATATACACACACACACACACACACACACACACACCCTCAGAACGACACACTATGACTTATTTTCAGAGGATGTCTTACTTTTATTAAGTATGGTACAACAATCTGCATTTATGGGGTGATCTCTTTCAGCTCAGTAGCAGACTGCTTGCTGAAGCTTTCCCCCTACCCCCTAGTGTTTGTGTGGGGTGAGAGAGACGCACAGACTGTTACTGGTTGGTGCTGAGGGAAGAGAGACAGCAGTGCTGAGTAAAACAGAAGCCACAGCTGTACTCCCCCCCCCCCCCAGGACACACAATACCTAAGCAGAGTGTCTTGCTCCTCACTTTACTGAGGAGACTTTCACCCTCACTTTCTATGTCTCCCTCTATGCCTCAGCTTGCAGCATGCACAGAACAACTGAGACCTGATGGGGAGTTGACTTTGTATGCTGCATAGCCATGCCTATCACTATGTCTTATTTTCGGGGTATGGCTTATATTGTGCAAATGCTTAGAAATCCTGCTATGGATTATTTTATGGGTATGTCTTATTTTCGGGGAAACAGGGTATACATGAAGAGGCATCATCTTAGCAAGGCCCATGTTTCAAAGTAGTTACGGTGCTCATTCTCTCTTTTTCTTTTTCTTTGGGTGACAGAGGAAAAGATGTTACCAACAGCAAGGCCATCCACTTATATTTTGGAGCAGATGTTTAATTTAAAGTCCCCACATGTTCTTGATGCCACATCTTGTACACATGTGTTTCCCAACATCAAAAAAGATGCCCAAAAATTCCCACCCACCCATTCCTATATTATTTAACAGCGGATTTTCACAGCCTTCAGTTTGATGAGAAACATTGGCATCTGGTCTTATAAAATTAAATGTGGAAGGTATTCAGCAATGATAGCTGATATTTTAAGGGGAACAGTTTCTGCTTCCTCCAGAGTGTTTGGGCTTTTTCTTTTATTCCTTTCTTGGAAGACCATTGCTGTGAGTAACTACCTAGTGTGGGGTCTGAAGAGTTTCACAATTAGGGTGAAATATTTCTGGAGAAGAAACTATAATTCCCTCCTTTGAATGGTTGCTATTGGGAATACAGTTCTTTGAAACAGTTGCTTTTGGGAATACCTGAATATCAATCTAGGATTTCATTGGACAGGACCATGGTACTATTTGAAATTGAATCATAGCGCTATAATAGTGCAATGTGATTCCTGGTGTCAAAAACCTCTCAAAGCAGCTTAAAATATGCAGAAATCCTTAACTGGTGTATCGAAATAATACAATTATAGGTATATAAAACACAATTTCACATGATTTGCACATTCCTCTTGTTCTGTATTATTCTGAACTATTTTGTTACTATCCTTAATGTAGTCTGGTTTTGTTTATCATGGGAAAAGCAAAGACTCAGTGCCCCAATTCTAATTCCTCTTCTATAGGTTTTGAGATTTCAACAAATTCTCAATGGAATCCACTAATTTTTCAGCTTGCACAGAACCATGACATTCATTAATTGAGATCAAACTCCAGAGAGGAAATGCTGCTGTTGAACTGACATACTTTGACCTCACTGACTTCATTCTTTACATAATCTGGGAGGCACCACAAGGATCATAGAAACTGGTGGATTTCATCCTTGTTGTATTAGTGGGTGAGATGGCTCACATTAGATTTGGACACAGTCCTGTATATCAAGGAGCAATGGTGCAATTATGGAAAGTTTCCTTTCTAATGAAACTGATGTGCTCTGTTATTGGGTTGGCCATAGTATCTGGAGAGGACAACACCTACTAGGCGTGCCAGGATCTTCCAGTACATTTGATGTCTACTAAGGCCCTGTCTTATCATCTATTTCCTAGAAGAAATCAAAGCAAGGTTGTATTTGAAAGCCAAGGAGGGATTATGGGATTTGCAATGTAGCAACAGCTGGTGGGCCACACATTTCATATATCAGCAACAGGATGAAATGCAAGATAAGAGTGTTTATAATCTGTTCCAACTTTTACAAAATTTTGAATGCTGAAAGTCGGTTTTAATCTTTGAAGGTCTTGTGGTTAACAAGTGGCGTGGAGTGGCATACTTTTGGAGCTATTAATACCAAAGAGAAGTATCGGAAATGGTAACTTCTTGTGCTTGCTTGCATTGGCAGGTGCGTGGGAGGTAGTATGTGTGAAATGTGAAACTCTACTAACTCACTTGTTGTGTAAATTTTGCATAGGTTATATAAAAGTTGTAAACGATGTTGACAGAGCAGGAGCATACTGTATTAAATGAATACATGGCATATTTGATACCAAATTGAATTGGGTCACCTGGACTATTTATTAAATTTAGCTATAATTTCTGAAGGGCGTGAACATCTTAAAGTGACTTACGAACAGAAACAAAAAAATCATAATGGGTTGAAACCAAATGATACAATTGGCAAATAATATCATGTAAAATTGAATATACAGATTTGTACAATTCCTTGTTCTCTATAGTTCTGAACTGTTTTTCTCTAATTAATCTGACTTTCCTAATTATAAGCAGGGCAAAGACAGCAGCTCCTCTAAATAGATGCCAGTGAACTATTTCTGTGGAGGTTAGAGGTTTCAATCAGCAACATCTCATACTCACCCGAGCTTGCCTGCACAACCATAAGGGCTAAACAATTTTTAAAGCTGAAATTCAAAGTTGATTCTTGAAAAATTCTTAGATGAGAGGTACCACTGCTCCTGCAGAGTCATCATGTATGTGAACTGCAAGGAAACCACAAAGGGAAGTGCTACTTGTGGGAGCAAGCTAGAAGCATTCAACTCTGCCTAGGGGGTGGTGGGGTATTTTGTTCTCTTTTCTCTGAGAATAAACATGTGGTAGCAATAAGAGCTGTAGCATAAACTAGCAGGATGTTGCCCCATTCTACAACAGCTGCTTGCATCTTCCCTTCTGTAGGGCTTTTGGTGTTGTGTGCAGACTTGGGCAGACAAGAAGTGCATCATTTAGAACTTTCTTCTGCTAACATTGTTCCCATTAATTTCCTATTCCAGATTGATATGTTTGTATCTCAGTTTGAGGGAGATTGCAAAATGCAGGAGGGTTATTTTAAAATGTTGCAAAACTTTGGCACAGATTTGGAAGGGACTCCAAATTGGGGGATTTGTTCTATTTCTTTTTTAAAAAATAATTTTTATTAATTTTCGGATAAAAACAAATAGTTACAGACAAAACACAGTGATTTGAAGGCAAATTTCCTTCCGTCACAGTAAGAAACTCTTTTACAGGGTATGGAATAAAAGAGTGAAAATAGGAATATAGGAAAAGACAGGAGGGAGAAGGGGAAAGGGGTGGGCAGGGGCGGTCTAAGGTAATTTTAAATGGTAAGCGAACATTATTTTGGCGCCCCCCCCCCAAATTATTTTGCCCCATGTAAAACAAATATACAATTATAATATCACAATACCATTAGTAGTATTATATTGTATCAATGTATATACAATATATTATACCATACTCATACTATATTATATCATAATTATATTATAACTACATTACAATATAATTATATTATAATATATTGACATTATAATATAATATAACATTCTATTATATTATTATTACAATATAATAAATAAAATTATTTATTTAAATAAAATTATTCTCTACTAACTATTTTCATTACTCTATAAAACTCAAATAACCCAAAATAAAGTAAAATAAAATATTATAAATTACTATTTTGTACAATACCACTATACTGCAATATTGTTTGTAATATTACATGTAATATAAAATATATCATTATTTTATTGTTATATTGTATTTTTATTATATTGTATGACAATATTAAGCAGAACTGTATAATAATCAACAAGAAATGCAATGTAAATGCATCGAAATCAGAATATATTACCAACCACCCATCTCATAATTCATAGGAGTCTCCCATAAGTCCAAAATTAGGATCCCAATGTAAATGTAAATAGAAAAACAGCCCAATAGTCAAATGAGGTCGAATACAGGCAGCACGGCCTGGGCAAACTTGGGCCCTCCCTCCCTCTAGGTGTTTTGGACTCCCACAACTCCTCATAGCCTCAGGCCCCTCAGGTCTAGACAGAAATAGAGCCGAAGGAAGGAAGGAGGGAGAGAAGAGGTCACAGAGAAGGAGGAGGAAAGCCCTTCATTCATTCCTTCACTTACACTTCCTTCACTGATTCTTTTCTCCTTCCCCGCAAACGCACGCGCGGCGGAGACAAAGGGAGAGGGGAAGCACTCCCTGCCTGCCCGATAGGGAGTGCTTTGCTTACAGGCTTCTGCGCAAGGGAGCTACTGGGCATGCATGGAGGTTTTTGCACATGTGCAGTTGCTCCTGCACTCAACTTCAGCTCCGGAGCAACTGCGCCTGCGCGAAAACCTCCGTGCATGCCCAGAAGCGGCGTTGGAGCGCACAAGGCCAGGGCCCAAAAGCAGGCAGCTGCGGCACTGCCTGAGGAACATCGGCAGGGCCAGGATGGCGCCCCATGCAGCCAGGATGGCGCCCCCTTCCCAGATGGCGCCCTATGCGGCCGCTTACTTGGCCTACCTGTAGGACCGCCCCTGGGGGTGGGATATAGCAATAGAGGTCAATGAGGGAGGGATAGAGTAGAAGTGCCCAGAATAAGTGGGATTCGTTCTATTTCTAATGTGAGAGACATATAAGGTATCCGAGTGATGGTGTGGAAAAGTCATCAATTGCACATTGGGAGATCCAGTTTCTGGTTGCTACAGAAATTCAATGTGGGTGCCCTTGGGTTGGTTGCGCTCTCTCTCTCTCTCTCTCTCTCTCTCTCTCTCTCTCTCAGATTGATTCATTTCACAGTTCAGTTAAGAACTGGGAGGGCTCTTTGTGGTACTTTGAGCTTAAAAAAGAAAGATGGGGGTTTAAGTGTAAGTAATGAATGATATTTTTGCAGCCATACTCCAGGACATAGGGACTTATTGCAGGGATGCACATGTTATGCTCTGCAGACCAGACCTGCACCAAGGAGTCCTTCCTTGAGGAGAAGCATTTATACTTAAGCAGGTGCTATCTCACTCATCTTTTCTCTACAACTCAAAAAAGAAATGTGTGCAGAAGACTGAAGAGATGATGACAGGATTGTAAACCAGCTTCTTAATGTTTCTTGTACTTCCTCTTCTTCAGAAAGAGTTACGGCCTCGTCTCTGCCAAATGAAGAAAGGCCCCAATGGATATGGGTTCAACCTCCACAGTGACAAAACCAAGCCAGGCCAATACATCCGGGCTGTGGATCCTGGCTCACCTGCTGAAGCCACAGGACTGCTGCCTCAAGACCGTATTATTGAGGTATGAACTGTGGGAAGGGGGAGGCTGTGTTAAGGGACTGACAGTGTGGATGGCCATCTGTCTTGAGTCAAAAATAGTATAGAAATAGGGCCATTACCCAAAAGTATAGAACTAGAGTGGTGTAGTGGTTTGAGTATTATTAGACTATGAGTCTGGAGTCTAGGATTCAAATCCCAGCTCAGCCATGGAAAACCACTGGGTGATCTTGGACAGGTCTCATTCTCTCAGCCTCAGAGGAAAGCAGAGGCAAACACCCATTTTCTATAATGTGCCAGCCTGTAAGCCTACCCTCAATGGGTGAACTTGGGTCATTCACACTTTCTATGTGGATTTCCCCACAAGACTGTTATGAGAATAAAGTGGTAGAAGAGGTTGACAATGGGAAAGATCCTATATGTGGTTCCTTGCTGAACATAAGTCTAGGGGCAGAGGCTCCTTCAGTTGCTCCCAGAATCTTGGCCCACCAACTAATAACTGAAGTGCTATCCATCTAGATCAGTGGTTCACAACCTGTGGGTCCCCAGATGTATTGGCCTTCAACTCCCAGAAATGCCTAACAGCAGATAAACTGGCTGGGATTTCTGGGAGTTGTAGGCCAAAACACCTGGGGACCCACAGGTTGAGAACCACTGATCTTAGATAGTGATGAATTATGATCAAATGATGCATGATAAAGCCCTTTAAAGGTCTTTTGACTGGTAGCACCCCACTTGTAGAAAGCCTACTTGTTTCCTATTTACTGGTCTCGGGGATTTAAAGAACATTTTTATTGCTTTTAGATATCTGTATTCCTTTTTATTTTGTTTTTCTAGTTTTATTTTGATTTCATATCTTCTTTTTAAAATTCTTTCCTACTTATTTTATCTTAGCTTTTTCCCAACAGGTTGATAGTCATTGGTTGTCCTGTATATTTTACTACCTTGTTCATAGATTGCTCTAAGAACCTAGATTAAAGAGGAGTATAGAGTTGGAATAAGTAATGGAGTGAGAAGCTGTAAGTGAAATATGTTTTTCCTAAGCTTTGAGATTCCAGTGCAGACCAAACCCTGTTATTGGCTCAGTTCACTAAAAGTCTTGTGAACTGCTGAACTTGGGGAAGACAAATGTATTAGTTGCCCTGGCACCAATTACAGCCAGATCTTTTATGCTGGAGCCATTCAGGGATTAGCAGAGAAGCCAGCAAAACCTCATTAAAATCAGATTTTCCTGAAGTGATTAGCACAGGATTGCACAAGCCAAGCTGCCAGGTGTGTGTGGCTGGAGATGAACATAGGCTGGATTTATAGGCCTGTGCTAGACATGTGATACTTGTGTACAAACTGACAGTGTGACTACCTTGGCAAGGTTGGACGCATGTGTAAACCAGAGACCAGAAGCCATGCTTATAATACGTTAATCATGTCTGTCTGTTCTTCTCACTAACCCTTTCCTTGGGCAAAACTAGCAAGCAATAGCTTTGCATGCCATGTGAGAAGGTGGCAGCCAGTATTTTACCAATGAGTATTTACTTGGGGTGGAAGGTTTCTCTCTGTTTGCCATCTTGTCTGTCTCTGCCCTGGTTTACAACTCAGTGGCAGTTAATGCAGGGTCAGGTGGGGGTATCCCCTCAATTGCTCACTGGGGTGGGTAGTGGGAGGGTGTTCTCTCCCTATAAGCATACTTTACCACATGGATATTTTGGCTGTGTAGCTTTTACAGTCATCCTTTTGGAGAAGACCTTTTTGAAAATGAAAGGGGAACCCAGGCTTATTATCTTGTATCTCAGCCATACCTCTTTTTCTTTCTTCCCCTGAACATACATTGTTTTGCCAGAAGGTTTTACTTTCAGAAGTAAGAAACTACATATGATTTTCAATGGGTGCAGCAATGCATATGTGGCTAACGGATTGTAGATACTTCCTTGTCTACAAAGGCACCTGAAACTGGCTTATTGTAAGGCCAACATCTAATCAACCCAGGACTACCCCTGGGACAGTAGCTTTCCAAAATCTTTCAAGTGAGCCCTTCCTGAGCTGTTGGCCAAATATTTAGGATGTAAGATGCCCAGAATTGATTTTAGTCTATATGTACACAAAGTGTGTACTTTGATCCAACAGGCTACAATCATTTCCCTTATTCAGTAGCTTTTTTGGTCTCCTAATCACTTGGACTACACTTTTCCTTTTGCTTTAATGCAAATCAGGTACATGAAAGGTAGATCAGGTAATTTGGTGGAGAGCAGTGTTAGCACATCACTAAGCTCTTCCATGTAAATCTGTTTGAGGGTCTGAAAATTGAAAGTGCACCAGGTGAAACTAAAGCAAAATAGGAATCATATTGCAGTTGTAAAGGACCATAATTCACATTGCCACCCACTATTAGTTGTACAACTAGGGCTGATGGGAGCTGCAGTTCAGCAATATTTGAAAGGTCACACATGACCCAGCCTGGTTTTAAATATATGCTCAAATCTCATACCTAATAAAAAATCTCCTCTACCTTCTCTATGAATCAAAGACAATTTTGTTGGCACTCTATGAGGGTTCATGCTTAGGCTATTGGTAATATGAAAAATGTAATGAGACCATCAGTAAGATGCCAAGTTTAAACTGAGATCAAGTTCTATTCATTATGCCAGGAGTAGAGAACCAGGCAACACAACCTTATTGGACTGCATCATCCCTTGTATCAAGTGGTCAAGAATTTTGAAGGTTTTGTTCAACACCATTTAGAGGACCACAGGTCTTGTCCTCCTGTATTAGTATATGTGTTGGGACATGCTTGCCTTCTTTCTGTTGTTACACTCCAACCACATTATCTCCCAAACTGTCTGTGGCATTGTGCCAGGAGCTGAGCCCCAAAGATTGGCAACCAGGATGTGGCTTCATGCTCCTCATTAAAATTGTTTTGAGACCGCTTTTCTGAGAAGCACAGAAACCTCAGACCTGGTGAATAGGGAAGATAAGATAATCTCCAGCAATTTCTGCTGCATATTCCCTTCTTCCTCTAAACTCTAGGTGGTGGAAGACTGGGATAATTGTTGCACATCAATGCAAACCGTGGGTCTGAAGCTTTAGCTGTGCCAAGAATTTGAAGTTCTGATCATGATGACTCATTTAGGTTCTTGGAAAATTTCACAACATTGCTGTGGCATCATCACTTTAGGCAAATGTCTATAGTGATGGTTCTGAGAGACCCTGAAATTCCTTGGAAAGCTATTGTGATTTTTTCAGTGGCGGAACTGGTAATGGCAAACGGGTTTCTCTGAAAGACAGCTTGTCATTCACAGAGCCCTTTCTTCAAAGAAAGTACCCCAATGCTCAGTGTGCACTAAAACTACTTGCTTTTGGGGTTCTTCAGCAACACTATTTTTGTGGAAAGGGTCTCCTGAAGATTTCAGTGGGGTGCTGTTTTGAAACCAGTGATCTCAGTCTGGATAGGCAGAACTTAGACATGGATCTCCTGTCAGGTATTTGTCAATGATCAGCAAAGATTTTTTAACTTTTAGCTGTTTAACAATACAAATAATAAAACATCTGCTCATCCCTTCAATAATACTATTTAGACAAGAAAACAGTAAACAAAGGTTCCTTTTTTGCATAGAAGGATATGAGCAGTGTATAGTTCTCTATGGAAGGGACAGGGCTTGGCAAAGACACTGTTTGGAAGCTTCAAGTAGTCCAACAGGTGCCAGCCAGATTTCTAACTGGAGTGGGGTACAGGGAGAATACAACTCCTCTGTTACATCAGCTCCACTGGCTGCTAGTCTGCTACCAAGCACAATTCAAAGTGCTGGCTTTCGTCTATAAAGCCCTAAACGGTTCCGGCCCAGTTTACCTGTCCAGACATATCTCCCTCTATGAACCAACTTGGAGGGGAGGCCCTGTTCTTGATCCCACCTCCTTCACAGATACGGTTGGGGGGAACGAGAGACAGGGCCTTCTCGGTGGTGGCCCCTTGCTTCTGGAATTCCCTCCCTAATGAAATTAGATCAGCTTTCTCCCTCCTGACCTTCAAGAAAAGGCTAAAGATGTGGATGTGGGGCCAAGCATTCAGTTAGTAACCCATGAGAATAATGGAATAGTGTAATGACATTTTTAATGACTAGGACTATGATTTTGGACAATGTGATTTTAATAAGTGTTTTTAAGGCTTGATATGTTTTTAATGATTATTTTTGTACATTTGCTCATTTTTTATAAATGTATGTTAACATGGTATTGAATTGTTGCCTATGTACGTAAGCTGCCTTGAGTCCCCTATGGGGTTGAAAAAGGCAGGGTATAAATAGGGCAAGTAAATAAATAAATAAATAAATAAGGACACTGCAGTGGTCTTTACATGATGAAATTGGCCCAGGGAAAAGAGGTTCCCCCACCACACACTCACGCACACCCCTTCTGCTTCTGTAACTAGCAGAAGCTGTCACTGATGAATATTATGTGGCTCAGCTTAGGAAATCTGTCCAAGGCAATTACCTTGCTTGGTGGCTTTATCTGCTCCTTGGTCTTTACTTAAAACACATTCCTTCTTCCTGACAGGTGAATGGGACATGCATGGAAGGAAAGCAACATGCAGATGTGGTTTCAGCCATAAGATCCGGTGGTGATGATACCAAGTTGTTGGTGGTGGATACCCTGACAGATGAATTTTTCAAGAAGTGCAAAGTTATCCCTTCTGAAGCACATCTGAAAGGTGAGGCAGCATCTGTTTGTAACAGGGATTGTTCAGCATTCAAAGATATTTTTCCATTATTATTATTAAAGTTTTGCCTCAGTTTTGTGATAAATGCTGCCCCATTCCACCTTCTCCTTCTCGGGAGCAATGTACTTTACTCCTGGAAATGTAAGACAGCCTCTTCCACTTTATAACTGGGTGTTGGGAAGAAACTGTGGCCAGGAAGTCTTCTCAGTATGGTGCTTCCCTAAGATAAGACAGTTTAGAAAACTTGGATCTCCTAAATCCTAGTGGGGAAAATGCATCTTGTGTTTGGTGGCTTCTTGTGTAGAAAATTAATGCCCCACCCTCACATTTAAATGAATTTTCTAGTGTGTATTACAGGTGTTCCTATAAACAATTAAGTATGACCTACTTTAAAAGGCAATTACAACTATGCTGAAATAAGATCCATGTGGTTTTGTAGTGCAGTATCTTAAAAGGGTTATGTAAACGAAAAGGAAGTTTCTACCACTGGGGGGGGGGGGGAGGACAATGTCACCAAGGACATTTTCTCGGTTTCATAAATGTGGTGGGCACTGTCTGTTTGGTCTGCAACTGTTTGAGGACTTGAACACTTGGGGAAGGGCCTCAGAGTTCACACTGAAATGAATAGGCTTCTTAATTGTTTGAAAGGAAGGAAGGAAAAGGTAACTCCCCCAGCGTTGAATCCTGGGATCCTTTTAACTGGAGATGCTGGTGGTTAAACCTGGGCTCCCTTGAGCTGCATGAGCTCTTTGCCTACCCTCCTGTAGGGTGGTTCCTAACAGGCAAATACTTACTCTAGAATTACCATGTGACCACCTTTTCCTGGACATGTTCTCTTTTTCAGAGATAAAATTTCTTTGGGGTAGATTTTTCAAATACTTCTTCACCTGCTCACCAATGCCACGCCCACATCATTGGCTCCATTGAGAGCTCTACTAGGAGAAGGTATGGAGGCTGGTTTAATTGGGTGCCCAGAGGGACTTTTTGAACAGTGGTCAGGGTCTATATGGGAATGGCTATCTAAAACAGCTGAAAGGCCCCCAAATGCCTACCCCTAATTAATGAGAAGACATCCTAATTTCCCACATGCTATTTTCACATCATTTGATTGTGGTTTCACACCTGCCTAAGACAGATACAGCATATTTTTGCATATTCAGATATGATAAGATACGGCATCTGCTGTATCTGTTCTTTCCACATGCATGAATCTTGTACATAACAACATGTAAATACCCACTGTTCTGTTTGTATTTACATACTTTCTGCCAGTGGTCCAGGAAAGTCTACTATACAGTTTCTCTCTCCTAGAGCTGGGGACCCTCTGATTCTGAGCCTGTGGAGTTCTACATGCAGCCCATCCTCTTCACACAGTTTCAGTTTTCTACCTCTTGTATAGGTTTTTCTCCTAAAGTGAAAGGCTGAAACTCTTTTCCTCAGCTTATTACTACCAGTAAAAAATATAGATTAAAACATGCAGTTGTTTTGGTCCCTCCCTTTCTCCTCTTTACGAGCAGAACATGGCTGTTAAAGAGTCTGTTTGAGCTTCCTTTGAGTTGAGGTTCCTTACTCTTGTTCTACAGAATATGGGAAATGCTTCTGGAGTAATTTGTGTGTTAGAACTCTGCAGAGTGGCATGGCAAAGATGCTGGAGGAGGAGCTTTGGGGTCTCTTCATTAATCTTGTTAACCTCCACATTTCCCACCAAAATAGTCTGGTGGGGGTGATGTAGTTAGCTCTTTAGTGTGTATATTGATGCAGTAACCGGCTCTCCTGGATGAGATAAAGATGCCGTAGTCCTGGTTCTCTCTTTCTCCCAATCTGGAAATTATCCCGGGCAGGAGTCAGATTGCGTTGGATAATACAGAATGTTGGATGAGCGAAGGTTGGATAAGCGGGATTCTACTGTAGCTAAATAGTATGTGCCAAACCACTCTTAAACAGGGTGCTGGCTGCTTCTTTTGAGCGCCAGTAATGCAATATACAAAGAGGATTGCAGCAGGATGATCCAACCTGCTGTGTGGTTGTGTTTGCATTTCCTGAATCGGATCAATGTTTTGCATTGAAACAAACAATGCCACAACAATGCCCATATTTAAGAAACGGCATGTATTTTTTAGAACAGGAGATTCACAGTAATATATGATAAGTTCGCCGCAACCCAATGTAGAGCTAAGTGTGTTTAAGCCCATTGGATTTAAACATGTCTTACAGGACATTGGCTTTAGGCTGTATTTGTGTATTTGTGCACATAAGAAGGTCTGGGGCAAATTTTCATGCCTAGAAGTTGATTATGGCCTCATCAGTGCATATTTTTTTAAAGTGCCTAAAATTTGAATGGGAGGTTCTTTTTGTCTGAGGAGAATGTGTGAATGGGAAAATGCAAATCTTTGTGAAAACTGTCAAAAGATAGCAAACCGGTCAACCCACAAATGAAAGACAGCAGATTAAATATAAATAAAAATATGAAGACTACCTAGAGTAGGTGGCGAGAAGGGATGTTTCCCATAACTTTCATTTGTTAATACAAAAAGGCCTGTTGACATGTAGGGTTGAGGGACAGAATGAAACAGGTAGAAGGAGGGAGCAGGTAGGTTTTGCAGAAGCATTTCATTGCAAGGTCTGCGGCTGATCCAGAGGTTGCATGCAATAGTCCTAAGATTTATATATCACTATGTGCATGCATATGTATACATGGAGGTCTGGGGGACTAAGTTTCTCACACAGAAGTCCATGAACCAAGCACAAATTTCCTTCTCTGCCTTTTGGCTTTAGAAGTGTGTTTATTTCATTGGTTCAGGACCTGCAATACTTTTTGCTACGTCATACCAACATTGCCAGCTGTGCCACTCAGTTTGATAGCTGCTGGTTGGCAACAGCCCCCAGCTTTCCGGTATTGGACAGCAGCCTTCTCTGGCTCATACTGACTCAGTGAACCCTAGACCTTTGGACTTGCAAATAATCACCTTAAACTTTGGCTTGGCTACAGCTTTTGCCATCTAGCACGACCTTTTGCCAAGGCTAGGCAGGAGAAGAGTAAAGATTCTCTCTAGAACTGCACTCCCGAAAAAGGACTGAATTGTGTTGCAAAGGTGGTGTCACTTCCCTTTTAATATCAAGTCTTTGCCACTCTTTTGCCCACCAGCAGCTGTAGTAAGGTACCTTCCCCCTTCCCCACATGATACTATCTCATAGAACTGCATCAAGAGTGGGAATGGTTTAGTGGCCGGAGTATTGTTAAGATGAGTAAAGTCATGACTCAAATCTCCTAAATGTGTACACTCCCATTCTCAATATTTTTCTCATTTTTAAATGCCAGTCTACTACTTAGGGTTGTTGCGAGGATATAATAGGGAAATAGCTGAAATAGTGTGGGCTACCCCAAGCTCATTGAAGGAGTGGTGGAATTTAAAAAATGTTGTTAATAACTACATGGGCGGGAACAACCTTATGGTCCTTCCCATCTGATCTCTGCCATCTTGGGTGGTGGAAGGACAGCCCAAGGCTTGAGCTGCCTATATAACTTTAATATTCACACCCACATGTCCAGTAAACTAAATGGGACAATGGCACACAGAAAGCATTTCCATTCATAGATGGATCCTACTAAGTTGGGGCAGGATTGGAAAGCCACAGTAGAAGGAACTCTGTTTCAAGCTGCTGGCATTTATACAAGGGATATGCTAACTAGCAGAAAGGTTGTCGAGATATCCGTTTAGATTAAATCCTTCCACTAACTGCATGCTTTTTGTTCTGGTTTTCCCCCTCAGGTCCCTTGCCAGAGCCAGTTGCCAATGGTGATGTGGAAAAGGTAAAGCTGCTGCCAAATACACATTTATGGGCCTCTTACATTGTGAGAGGGCCACTTTCTCTCTCCATCCAGCCTTTATGTAGGAAATCCACGAAGTAGTGCATGCAGATTCCTGGGTGACTCTTAGTGTTTGTTTGCTAGGAGGTTGTAATTGGCTTCCCAAACACATGTACCCAGTAAAGTGTGTGAGCCTTGCCCACAGTAATATTAAGAGCAGCTCTAGGCTGCTTGCCATAGAATTAGTGGGCAGTATTTGCATGGGTGCATACACAGGCATGCATCTTCCAATCCAGTAAGAGAGATCCAGTGCCTTGTCCCTGTTCTGCGCAGTGATTATTATTATTATTATCATTATTATTTGCTTCAGAGCAGAGCTGACCTCTTGGCTGAGGAGGGGAGGATAAAACCCTTGAAGGCATGTCACTCGCTTCAAGGCCTGCCTCTTGTCAACAGGAACAGAGTGGCCCATTCTTCACCCTGTGGGTGGAATCTCGCAGCCAGCCCTGCTTTCCCAAAAGGCCATGTTACTTCCAGTCTGCTTTGAAAAAACAAAACCTAATTAAACACAGAGCAGAAAAAAGCCTCATTAAAACCTTAAAAGGAGGGCAGGGGGTGTGTGAATGTTAAAACACATTAAGGGGGCAGAGAGAAGATGCTCCCAAAGTAAAGCTAAACTGAATAGATGCATGCATACCATAACATTTCTTTTTCTGCTCTGATGGCAAGTCAGTTTGGGAAACAAAGTGGCTATTTCACATGAAGTGATAAACTTGACTTCAATTACACGTAATTCAGATTTGCTTTCAAATTGTATACACATTTCTCTAAAAACAGATATAAAACTCTGCTTAAATACATTAAGTCAACATCAGTAAAAGACTCTCAAATGTAAACTGTTTGGGATTTCAGTACTTGAGGCAGCATTTCCTTCCTGCCCATTACCAGTGACCCTTGCACTTTTCTTTCTAAACTGTGATGTAAAGTTCACCAATGTCCTAATTTGAGCATATCATCTTGCAGAAGTTGGGCTGGTTAAGTTGTAATACTAAACATTAAAACATGAAGAATTACTGTTTTACTCCTTGGCATGACAATGTAAATTATTAAGTTTGGTCCTTTATTTTTGGTTAATCACATAATCCTAGGCAACTTTAATGTTTTAATGTATTTTATAATTTTATTTAAAATGCTTATTTTAATTGTATATTGTTTTTAATGGCATCAGATAGTTGCCTATGTGTAAAGCCGCCTTGAGTCCCCTTCAGGGTTGAAAAAGGTGGGGTAGCAATGTCGTAAATAAACAAATTTGTAATAATTATTTGTAGCTATAGTGTATTGATGAGATTGTCTTATTTTCATTAAACATAATTTGATTAGCACTAGATACATTAAGGCGAGGTCAATCTACTTTGTAAGCTGCCCAGAGTACCTATTGGGAGAGGGTGTTGTTGTTGTTCATTCGTTCAGTCACTTCCGACTCTTCGTGACCTCATGGACCATCCCACGCCAGAGCTTACTGTCGGCCATCACCTCCCCCAGCTCCTTCAGAGTCAAGCCAGCCTGTAGCAACCCAGTTCCCTTTCGTGCCTGGGGGCAGGGGGCAGCCCCGGGGGTCCCACTTGCATTAGGGCCAATTGCAGCTGATGTGGACATGGAGGAAGGGGATGATGAGGTAGCTGGGCCTTCCTCTCCTACAGAAAGCTTAGCATGGGATGATGGCTGGCCGGATGGCTATGATAGCTGGGAAAGTCAGGCCGACACTGAAAGTGCTGATTCAGATAATCTGTATGAGAAACCAGGTGGTTTCGAGTCGCAGGAAAGGGTCAGGGAGATAGCGGAGGATGAGTCCATGGAAACTGAAAGGGAGTCCGGCTCTCATGAAGATAGCGACCCAGGTGCTGGGAGGCAAGGACGGAGCTTTGATAGGAGACAGAGCATCGAGTCCAGCAGGAGAGAATGGCACCGGAGCCTAGAGCGCCAGAGGAGCGCTAGATCCCGTAGCACAGCTTGGCGCTGTAGCCTAGAGCGTCGGGGGTCTCACCAGGGGAATTAAGTATAGGATCCCTGGGAACGGATCCTCAGTAGCTCGGCCACTTCTGATCTGAAGGGAGTGAAGCGAGCGAAGATCCACGGAGCCAGGTTGTCGGCTCGTCCCTTGCCAAGAAGTTTCTTGGGCCTTGATTCCTTGAACTTTGCCTTGTTCCTTTGCCACGGACCAAGTCCTTGATCCGCAGTGTTTTGCGGAACTTTTGCCAAGCTTTTTGCCTTTGGATTTACCTAAGAACTCTTTACCATTTTATTGCATTTTTGATACTTTTATGGACAATTACCCTTTTCACCTGTTTTTTATTATTCAATAAATAGTTAGCTGATTATCGTCTCTGTGTGTGTGATTAAGGGGCTGGGCCGAGACCCTGCATCGTGACACAGCCACAGATACCATCCATCCATCTTGCCCTTGGTTGGCCCCTCTTCTTTTTTCCTTCCATTTTCCCCAGCATAATTTTCTTATTTAAGCTTTCCTTTCTTCTCATGATATGGCCAAAGTACTCCATCTTTGCCTCAAAAATCCTTCCCTCCAATGAGCAGTCGGGCTTTATTACCTGGAGTATGGACTTCTTCTCGCAGTCCAAGGCACTCTCAGAACTTTCCTCCAACACCACAGTTCAAAAGCATCTATTTTCCTTCGCTCAGCCTTCCCTAAGGTCCAGCTCTCACATCTGTAGGTTACTATGAGGAATACCATTGCTTTAACTATGCGGATCTTTGTTGTCAGTGTGATGTCTCTACTCTTCACTATTTTATCGAGATTGGACAAGAAGTAAGCGTCTTCTGATTTCCTGGCTGCAGTCTGCATTTGCAGTAATCTTTGCACCTAGAAATACAAAGTTGGTCACTGCCTCCACGTTTTCTTCCTCTATTTGCCAATTATCAATTAGTCCGGTTACCATAATCTTGGTTTTTTTAATGTTTAACTGCAACCCAGCTTTTGCACTTTCTTCTTTCACCTTTATTAAAAGGCTCCTCAGCTCCTCCTCACTTTTGGCCATCAAAGTGGTATAATCTTCATATCTAAGGTTGTTAATGTTTCTTCCAACAATTTTAACCCCAGCCTTACATTCGTCAAGCCCCGCACATCGCATGATGTGTTCTGGGAGAGGATGGTGGGGGTATAAATACAGTTTTTAATTATTGTTATTATTATTATTATTATTATCAAAAATTAAACCACGAGGTTTTGGGGAGGAGTGGACCACATAAACCCAGGGTACAATAAGGTTATTGTTGTAACAGTGAGCAATGTCTTAACATTGCATTTGAAAATAGCCATTGAGTTAGGAATGTAAAGTAGCAGTTTTTCCCATAGGCTGTTCAGGGAGAACATTCATGGGCCTTTGCACAGTATGCAAGGGTGGGCTGATGATGGCTTCCTTAAGGCAATTCCCGGCCCTGCTTATTTGGTTTTGAGCTTCTATGTCTTTATAGCATATATTTAATCTAGTAAATTAATGATGCTTGCTATAAAAGGAATCTCTGGTGCAACCATGACATTTTTATTGTCATTTTACCTTTGATTTGCTGAAGCAATCAAAAAGTCCTGCTTTTATACTGGTGCACTAAATGTCAATAATAATAATAATAATAACAACTTCATTTATACCCCACCCCCATCTCCCCAAGAGGACTCGGGGCGGCTAAAGCCCAACAAATTACAACAGAGCAAAAGAGTACAGCAAAAGATAATAAAGTAATACATCAAATAAAATACAATAAAATAAAAAAGATAATACAAAATAAACACAGAGTTGACTAACAATAAACATTGCTAGTCAATGGCCCCTGTTACATATCAGATAGCACTCCAACTTAAACTAGATATTGAATTTTAATTGCATTTGAAACAACTCTTCTGGCTGCCTGCTAAAAAGAGAAAGGATCACAAATGTGCAGTTCATTGTGTCCAAATACTTAATTCATGGATTCCCCATAAAACTACTTTTTGTGGAAAACATCCACTTGGGTTTTATGTGAAATATATGACCTTTTTAAAGAGAAATGTTGAAGTGCAAAGCAAATATCTTAGAAGGATAGTTTTTTTGCATAGTTTTTATCCAGTCTAAATGTAGGGTTCTTAACTGGCCAGGGTAGAGAAAATTTATTCTAGTCCCCCAGTACTCCATGATTCTTTTAATAATATGAGAAGAAGTATTTGTTTTAAATCGCTCTTAAAGGCAGGAAAAAGATCAGTTATCCATACCAGTCCCTCTGTCTGTGCTCTTTCCTTAGCTAAGTATGCAAATAGAGAGAAAAATAAAATCACACATTTATTCCCCTTCCTGCCAGGCCAGGAAGCTTGGAACTGGCTGTTTACCATTTCTTTGACCAAATCTTTGAATAAATTTCTCCAAAATCTGGTAGCAAAAGAGGGAAACATCAGGTGGTGACAGTCCAAGCCGAAAGCTGGGATAAACCTGGATGTAACTCATCTAATCGGAAAAGTGTTCATATGGTCAGGAACCATCCCAACTATTCTTTTAAAAACTCAAATAGTTGGCCATATTCCAGCCAGGGACTTGAAGCATAATTTGTTTCTCAAAGGCAACAGAAACTAGGAGTGTTTTCTTTGATGTATTGTTTTTCTCAACTTCTTTTTGTTAGAAGGAGAATGCAACTAGTATAATCTTTCTCATGGATGTAGAGATTTAGCAGAGGCCCAGATCATTATCAGCCAGAGGTCATCCAGCAGATGAAGCAGCTTAGGAGCAGGTTTTTCCCAAGCCTCTGTCTGCTTGTCCTTCTTTTAGTTGATATGGGCTTTCTTTATATCTAGTGAGCATGTGAGAAGGAGGAAAAGTCCTTTGATTCTTCCATTCGAATTTCCTTCATCTCAGTGGTTTACTATGAGTTCTTTCCTGGCTGCTGTTGTGATAGTTGTGACATTCTGGAGAATGCTGCCAGACAGCCTGCCACTCTGGCATCTTTCCCAAGTACCAGAATGGCACCAATTGCTGTTCTTAAAAAAAGCAAGTTATGTTCTGGATAATGGAGGGTGGGGAGATTTAACTGTGTGTCCATCCACATGCTGTACATTGTGTGTAGGTCTGTGGACATGTACCCTGCCCTTTTTCTGGGCCTTCCTCCATCTTGAAAGTGTAAAGAAGTAGCTTCTGGAGCTTTTACAGGGTGAAAATATTTAAAATCTAATGAGAAAGCTAGATAATATTCCTCCTCCCATTGTTTAAAAAGAAGCATTGCACAGTGGACAGCTATTTGCTACTGTTTACTTAATATTAATGGATAATGTGGTTGTGATCTATTTGGGTACTCATTACAGTGCATATCAGAGTGAAAGTATAATTGTATACTTAAACCTCTGCTTTTCCCCCAGTACTGTGTATCTGGGATCCACATTGGATCTTTAAATAACATCATCCCTGTCACCGTTTTGGAAGGGATGTCTGAAGCACAACCTGATACCTTAGTTGAACATTAAAAGCAGGGTAGGGAAGAGAGATATGAATACCCCCTTTGAAAAATAATTAAACAATCTCCCACCTGAAAATCCTCAGTCTTGAGTATCTGCACCTGTTATGATCTTCAAAATGATCATTGGACGGAGCCCCCAGTTGGTTACTACTGAGCTGCTGAACTTGCTTACCGAAAGGTTGCAGATTCAGATCCAGGGAGCGGTATGAGTTCCCACTTTTAGCCCCAGCTTCTGTCATGCAAATGTGAGTAGATCAATAGATACCGCTCTGGTGTGAAGGTAACGGCACTCCATGCAGTCATGCCGGCCACATGACCTTGGAGGTGTCTGTGGACAATAGCGGCTCTTCAGCTTACAAATTGAGATGAGCACCAACCCCTGGGGTTGGACACAATTGGACTTCCATGTCAGGGGAAAACCTTTACCTTTATTCCTTGACCTTTCTCAAAACTCAGATGTTTGGGTTCATATCCAAGGATCAATGTTAAGTTAGGGTTCGGCGTAGCACCAAGGCTGAGAGACTTAAGATGTGAAACAGCACTAAGATGAGAAATATTTTATAGAAGTCTGTGAATTAGCTAGAATATAGAAACTGAATTTTGGAGTGGAGAAAAAATGGTTTGTTGCCTTCAATTTCAAGTATCTGCTATGTACTTTTATTTCTCATTCCTCTGATTTTTTTCCTTTCTCTGCTCTTAGGAGAACAATAAAGATGATCAGCCAGAACCTGTTCCTGAAAGTCCTTCCAGCCCCGTGCCTGTGCCTGCTTCTCCAACTCTGAGCGAACCTCACAATGAGGTATAAAGACTCATTTATGAAGTGGGCACAGCAAGGAGCCAGCAAAGATGGGTGGGAGGAGTCCAACATGTAGCATGTGTAAATCAATACTGGGCAGCAGATGTTTTAAAATACAAGCCATCATTAGCTGTGCTACCTCAAGCTGCTACGGTACTATCTTATCTGTAGAGAAAAGTATCCACAGGACCACTAGGTGTAGGGGCACTATAAACCCTCTCAAAGCATCTGAAGTAGTCTGCAAAGGCTTATGCTACAATGTCTTTCCTCAAATATGTTACAAGATCCCATTGCATGCTGATATTCCATATCTTCTAATTATACAGCCTCGCTGGGTTTGAAACTTTCTTAGAAGTAGACTGGATTTTAACATAAAGTAGTAACGGTAGGTTTAAACTTGGCCGGCACAAAGAGCAAGAGATTATTAGTTAAATTCTCTTTCTGGGCTGTGGGAAAGGCTCAAGGCAAAACTCCATGTTACATTATTCATGTTTTTTAAGTGTACTTAATGCGGCTGCTCTTTCACCAGGAAGAAAAATAACCATTCAGGGCTATTTTGCTGTGCTGTATCATTTTCTTCATCTCCCTCCCTGTTTCCAGACCAGATTTTGCAGACAGTCTTGTAAAGGCTCAAGCATTCCAGGAGGAAGCAATTATGCAAAATGAAGGGCACTGTTTATGTAACTTATTAACACTCGTCATGTGTCCTTGACATAATTTGGATGGTCTCCTTGGGGCTTCACACCAAGTGTACCCAGGCCTGGTGACAAGTGTTCCAGCTGGCGCTTTTGGTGGAACTGAGTCTCCACTTAGTAGATGGAAACAGAAGGGGGAATTGGTATGACCTCAAATATACACTCTGCACTTCTGTACAGGGCTTCCTGGGTTACATTCCACAAGACAGAGAATAGACAAGGGGCCAGTGAGTTTAGTTTTGGGTGTGTATTTCTTATTTCTTTTTCACAGTGGTCATACACATGTGCAGGCTTTGAAAATGAAGAGTGGGATCAGAATGGGTTTTTCTGGATTATGGAGCCTTTGTTACCAGAAAAAGAGAAGGAAAATGTTCTTGAAAAGTTATAGTATCCCACAAAATCAATATGCAGATCTTAGAGACTAAATGAATGGACAAAATCATTAGCATAAGCTTTCATAGATGCATCTTGCTTCCTCAGATGTATCTCAGACTATCCCAGATTAACATGAATATGTCTTTGACAAAAAAATTGTGGCTCTCTTTGGCAATCTGGTGCAGAATAAGTATACATATGTATGATTCTGCTTGGCAGCTGTATGTATTTGCCTCTCATCTCTCTGTACTTTCTCTCACATGTGATTTTAAGATTATTACCAATGTTCCTATATATTTTAGCAACTCCAGATAGAAAAATTGAAATGGGGGATAGAGAGTAGTTTGGACCAGTGGACAAATAAGGAATGGCCTGTATTTCATAATGTGTCAACTTCATGTATTATCATTGTTGGTGCTGTAGTTCTTATTCAGTTTATACTTCATCTGTCTTCATTAGCATTCACAATTACTAATACTTATGCGTAAAACAACTGCCAATATTACAGAATGCAAGTATAGAAAACTATGTAGCTAAAATCATAAATTACAACTATCTTGTAATGTAGCATAACAACAATTCAAAAGGATAGCAACAACGCATACAAAATTAAACATTTGGGCTGTGATCCAATTTACCCGTGTTAGATTGCTACGCTCTGATGGCATAGTTCCAAACAGAATCACCTATGCAGTGTGATGGGCAATGCCAGTCTCTAGTATTGGCTCATATGTGGGTGAAGATGGCCTGTTGTATTGACCTGCTTCTTTAAAGTGGTGGGTATCGTATCACTTGTCTAGAGAGGCGTTGGATATATCTGTTCGAGCATTTGTTTTCGCCACATTCACCCACAATCAAACTATGTAACTTTTGCACAATCATTAGGCACAAGGCTCAGTCATGCCCTTAAAGATTTACTGTATATTTTAAAAAAGAAAGCCCAGGCATTGCATGGGAAAGTAAATAAATGATTAATAAATATAAATTTAAAAAAACTTTATTTGTATTCCGCCCCATCTCCCCAAGGGGACTCAGAGCAGATTCCAATGTAATAACGGCAAACATTCAATGCCTACATAAGCAGCCTGTATCTTGGTCGGGACTTAAACAGGATAGCAGTGCTTTATGTTGGTTGTGTGCTTTACACTGTCTGTACTCTCCCTCCCACCCTTGCAGCTCAACTCTCAAGAGAAAGAAGAGAAAAGCAGTCCCGTTGCTGATCCTGTTCTCGACCTGGACATCCCGCTGGCAGTAGCTAAGGAGCGTGCCCACCAGAAACGCACCAGTAAAAGGGCACCGCAGATGGACTGGAGCAAGAAAAATGAACTCTTCAGCAACCTCTGAGGCACCTCCACCCTCAAGCAAGGAAAAGATGCAAAGGCAATAGAATAATCTGGCCAGATCTTCCTTGGCTTGCTTTTGTGTCTGCATTTTCCTTGCGGAGATGCTTCTTACCCTTCTCCACTTTCCCCTCTTAGCCTGGGGGATGGGGAAACAAGATCTTTCTTGTGTCCTGTGAAAGAAAAGAAGAAACCTGATGACTACTTCTGCACAGTTCTGGAGAAGTGATGATATTTTAACAGAGAACGACGAGACATTCTTTCCACACCATCTGCTAGTAGCTTAATAGGTTTCCTATGAGTTTGTGTTGAGGGTGAGGGGATTGCTTGATCTTCCAAGTCTGAAAATAGTGTGGTCATCTTCTCTTACAAGCCCCATGATGTAGGTTGCTGCTGCTGCTGCCCTAGTGAACATCTCTCTCTTCCTCCTCCTCCCCCCAAATTAAGTCGTTTTTAGTGAAATCATACATCCAAGGACATTGACTCTTAGAGCACCTGAACCTTGACACCATCAATCTGTGTGGGCTCTCAGCTGCCTCAACCTCTGAGAGGGTCTACTGGATGTTGACTGGGCTTTTGCGAAGTAACTCATTTAAAGTGTGTAACCTTAGGGTAAAAGGAAGTTCTCCAGAATTCTAATTTGACTACCAAATACCCTTTTGTGAACAAATGCCCTGTCTTTACTTCTCCATAGAGAGTCACTTCCCTCTAACTGGAGATCCCGTCTTTTCACTCCACAGCCCCACCCTTTAAATGTGTTTTTTCCCCTAGTTTACAAGTGATAGTTACTGTAAGTGTTCATGGGGAACAGTAGGACCCCATGACTTTCTTGCACTGCCCTCTGTGTGCTTTGAGGTCTTTGAAGGGTCTGAAGAGATTGTTCAGGTGCAAAGTCTGTGGTGTATGTTTGGGCCAGAAACAAGGTGGAGGGGGATTCAGAATTTATTTCAGCAGCTGAAAGCAGCCAAGAATAATATCCTATGTTCAATTTACTTGTGGAGATGAATGGAGCTGATCAGGGTTTTCAGTAATAATGCTTAATTAACAGTTTATCTCTGAACTGTTCATCTTTGGAATTTCCCTGCCCCGTTCTAGCTCTTCTCCTATGTCTGTGTATGTCATGGAAATAATTCCTTCTCCAAGATCCTTTTTTTCCCCTCCCTTGTTTAATGTTTGTAATGTCGATTTCGAAAGAAGAAAATCTGTATAATGGAAGGAAAAAACGCTACCTTGCTTTTGTGTGTTGATTTGAAATTGTTCACTTTTGGTAATGACCAATGTTTGTACAAAAACTCAGCTCGACATGTGACCAAGCAATCCCTCCTAGTTGTATGGATAACAACAATTCTTTATTGCAGTCCAAGGACCCAGCATGTTCACATTCACAATATAAAACAAAACATCAAATGCATTAACAGCACAAGAAACAATTGGTGAAATCATACAAGCAGAGCTTATTTCAGAAATTTTCCCCACTACAGAAGTTAACTTGAGTCGCCTTTGGGCTGAGAAATGTGGTATATAAATATGGTAAATAAATAAATAAGCTTATCTAATCCTTACTGCCTCAGTACATATCCTCATAACAGCCAAAGTGCACTCTGGGGATTTGTATTTTCTAAGAAGAATTTGACATAACATTGCAACAATGTTCCTCATAGATTCACCATTAATGGATTAATCACATGTTATCAATCCTGCTTATAGAATCCAAAAATAATGTGCTTCGAATTCTACTTTCTGGTGACATCAGATTTACCTAGGAGTTTTGCAGAAGGAAAAGCATTAAATCTGTCTTTTGTAAAATGTCTGCAACAATTAATAGTTTTTAAATTATTTATATACACTGCTAGATTAAAAAACCTGACATACTCAGTACTTCGTGAGCTCAGTAAGCAGGATGATTATGAATGAGCCCAAGGGGTACAGAACACATAATCCCACAGTCTTTATTTTACTGTTTTGGGAGCAGGGTCATAAGGTACAGGTAACAGTTTCCAAGTGACATGTCCAGTCGTGTCTGACTCTGGGGAGTGGTGCTCATCTTCATTTCTAAGCTGAAGAGCTAGCATTGTCCGTAGACACCTCCAAGTTCATGTGGCCAGCATAACTGCATGGAGCACCCTTACCGCTGAAGTGGTACCTATTAATCTACTAACATTTGCATGTTTTTGAACTGCTAGGTTGGCAAAAGCTGGGCCTAACAGCTGCAGCTCACCCTACTCCCCGGATTTGAACTGTCAACATTTCAGTCAGCAAGTTCAGCAGTTCAGCGGTTTAACCCGCTGTACCACCAGGAGGCACATCTCAAACGTAAAAAGAGATGACAGAGCAATTCCCCAAAATTAATTTTTAGATAATCTTGTCAAAAATAATTTAAAAGCATCCTTAGTAGATAGTTTAGCCCAGGTCTAGAACTTGAATGGATAATTTAACCAGCAGCATAGAATATAATAGGACTTTTCCTGTCTCCAAGATTGGGCAAATGAACATTGAGGTCCACTGAGGCTTCAAAAAGATTGTACAAAGTTGGCACAAGAATACAGTTCAGACAGCTATTTCTCTGGAAAGCTACCTCTGGATGTCACATCTATTTGTAGCTTGCTATTGCTATATAGCATTAATAGGGATGGAATAATATTTTATTAATCAAATCATTATACAACTTATTCCATAACTTAGTTCTGGAGACCCGAGTTTAGCCTATAAAATAAACGGCTTCCTTCGCAGAGCTATAGATTTATTTTTAGCAATATGAGACAGGACCAAACAAGGATAAAACATTAAATAATGGAAATCACTGTCTCAGACTGTTTTGGCCTTCCACTCCCAGAAATCCTAATAGCTGGTAAAACTGACTGAAATTTCTGGGAGTTGTAGGCCAAAACACCTGGGGACCCACAAGTTGCTAACCACTGTGTTAGAGGCTTCTTTTTGGAGGCTTTTAAACAAGGCTGGATGGTCATCTGTCAGGGTACTTTCGTTGTGCTTTTCCTGCATGGCGGAGGTTTGACTGGCTGCCTATGTAGTCTCTTCCAACTCTTAAGATGCTAGGATTCCTCTCTGAATGCAGCTGTGCCCCAGTAAGAATCTTAGTAGAATTCAAAAAGGAATCCTATTACACAGGAAATGAGAATATAACTTCCCCATTCATGATAGCCAAACAATAGGTCTGTAATTCCCAGTATCAGTGGCTTGCCCTTTCTTACAGACTGGCACCATAGTTGCTTGCTTCCAATTGGTAGAGATGTTGCTACGATTATTAATCTTGGTAAAGAGATCCGCTAGTAGTGGTGCCCATCAATGTTGGTTGGTTTTAATAAGTTCAAGGATTCGATTAGTATTTGAAGACTTGCCACTTTTAAGCTGTACAAGTCACAAATTGCTTCCCCAGATACCAGGTTTTAAGCAGGAACAACCAAAAGTATATCTTCATATTAATGACTGGTTCAAAACAATATCTGTAAAGAGTAATCTAAAGTCACCCTCCCAGACTGGAGCTGTAATAATACATGTTGGGCTTGAGATAAAGTTCATAGTATAAAGCATATACATACGGTTCTGTTGACTCATAAACAATATTAGTATGGACTTAAATTCATGGTCTAAATTCCTCACATAATAATGATACAAAAGCTGTCTGGCAGCTTAAGTCCATACTGTCATTGTTAATGAGCTAATAGGATCTTATACTCCTTTTTCAGTTGAAATAATGTAAAGGAAGGTGGTGTGTCTAAATGGGGATTTAGCTACATATGATACCTCTTTTTGAATAAGATGGATCAGATCTTCATAGGCTTCAATGGTAATTAGGGCATGTTTTTTCGGGTATTATTAAAGAAACTGCTGAACTGTTTACATCTTTTGTGGCTCGTTAGATGGTTTCGGGTTAACTATCTCCCTGGAACAAGTATGGTAAGAGCTAAAGCCTGCTGGTCACTGTTTGTTCTGATGTTTATGTGAAAAATAATAAGTGGAAAACATTTTTTAAAACCAGTCAACATAAGGCACCAGAATAGAAATAGACAAAGCCCAGAGGGAAGTCAAGTTCTCAAAATGTTTCTGTTGTGTCTTCTCAGTTTTTCCCAGCATGCCCGACTCTTTTATCAGATTGCCACAGGCAAAGCAATTCTGAACTTTTTCCAAAACGTGTTAGGCATTTTAATTAATAAACACTGGCACCTTGGGAATGTTGTTTTTCTCTTGGCTTTGTGTGGTGACAGCAGAACTGCCCCTTTGTGATAATTTTCACCAACAGTTTGAAACCTTGGAAATCTCAGAATCTCTGAATCTATATAACGCCCAAGTAACAACAGTAAGAACAGACCACGAAACAACAGACTGGTTCAAGATTGGGAAAGGAGTACGGCAGGGCTGTATACTCTCATCCAACTTATTCAACTTGTATGCAGAACACATCCTGCGATGTGTGGGGCTTGACGAATGCAAGGCTGGGGTTAAAATTGCTGGGTGAAACATGAACAACCTAAGATATGCAGATGATACCACTTTAATGGCTGAAAGGGAGGAGGAGCCGAGGAGCCTTCTAACCAAGGTGAAAGAAGAAAGTGCAAAAGCTGGGTTGCAGTTAAACATTTAAAAAAACCAAGATTATGGCAAACACACTGATTGATAACCGGCAAATAGAGGGAGAAAACATGGAGGCAGTGACAGACTTTGTATTTCTAGGCACAAAGATTACTGCAGACACAGACTGTAGCCTGGAAATCAAAAGACATTTACTTCTTGGGAGGAGAGCAATGACCAATCTCAATAAAATAGTGAAGAGTAGAGGCATCACACTGGCCATGAAGATCCACATAGTTAAAGCAATGATATTCCCCATAGTAACCTATGGATGCAAGAACTGGACCATAAGGAAGACTGAGCAAAGGAAGATAGACGCTTTTGAACTGTGGTGTTGGAGGAAAATTGTGAGAGTGTCTTGGACCGCGAGAAGATCAAACCAGTCCATACTCCAGGAAATAAAGCCCGACTGCTCACTAGAGGGAAAGATATTAGAGGCCACATAATGAGAAAACGGGAAAGCTTGGAGAAGACAATGGTGCTGCTGGGGAAAATGGAAGGAAAAGGGAAGAGGGTCCGACCAAGGGCAAGATGGATGTACAGTATGTTATCCTTGAAGTGACTGGCTTGACCTTGAAGCAGCCGGGGGTGGTCACAGCCAACAGGGAGCTCTGGTGTGGGCTGGTCCATGAAGTCACAAAGAGGCAGAAGTGACTGAACAAAACAACAAATAAAAATCTCAGAAAACCACTTGTGGGGAGATGCTCTTGCCCTTACTCCCTTTTTTCTCTGTGTGTGCCTGCACTTGGAGTTGGAGAGAGGTTAGATATGGAAATGTACAGAACATTTTTGTGTGGCCAGAAGAGAGAATTTCCATCCAGGTCAACAGGTACATAGAGATTGTCTTGTGCATTGTAGACTAAAGTGGTCAAGGGAAATGTTGAGTTGCTTGAAAGTCCCTGTTAATTGTATTGCTTTGCTGGGAAAATAACAACATATAAAACACATTGTTTAAATAATCCTTTCTGGTTCCAGAAAAGATGGAGCATCTCATGTAGAATGACTTGAATTAAGGGAGGGGACCCCGCAGGCTTTCAAAGGCTGTGGAACTTCAACTTTTCTCCAGAAAGCCCCCAGTTCCTGACACCTGAACCAGAAAAAGAAGAAATTACAGAGTCAAAATGTATGTGTGTGCACATGCAAACCCAACTTCAAGTCACTTGTTTACTTAAGGTGACCCCATGAATTTCATAGAGTGTTTTTTAAAGAAAAGGAATACTCAGAAATGGTTTGGCAAATTCCTTTCTATGAACCTGATGTTCATTGGATGTCTCCTGCCCAAGGACTGACCCGGTTTACCTTCCAAGATCAAATGTAACATGTTGCCTACTATATTAACATTGACAATGCTAATGGTAAGACATGCTATCTTGCTAGCTTTCCTTAACAATCCTTTGAGTCTTTTTTTTACAGTTCCCCTCTTTATTTATTTCATATCAAAAGCATTGCATACATTAGTATAAAACTGATAAAAATAGAAGGCATGCAGGTGGCTAAATATCTTTTGACCAAAAACAGGCAACGGCATTGTCTGTAGCCTCCAACAATTCCTCCTCTGTGCATGAGGCAGGGCACAGTGGACAAGCATACAGATGTGGAGTTGTCTGTTCAGCTCCACAGTCACAAAATGTATGGGATTCTTTTAAGTAGTGCCATTTTGCCAGTTTGTCTTTTGATCTGCCCACTCTGCTTCTGAGTCTATTCAGAAACTTCCAAGTTGCCCATTCTTGGTTTACCTCTGGAGGAAGACCCTCGTGGGGGGCCATCCATTTGGGATTTCCTGGTTTAGCTGCCCAGAGGGATACTCTTGCTGTTGCTGGGGGGAGGGCAAGAGGAGTGGTAGTTCTCATGAAGCTTTTCCTTGATTTGAGTCTACTGCGAGGAGGCTGGTAGCCATCTAGTGTTCAACCTTATTTCTCTCACACTTAGCAGCCACTTCCCATCACACATTTGTTGGGGAGGGGGGACAATGCCAGCTAGCTTGCAGAGTTTATCAACAGGTGTATGTTTAAGACATCCTGTGATTTTTCTGCATGTTTCATTCAATACTATGTTCACCTGTTTTGCGTGGGCAGACTTATGCCAAACAGGACAGGCATACTTGGCAGTTGAGTATGGCCAGGGCTGATGTTCTTATTAATTTTGGGTCTGCACCCCATGTGCTGCCAGTAAGTTTTCGCATGATGTTACAGCATGCAACTAATTTGTTCAAGCAGTGTTTCCTATATGCTAGTTCCCCTCTTATTCCAGTGTATAAAGGAAACAGTAGCCCACCATTCTTCTTTGAATGCAGGATCAGGGGAAAATATGTAGCTAACTACCTATCTGCCATGCCCCCCAATTGTCACATTCTTTCAGAACTGAAAAATGAGAATTTCCTGCTCATGTGTATGCTTTCCCTCTGATCAAGATCCCCGATTTTCTAGGTCTTTTTGGTCCTATAGAAAGTCTCACTCAGACTCTTCTCATTGACTGGAACCGTTCCTTTTCAATCCTGTATTCAAGGAAACAGAACGTCTTGGCAGGGCTTATGACAGACTCTCATGTAAGTCTGCATCAGGGACGCATTCACCATGCACAGTTTGGTGTGCACTCCACTTTCTACCACAGTCCCATGCTATCTTTGGTCAGTGGCACTGGAGGATTGGCTGAGAATTTTAAATATGCTGCTGTCCAGTGCCATTCAGTCATTTTCGTTTTATGGCAAACCTAATGTGAACCTATCAGAGGGTTCTCTGGATCTTGCAGAGTGTAACGTGCCCAAGATCACCCAGTGGATTTCCATGGGCAAATATGGATTCAAACCCTGGTCTCCAAAGTTGTAGCCCAACTTTCAAACCAATACATCATGATAGTTGTACTACCAATCCAAGAACTGAACCATGGTTCTTAAAGTAGAATAATAGTGGTATATCTGTGTCATATGACATCAAAGAACAAACAGTATTCCAGATAATGAAAGTCATAAAGTGGTTTCTCACGAAGCCGGTTATAAATCCAGCCCTCTTATCTTCTTTTGCCTCCCTGGAAAGGAAGATCACACACAGATATCAGGAAACTGGCTTCCCTGTAGTGAATTGGTCATATTTCTCTATGCCTCAGCTGGAGGTGATGGCTGACACTTACTACATTCATTTATTTCTTTTTATAGTAATGTCATTATTTATTTGTCATGCTTCTGTGCCGCATTCAATTAAAAATTCTCAGGGGTCGTAGAACATAATAAAACACCAGTACAGAATAAAATGGTTGACAACAGTAAAAGATGGCACTAAAAACAATTGCACCAGAAATACAAACTGCCTTAGACAGTGAGTGGCAGAGGAGGGGACACCTTTACCTGAATTACATTGATTTATGTGTCAGATAAGACTCTCAGAGTGGGAAAGGGAGTTTTTTACAAGTGAGTAGCAAAACTAAAAGGTCACTCCCCCTTGACATCTGCAGAGGGTTTATCTGGAAGAAGACCTCTGCATACAGCCAATATGTTCATTTGGAGGCAAGGGGTCATCTCCACAAACTCCCCTTGTCCCAAGCAGGGCTTTGGAGGTATGGGCCAGCACACTCAGTGTTACTGTAAAATGGGCTGGAGACCCACAGAGCTTTTGAGGTATATTTCCAGTATCCTATTCCAATTAGCCTAATTTGGGTATTGGTTACTATTTCCAGGCTGTTTTCAAAATCAGACCTGTAAAAATATTGCTGTGGTCTTATCTAGAGGTTGCCAAGACATGGGCAACTGCAGTTAGACTAAAGCTGGTTTGCTCCCTGTTGGCAGTGACAGGAAGTGCTCCAACTCCTGCCCAGTGGGAAGCTCCGGCCCCGAGTCCAGAGGAGGCCTCGGGGGACGAGACAGGCCTGAAGGCAACCCGCCATGCCTGGAGGCGGCGGCGAGGGGAAGGGGAGGACGAGTCCCCACCCCTCCCAGGCACAAACCACGTGGTTGCCGAGGGAGGCGGCGGGGAGAAGAAGGGCGTCCCCGGGGGAACGCGCCCCTCCCCCTTACAGCCGCAACCACGTGGCTCGCCCCGGAGGGCCGGATGGAAGCAGCGGCAAGGAGGGGGCGTTCCCGGCGGGCTCGGGGACGTGCCGAGTGCTCCCCCCCCGCCCGGCGCAGGAGGCACCGAACGATGCTGGCAGGAGAAGGGGGGGGCAGAGAATCAGCACGGGATGGCCTCCCCCCCCCCGTCGGCACACGGGAGGAGGCAGGGAGGCCGGCCAGGGGACCGGCGGGGGAGAGCGGCCGCTGCGAGCGCGAGGATGCGCCGCGGCTCTCCCCCATGCGCAGCGGAGCCCCCCAGCTGGGCCGGGAGGGCAGTGGCACGGGGAAAGGCTCCCCCCCCCGGAACCAACCCACGGGTAGAGGCAGGCTGGCCGGGCGGAAAAAACCGGCAGGGGGGGCGGCCGCAGTGTGCGCGGGCACGAGCTGCGGCTCACCCCCACGCAACGTGGAGCACAGGCAGGGGTGGAGGGCAGAGCAGGAGAGGAGGCCGGCCGGGGGAACAAACCTGAGAAGGTGGGCAGAGGGCCTGCAGATGCCGGCTACCCCACGGGCCCCTACCCCACTCCCCAGGGCCCAGGGGAAGCCGCCAGCCCACGAGGAAGGAGGAAGCGAACGGCAGACCCAGGAAAACCCCCTGCAGACCGGCTGCGGGATCCTGCTGTTGCAGTTGCTGCGAGAAGCTCCAAACAGTTCCCCTGGGTCTGCTGGTGCTGGTGACGCTCCTTCCAAAAACTGAATTGGCCCCTGCAGTGCTGGGGGCAGTCCCAGGCAGCCTTTTATATGCTGCCTGGGCAGAGAGAAGGGCCAGCTAGCCATGTGGAGGGGAGAGGCGTGGCCGGCCCCCCTCATTGGCTAGCTGGCCCTGGCGGCGGGAATCTGGGTGCCGCCCCAGGGGTCTCTGGGAAGGAGAAGCCCCCTGACCTCCCCAAGATGGCGACGAGGACAGCCCTACCCCGCAAAAGGGGTTGGCCGGTAAGTCGGCCATGCCCAATGTCAGGGGGAAACCTTTACCTAACCAGTATATTATAGCCTGGCTATTTATAGGTTGCTCTCTATAGTGCATGTTATGTTGAATGTATTTCCAGAACAGTAAAGAGACTTGCCTCAACGATTTCCCCTTTTAGTGATATAGGCCCATCCCCTACATTAAAGAAATCATCCTGCTGTATATAATTCTGACACATCCCTGGGCCAGCCTCATCATTGGGAAGGGGTATAACCTCACGGGAACATTCTGGAGAGTGTAGAAGTATCAAAGTAAATTTCCACTGTCACTGCCAACAGGGAGCAAACCAGCCCTAAGAGGAGCGGCTTGAAGAGCTTGAAGAGCTGGGCATGAATTGCCTGAAGAAGGGGGGGCTGGGAGGAACCGGGATGGCCATGCAAAAGTGTGAGAGGGGAGCCACTGGGAGGGGATGAGCCCCCCACATGTGGTGCCGGAATTCCCTACTAGACAGATGCATGGCTTTTTGGGTTGCAAGGTCGACAGCAAGCTGCACATGGTTTTGCTGGAAGCTCGCTCCGACCCGGGAAAGGGGGGGGATATGGGCCAGAGCTTGGTGCGGGGCCAACTCTCTCGCGCCCCGCACCGGGCAGGGGGGGGCATGGGAGCGCCGTGGGCGGCACAGCCCCGGTGAGCGAGGGGAGAGGAAGTGCTCCATTCCTGCCCGGTGGGAAGCTCCGGCCCCGAGTCCAGAGGAGGCCTCGGGGGACGAGACAGGCCTGAAGGCAACCCGCCATGCCTGGAGGCGGCGGCGAGGGGAAGGGGAGGACGAGTCCCCACCCCTCCCAGGCACAAACCACGTGGTTGCCTTCCCTTCTTCAGGCAAATCATGCCCAGCTCTTCAAGCCGCTCCTCTTAGGGCTTGATCTACAGACCCTGGTTCATTTGAGGCACCCTTCGCTGTACACATTCCAGCGCATTGCTAGATAGGCCAGGACAGGTGGCTGTGGGGATCACACTCCCATTTGGGACATTGCATTCAGTGGGATCTGTAGGCAGCCTCATGGGGTGGACCTTCACCCTCTGCTTGCTTCCCAGGTGGCACATGGGTTCCAGGCTGCCTTTCTTCCATGTTGGGAGGTGGGCAGGCTCCAGCCTCCTTCACCTTCCTCACAGCTGCAACCCCCTGGGCTTTCCTGCCCTATGCTTTCACCAGTTGGGGGCCCCGGCGGTGCAGTAGAAAATAGGACTGAGCTGCTGAACTTGCTGACCCAGAGGTCGCAGGGCCATATTCTGGGGAGCTAGGCGAACTTTCACGGTTTGCTCCAGTTTCTGCTGACCTGGCAGTTCGGATATCCGCACATGCGAGTAGACCAATAGGTACTGCTCCAGTGGGTTGGCTATGGCGCGCCATGCAGTCATGCCAGCCATGTCCAGGGAGGTGTCTAGGGACAACGCTGTCTCTTTCCGTCATCCTTTCATTGAGTGTTTATACTGTTCATGCCACCCCTCCTTAGGTGGGGCACCCCTTGCGGGTGCAGGCTACCATTGCGGCTAGTTCTTAGCCCCTGAGAGTCTGTAAATACATATTGTGTGTACGTGGCATAGCGTGTTGCTACTGTTCTTGCCCCCCCCCCTGGGTGTGGGCACCCCCTGCTGGTACAGGCTGCCATTGCGGCTAGTATATAGCCTCTGAGTGTCAGTTTCACATGTTGTGTGCACTTGGCATTGAGTTTCTACTGTTCATGCGATCCCTTCCCAGTGGATGCAGGTCGCCATGGCTGCTATCAGTCAGCCCCTGTGTGTCCACCTTCTTGTTGGGTGTCCATCGCATGGAATGTCTCCCCTGTGCAGCCCCCCCCCCTTATGAGGGTGGAGCACCCCCCACTGGTGCAGGCTGCTTTTGCCTCCAGTGGTACCTCCGATGTGAGAGACCTGGCCATCCCTTCGTCAGGCTGTTCCTCCCATTTCCTGCTGGTGGGTTTTCCCTCCAGGGCGCCCGCTTCGCTTGTGCGGTGGGCTAACTGTTATGGTCCAGTTGCAGTTCTGTGTTACAGGTTTCTTCGAGCTCGGCTCCACGCGAAAGCGCAACCAGAGGTCGGCCAGACAGGAAGCCAAGGAAACAACTACTGCCCGCAGGAGGGAGCTTCCATGACACCCCAAGGCAGTGAGTGCCACTGCAAAATGGTATTTATGGTCAGGCAGCTCTCCCAACATGGTTTCACTTGGAATGCGGCGCAGCTGGCGGGGTGTCAGCTGCATTAGATCGCTACTGTCCAGGTAATGAGTTCGAGGCCTGCCTGGGTCGAGGCGGGCTCTCGACCTATCGTGTAGCCTGTTGCTGACCTTTATTTACCATTTACTTTCATCTCAGGAGGCAGTCGCCATTGAGCAGTGCCTGCCCCCATGCCGGATTACAGGGTCCTTGCCTGTTAGGTGTCCTGAGGACCCTGTTTGATGTCCCGAGGATTGTCATTACTGACCTCCTTGTAGCACTGAATCGGGCAGCTCAAATCTTCCCCCGATACAGTCCCCCTGCATTCAACCAGGACAGTTTATAAGGAAGTCAACAGGAGAGCCAGCCGAGAGCGTCAGCCTCACGGCCAGCACAGGCCATTTCTATATAAGAGGTATTACGTTTCCTACAGAGATCTCGTTCCTGGGCCAATGACATAGGGAAGAGACTGCGGCATGCATAGATGCGTATTACCACCCCCCTTTTGTGGGGGGGGGGCATGGATCCCTCCAGCTGGGCCAGCTAATCATCAGAAGGGGAGGCTGGTGCAGTCAACAAGAGCTCGCTGGTTCACGGCTTTGCCAGGATATCTGCAACCACACCTCCCGATTTCCAATTTTCCAGCCCAAAAAATCCGTCTACATAGCATCCGCCACAAAAAATATCGGTTTCCGCATGCGCCAGTAGTGGGCCAAAGCTCTCCGTTTGGTACATCTCAGACACCTGTGTCTTCTAGACTCCTATTGGTCGTTCCTGTATGCAAACCGCAAGCTGGACCATGTGAAGCCATTGCCGGGGTTTGCTTCCACTTTTACGGTATTTGCCGGCTAGGGGGCAGGCAGGGCAGCGTTGGGTGCACACAGATGCTTAATACGCCAGGCCATGGCCAGTATTTTGTCGTCCATCTAGTGCAGGAGAAGACTTGGAACCCCCACTTCTATTGTCAGTGGGGAACTCATGGGTTCCTCTACGGTGAGTGCCTTGGTACCGGCAGCCAGGTCAGCTGACCTACGGGCACACCTTGGGCCGCCTGTGGCCAGGAGGTAGGTCTATTTCGGGGAACTCCCTGTACTCCCACCCATGTTTGCCTGCTAAGTTAGCTGCTGATCAAAAAGGCAGGCATTCAGTTTGCCAGGGCCTCGGGGTTCACTAGGCGACTTGCCTTGGTATTGCGCAGACTAACATTTCCGTCTCAGGCAGGCGTAAACGTTCCAGGTGTAATCAATGAAATGGTAGGTGTATGGCCTTCCTACAGGGAAGGCAGGTTCTCTGTTCCTAGCTCCAGACACAGACATCCTGCCCGAAAAGTGCCAGCCAGAACTTGGACCACTGGGAACGGGAGGCCTGGTTAGAACGGATGCAATCCATCGCGGCAGCTACCTCCAAAGCCTACCGGACAGCAAGGCGGCAGCCCGCGAGGATCCTCACCAGTTGCATAGGAGCACAATGTTCGTGAGGAGTTGGAAGAAACAGTCTCCCAGACAGCAGGATAGCACCGCCCCCCTCCAGCAGCTTATGGCAACTCTCTAAGAGGATATGCATATCCCATTACAAGGTAGAGTTTTCCGGCCTTCTCTAATATTTCATTGGGGCCCATACGTCCAGGGGAGGTTGTGGCCAACTCCAGACGGATTCCGCTGGTAGAGCCCAGCAGCTCAACTATGCGATTATCCATGGGGACTCCAGATCTTACAGGCTCCATAAGTCCATGGCGGCATATGGGGGGTAGGTTGCCTCCCTGCCCATCCAAGGCCTTGAGCAAGTTCAACGGTGCCCAGTTGATACTGGCCGGGTTCCTCAGCTCCGGGGACACCTCCCCAAGCTGCTCATTGGTGCATCTTGATGGAACCTCTCCCCCTCACCAGATGCCAGTTAATGGCAGTTCCACAGAGCCCTCATTCATGTGCTGGGCCTACTGCATAACATATGGAGGGCACTCCTTCAGGATTGGGGCAGCGTCTTTGGCTGATGCTGGTGGTGTTCCCGTAGGCATTCTAGCCTCGGGCCATTTTAATCATCAGTGTTTACCTGCAAATCAGACCGGGCCTCCTCCTCGAGGTGTACAGGCTGCCGTTGGTTCTTTTTCTTTCTCTCGCAGGGCCATGGGCACGACGTAAAGTGGTACCGGGACCCACGTACTTGGAGTGGGCGTGGCTCAGCTGCAAGGAGGAACCAGGCTGCCAGGACCTGAGAGGAAGGCAGGACAAGCAGTCAGTGGCGCCAGGAGGTTGGAGCCTCACGGGCGAGATTCGGCCTGGCTTCGTGCAACAGCGGCTCACTTGGGGAGCATCCAGGCTGTTGCTGTTGCCCCCTGTGGACAGGGACCAGTAGCTGCTTGTCACATGGGCCCGGCTTCATGCAGCAGCGGCTCACTGGAGTGAGCATCCAGGCTGTTGCCGTTGCCCCTGTGGACGGGGGACCAGTGGCTGCCTGTCTCGTTGGCCCGGCTTCTGGTAGCAGTGGCTCACTGGAAGGAGCATCCAGGCTGTTGCCGTTGCCCCTGTGGACGGGGACCAGTGGCTGCTTGTCACTTTGGCCCAGCTTCATGCAGCAGTGGCTCTCCGGAGGGAGCATCCAGGCTGCTGCCGTTGCCCGTGTGGACGGGGACCAGTGGCTGATTGTCACTTTGGCCTGGCTTCATGCAGAAGTGGCTCACTGGAAGGAGCATCCAGGCTGTTGCCGGCCCCTGTGGAGGGAGACCAGTGGCTGCTTGTCAGGCCTGGCTTCATGCAACAATGGCTTACTGGAGGGAGCATCCAGGCTGTTGGACGGGGACCAGTGGCTGCTTGTCACTTTGGCCCAGCTTCATGCAGCAGTGGCTCACCGGAGGAGCATCCAGGCGGTGGCCGTTGCCCCTGCCGACGGGGACCAGGGGCTGCTTGTCACTTTGGCCCAGCTTCATGCAGCAGTGGCTCACCGGAGGGAGCATCCAGGCTGTTGCCACTGCCCCTGTGGACGGAGACCAGTGGCTGCTTGTCACTCTGGCCTGGCTTCATGCAACAATGGCTTACTGGAGGGAGCATCCAGGCTGTTGCCGTGGCCCCGGCGGGCCAGAATTGGTGGCTGCCTGTCACCAGCGTAAGCTGCTGCCGTGGCCCCTGTGGACGGGGCGAAGTTTCCGGGTGTCACGCAACTGCAATTTGAGCTGTGGACTTGGCTACGCCTCCCACGGGGATGGCCGGCACGCATTGTAAGCACCCGGGACGGAGGCTGGCGGGGCCATGGAGCAGCGGCTCAGTAGCGATGGATATCTCAGAGATCTGCATGTGGCATCGGGGCGGCTACCAAGCAACAGTTCTGGTTATGGAGGATAGGAGTTTGGGTTGGCGGAAAAGGGGGTGTAAGGCTGCCTCCTTACTTCCCCCTTTTTGTGGCAGGTGGCAGGGCCCTGGATCAGGATGGCTTATTGCCCCTTGGTTGGTAGGGGGATAACGCCCTGGCCCCCCTGGGGTGCAGAGTTCCGTGGAGAGGCATTGGGCCGCTCGCACCCAGGCTTGCAAGTGCCTTTGGACATTCGCGGGGGCCTGTACTACCCTGATCCTGGACCCTTGCGTGGCCGCCAACCCTTTGTTCTGTTCAATAAATGAGTTGTGGCCATTTTCATCCAACCTTTGTGTCAGTGTCATCATTGGGCGCGAGGTGTATCACTCTTACACACGCAATGGGCATGGCCGACTTACCGGCCAACCCCTTTTGCGGGGTAGGGCTGTCCTCGTCGCCATCTTGGGAGGTCAGGGGCTTCTCCTTTCCAGAGACCCCTGGGGCGGCACCCAGATTCCTGCCGCCAAGGCCAGCTAGCCAATGAGGGGGGCCAGCCACGCCTCTCCCCTCCACATGGCTAGCTGGCCCTTCTCTCTGCCCAGGCAGCATATAAAAGGCTGCCTGGGACTGCCCCCAGCACTGCAGGGGCCAATTCGGTTTTTCCTCCCTTCCTCCCTACATGGTACATGGCTTTCATGTTCATATTATGCATTTACTCTAGTTGTTTGTTACTTGGTTGAAGTATGTGTTACCATATTCCTTGTCGCAACTCCGTGTTGGCAGGTGGCAGGGCCCTGGATCAGGATGGCTTATTGCCCCTTGGTTGGTAGGGGGATAACGCCCTGGCCCCCCTGGGGTGCAGAGTTCCGTGGAGAGGCATTGGGCCGCTCGCACTCAGGCTTGCAAGTGCCTTTGGACATTCACGGGGGCCTGTACTACCCTGATCCTGGACCCTTGCGTGGCCGCCAACCCTTTGTTCTGTTTAATAAATGAGTTGTGGCCATTTTCATCCAACCTTTTTGTCAGTGTCATCATTGGGCGCGAGGTGTATCACCCTTGCACACGCAATAAGTCCCATGGTGTCTGACTCTGGGGGTTGGTGCTCATCTCCATTTCTAAGCCGAAGAGCCGGCATTGTCCCTTGACACCTCCAAAGTCATGTAGCCGGCATTACTGCATGGAGCGCCGTTAGCTTCCCGCCGAAGGGGTACCAATTGATCTAATCACATTTGCATGTTTTTGAACTGCTAGGTTGGCAGAAGCTGGGGCTAACAGCAAGAGCTCATGCCACTCCCCAGATTCGAACTTGTGTCCTTTCAGTCAACAGGTTAGAGTGTTGGATTATGACTCTAGAGACCATGGAAACCCACTGGGTGAGCTTGGCCAAATGACAAGCACTCTTGTCTAGAAAACCCTCTGACAGGGTTGCCACAAGTTAGAAATAGCAACAAAAAAGGGCTAATCCTTTCCTGCCAGTCAATGAAGGATGGAAAATGTTAAACAGGAATGGCTGAACCAAGGGAGTTGAACTGCCTCTTTTGATTTTGCAGGGTGAAGTTCCTTTGAGGATGAATGGCCCAGACATTTGGCAATCCTCATCACAGAGTGATTAGCTTGTGCCTCAAAAGCAGCAGGGGAAGGGTGAGCTCTCAGGCAGCCCTTCCAAGGGTTAATAAAGCCTTGGATAATTAGTACTGTAATCCTCATGTATACGGAGAAGGGAGGGGAGGCAGTTCAGCTCAATAATCCCTCTGTGGCTGGAAAGGCTCCTAACTGAACTTTTTCTCCAATGTCTACTTATTTATTTTGTCTTTTATACATATTTTTATTTCCTTCTATTCTAGGGAACCTATGGGATCTTCTTAGGAATATCTCATCCAAGAGCCAACCAGGCTAAGACTCACTTTAATTTTTAAGAAAGACTGCATCTCCTGTCCTCAAACTGTTACCTAGAACACAGTGATCATTTTAACACATTGACCTAATTAGGAGTCTGAGGTCGGTCAGACATTTGCTCGCTTGTCTTTTCTCCTTCGACACAAGAGAAGTGCACAATTTACAAGTGTTGGCACTGACGTATAAGGAAGAAGTACGTGTTCTGGGAAACTCTTCTGAGACAGTATCATAGATAGGATGTGATGCTGCAAAGAGGCTGATGTGTTGTTGTTGTGTGCCTTTAAATTTTTTTCTGGGTTATGGCAACTCTAAAGTGAACCTATCATAAGGTTCCTGGAGAGTAGGTGACTCATCCAAGAGGAAACAATTGAACCCTGGTTTCCAGAGCTGTTGTCCAATGTTCAAGCCACACTAGCTCACATTTTATTTTGAGTATGCATCTGATTGATGTATAAAAATGCAGTGATCCAAAGTGTAAAGGTGGGAGTAAGGAAGAGGCAAGTTCTGCTCTCACTGAGTCATGAAACCCATTCAGTGATCTTGGGTCTGTCTCTTTCCTTCCTTATCTTTCTCTTCACCTGGCCTACATCATAGGGTTGCTGTGAAAAGGAATGCAATTCTATATGCCACCTTGAGCTAATTGGAGGAAAAGAAGAATATAGTAAATAATTGTGATGTTTTATTACCAAGAAGTCTGTGGTGGATAATTGCCATGCAACTGATAACTCTGTGTCGTTCGTGGTAAATAGCCATGATCTGTAGCCAAAGTGGTGTTGTGGTTCGAATGTTGGATGACAGTAGCAATAAAAGCTCATTGGATGAATGTGGACAACTTCAAGTCACATTTTCTCAGCCTCAGATGCAGGCAGTGGCAAGCCCATTCTGAAAAAAATACCTTGCTATAAGCAGAGCAGGCATAATGACACAAAACACAAAGCCATGAGATGTCATTTGAATCAGGATTGCAATGGCATATAAGGGATGCAGTTATTTGCTCCCCAGCCCAGTGTATTTATTGTTTCCAGTTTGCATGAAAGCCCTCAGCTTAATTTCATTAAGAAGAGTAATAAATTTTGAATATTTTAATTTCTCATGGCGTAAAAAGTAGGCTTTAGTCAACAGAAGCTCATGCCAAAAAATTATCTTATAAGACACTTTTCTTGTCCTTGTTGCAGATTGAGGTGGGTGTCTCTCTAGAACAGACATGGGCAAACTAATTCCAGGAGTTGGATGCGGCCCTCTTCATTTTCCTGTCTTCTTGGTATAAGGACACGGTGGCCCACCATGTCCTTATGCCAAAAAGATGGAGGAGGTAGGCACGTAGTGGCTGAGAGCCCTCTGGAGCACACCTCAGCATCACGTGTCTCACCCTTCTGTCGACAGTGGGACGTTGCAAGTGACTCCATCCTTATACTGGGAGAACAGCTTGAGGAAGGCAGGCGGTGGCTGAGAGCCCTCCAGAGCACACTCAGCCACCATGTGTCTCACTCTCCTCCCAGCATAATGCCACAAGGACTGCCCTGAGGATCAGGGGAGGAGGGTGGGAAGGAGGATTTGGGGCAGTTGCTGCATGTACGCCCTTACTCCCAGCATAAGAATGGGACAAGCAGTCCCGTCCTTATCCTGGGAAGACGATCTGAAGATGACCTACGCCCAGGGGCAGTCCTACAAGATAGGCCAAGTAGGCGGCCGCCTAGGGCGCCATCTGGGAAGGGGGCGCCATCCTGGCCACATGGGGCGCCATCCTGGCCCTGCCGATGTTCCTCAGACAGTGCTGCAGCTGCCTGCTTTTGGACCCCGGCCTTGTGTGCTCCGACGCTGCTTCTGGGCACGCGCAGAGGTTTTCACGCAGGCGCAGTTGCTCCGGAGCTGAAGTTGAGCACAGGAGCAATTGCACATGCGCGAAAACCTCTGCGCATGCCCAGTAGCTCCCTTGCGCAGAAGCCTGTAAGCAAAGCACTCCCTATCGGGCAGGCAGGGAGTGCTTTCCCTCTCCCTTTGTCTCCACCGCACGCGCGTTTGCGGGGAAGGAATGAATGAAGGGCTTTCCTCCTCCTCTGTGACCTCTTCTCTCCCTCCTTCCTTTCTTCGGCTCTATTTCTGTCTAGACCTGAGGGGCCTGAGGCTATGATGAGTTGTGGGAGTTGGAGGCCAAAACACCTAGAGGGAGGGAGGGAGGGAGGGCCCAAGTTTGCCCAGGCAGCTGCCTGTATTCAACCTCATTTGAACATTAGGCTGTTTTTTCTATTTACATTTACATTGGGATCCTAATTTTGGACTTATGGGAGACTCCTATGAATTATGAGTCGGGTGGTAGGTAACATATTCTGATTTTGATGCATTTACATTGCATTTCTTGTTGATTATAATACAGTTCTGCTTAATATTGTCATACAATATTGAATAATGATATATTTTATATTCCATGTAATATTACAAACAATAATCCAGGAAAGAGGTATTGTACAAAATAGTAATATATAATATTTTATTTTACATTTTGGGTTATTTGAGTTTTATAGGAGTAAAAATATTTAGTATAATTTTATTTAAATAAATAATTTTATTATTTTATAATAATAATATAATAGAATGTTACATTATATAATGTCAATATAATATAATTAATTGTAAAAAGTGCATAATATAATTATGATATAATATAGATGAGTATGGTATAATATATTGTATATACATTGATACAATATAATACTACTAATGGTATTGTGATATTATAATTGTATATTTGTTTTACATGGGGGCAGCAAAATAATGCTTTTTGGGGGGGGGCACCAAAATAATGTTCGCCTACCATTTAAAATTACCTTAGACCGCCCCTGCCTAGGCCCTGCCCTGCCCCCTCCTGGCCCCATATTTTCCTGGGCCCTCCCCTCCCAGGGTGTGCCCAGACCCTAGCCCTCCTGGCCCAGCCCTCCCAGTCGGGCCCACAATTCACAATTCAGCTCTGAGGCTAAAAAATGTGTCCATGTCTGCTTAGAAGTATTATTGGATTGCAATGTTCTAGGTCAAAGGTGCCACTCTTAGGAAAAAAAAGACCAGGAAAAAAACAGCAAAGAGTTTAAACCTACTCTTACTTTCCAGGGAATAATTTCACAGAAAACAGTGGGGCTTATCAATTAACATGTATATAAACTTGCATCAGTTACATAAAAAAATAAATACATGCAATGAACATGTTCCTGATACAGTTGGACATAATACTATTGGTTGTACAACCTGTTAAATTCAAAGGTGTGGTTGCTGATTTTAATCTGTTAAACTCTTCGGGCAATAAATAGGTTTACAATTCAAAGTCTGGCTACACTATCAGACTTGACTGTCTTGATGTCTAGTGGGTGAGATGATAAGTTTTACTGATGAACAGCAAGGAAGATTTTGATCCATTTGCTTTCCCCAGTTGATTGATAAAGTGTGAGGGTATAAATGTGAGAATATGATTAATAGAAGTTAACTTAATTGAATGTTGATTAGTTGTCTGTTTTAACTGTTTAATCTTGTATGTTTTATGGTTATATTGTATACTCTGGCATCGAATTGCTGCCTTGTAAACCTCCCTGAGTCCCCCCTCGGGGGTGAGAAGGTGCGGGGTAGAAATACTGTAAATAAATAAATACGTTTAAATAAATTTGTTAAGAACTTTATTGAGACTTCTTCTGCAATATTGTTGAATCTTAGATTTTACCTTTAAATATTATTATGACTGCCCTTTGGAGCTGCTAGAGCAGCTTAATCTACAGACATAAGCATTATTGCAGGCTAATCTGCAAGACAGGCAGATTTTAGCTGGCTGGTTTTTTTCCGTTTTAAGCTAGTGTTAAAGGCACAGGAACAAGCCAAGCTACTAGGCTCTGCATGTGTTTTAATTGCTGATTAATAATTAATGTCAGCACATCAACAGGGACTTTATGTACCTGAATCAGCCATCTTGCTAAAACCGAGCATGTCACAGCCTATTCCGTACCACAGAGACCATGTTGGAAGAATGTGTATGCTATTTAGATTGATAAAAGAAAGGCATTATTCCTATGGCATTATCTGTGCATCCTTCTGGGTGTTTTGGACTCTCTTGCTATTGGCTATGCCAGTGTTTCCCAACCAGTGTGCCGTGGCACACTAGTGTGCCGTGGGAAATTGGCACTCTCCCCCCTCCTAGCAGCCCCCTCACAGGTTTCCAAGAAACAAATTGAGCCTCTCCGCTTGGAAATGTTTTTTATTTTACTGTTTTACTGGATTTTTCGAGAGTCTCCCCCATCCCCCGTCCCCCAAGGAATTGTATATAACAGCTTCATGACATCCATAGTTAACTGGAAGCAAGTTTCACTCAGGGTGAAATTTCACAAAGGTCTGGAGAACAAGCTCTATGAGGAGCGGCTTGAAGAGCTGGGCATGTTTAGCCTGAAGAAGAGAAGGCTGAGAGATGACATGATAGCCATGTATAAGTATGTGAGAGGAAGTCATATATATGTTGTGTTCATCGAAACATGACCAGGTTTCACACTGAGTGTTTAAATACAATTAAAACATATTAACTATATGTATTACTGTGTTAGAGTGTCATTTTGTGTCATTGTGGTTGGTGGTGTGCCCCAGGATTTTGTAAATGTAAAAAAGGTGCCCAGGCTCAAAAAAGGTTGAAAAACACTGGGCTATGCTATCACAAGTCTCAGGAAAATTGCAGTCCAACAATATATGGTTGCCCCCTCTGGCTATATGCCTATACCAAACTCGTGCTCTACGATCCTTATGTACTCAAAGCACAAAAAGTATGGTTTCCAGATCTGAGGATCCACTTTTCCTGTTTTTAGAGCAAGAGGGTGCCTTCTCAGGGCAGAAGCGTTGTCTTGAAAATTATACACATAATGTGTTGTTGAAGGCTTTCATGACTGGAATCACTGGGTTGCTGTGAGTTTCCGGGCTGTATGGCCATGTACACATAATCATCGTCACCTGTTACCTGAGGTGGGGAACAACACAGCCAATTTACAAATATACCAAATTACATAGTACAAAGATTAAAACATTATACAAAAAGAATACAATTTGAAATTCACAGTTCAAAATTGACACAGTAGTAAAGTATTGTACTATGTATTTTGGGGGAGGCAGGGTGTCCAGAGGTGGCCTTGAAGCATCTGCTGTAGTCTGTTTTGTATTCAAAGCACAGCTTGGAAAACTAATTTGGGCTGAAATGTAACCATCCCCAACTTCAAGTTCTTAAAAGCAACACATGGGGTTATGTTTAAAACAGAGATATTTTTTTCTGTTCATTGCAGAGCTTGTAAATGTTAATTTTAATATGATAAATATTTTCTTATTTGTCAGATCTGATGATCATTATTTATGTCCATATTACCTAAAAAATCACCTTCTCCCATACAATCTGCCCCACACACTTTGGTCTTAAGAACATAAGAACATAAGAAGAGCCATGCTGAATCGGGCCTCAGCCCATCTAGTCCAGCATTCTGTGTCACACAGTGGCCCACTAGTTGTACACAGGGATCTCTAGCAGAAAGGAGGGCAAAACCCTCACCTGCTCCCGACCCCCCACAACCAGTACCCGGGGAAAAATCCTGCCTGCCTCCATCAACACAGAGGTGGCACTTGGATGTCCATTTCAGTAGCTACTGATTCCCTTGGTATCCATGAATCTGTCTAATCCTGCCTTGAAGCTGTCCAGGCTGACAGCTGTCACAACCTCCTCTGGAAGTGAGTTCCATAACCCAATGACCCTCTGGGTGAAGAAATATTTCCTTTATTAGTCCTAACTTTCCTACCTTGGAGCTTTAGGGAGTGCCCCTAGTCCTAGTGTTGTGTGACAGAGAAAATATTTTTCTTTATTCACCTTTTCTATCCCATGCATGATTTTATACACTTCGATCAAGTCACCTCTTAAACGCCGTCTTTCAAGGCTGAAAAGACCAAGGCGTTGCAACCTGATTTCATAAGGAGCTGCTCCATCATCTGCTCCGTCTTCTGTCGGGGGGGGGTCAGCTCCAACCAGCCAGAACCAGACTGGCAACCACCACCCAGAGGACCTTTTAATCAGCCACCCCAAGGCTGTTGAATGACATGTCAGCTAAATCGGCTGTCGGAATTTAAGACACAAGTGAAAACCCACCTCTTTTGGCAGGTCTACCCAGGCAGGAACATAAACATAAATTTTAATGAATGTCCTTTGTTTAATCTATGTTTGTCTATTTTAATATATATTTCATAGAGATACATTTTGATATGTATCTTTTATGGTGATATGTTTTAATTTGTGTATTTGTAAATTAATAAATATGTATTTTAATTGTTTTGTAACCTGCCTCGAGCCATGAAGAGCGGCAGGTAAGAAAAAAAATATATCTGAAGCCTGTATACCATAGCTAAGACAGCAGGAGCCCTTGGAGGGGGTGCAAAAAACATCCTTAGAGCAAGCATATGAAAGCTATAGGTTGTTTACCTCTGTTCTAACCTGTCCAAGAGTGAAAATCAGAATGCAATTATACAGGTTAAGGGATTGGATCCACAGAGGATAGTAGAGTAGGCATTATTCTCTATGGCAGTGGATTTTAACATGTGGATCCCCAGATGTTTCGGCCTTCAACTCCCAGAAATCCTAACAGCTGGTAAACTGGTTGGGATTTCTGGGAGTTGTAGGCCAAAACACCTGGGGACTCACAGGTTGAGAACTACTGCTCTATGGGGTTTATCCTATAATCACTGTGATCCAGATTTCTTGATGTTTTGCTTGGAATGCAGTTCTTTGTGATTGCTAGGGGCTTTACTTTGGTATTAAACACTATGCCTTTTTGGGCATACGGTTGGCCCTTTAAAGTGGCATCAGATCACTGTGAAGTTGGGGGGAGATGGAGGTGCCCTGCTTCATGCAGCAACCTGATCATTCCTGTCCAAAAATATTATTTCCTGGTTTTAATTTTAAATGTTTGGTTTGGCAGTTGGACAACATTTTACTGTTGTTGTTTGAGAAGGTGTGTGCTTGTGAATACTTGCATATCAGTATATCAGTATTAGCACATCATCACGTAACAAATAATATGTATTTTAATAGGCATCATGGGGGAGGTAGAGAGGCCACATCTGTGAGGCCAAAATAATGGGAAAGATTTGAGATGTAGACTGTGCCCTTTCACCAATGTGGGTTTGCTGGAGGGAATGAGTGGTCAGTTATGGCAATCTCACGATGCTGTGTGTGGTGTTAAGGGGGTTACTGTAGACCACGAAAATGTGTTGCAAAATTTTTTGGTTGGTGTAAACAATCACTATATTTCTATAAATATTAATGAGCTGTTATTTGGAATTTAAATCATCCCTCATCCAAAGGGGACAGAGCTAGAAAGAAGACACTCCTAAAGCTCCTCTCCCTATTATTGCATACGTACTCTTTGCATATACATGCCCAGGCTATTAACATTATAGACTTCCTTTTTTTCTTTTGCTCTTAGTCAAGCAAAATGTCTTGCTAACTTGATATTCCAAATAAGAAGAGCATGTTGATTGGCTACTCACTGATAACCAGCCTACTATCTTGAAGAAGGACTTGAGATGTAAGGACAGGAGGAGTTTGAGGAGACAAGAGTGTGGCTTTGAGCCTCCTTCGGGAAGGATAAACGGGGTATTAATAATAATAATAAATAATTTTACTCCGTCTTTTCAAAGGGGATTGACCCTCCATTTCGAAATATAGTTTGCAAAAAGTCACTTATCTTATTCTTGTTCTTGGCAGGGGATGAGTACACTTCACTAGAATTTACAAGAGGTGAGTAGGAGACACATTTTGTTCCAATGCTGCCACCTCGTGGCTTATTCTTGGCCACAACAAAGCATTTGACAGGCCAAAGAAAGCTCAGCTTTAGCCATACAGCTGAAGAAAACCACTCAATCAAGTACTTTCTTTGTTGACTTCTCAACCAGAAGGTGTGAGCAAGAACCACAAATATGTAGCAAGAAAAAGTAAGTTGGACTTGACTGAAATATAAACCAGTGATTTAGATCTGAGGGGCTCTGGTGTCAGGTCTATTCACCTAAACTCTTATGAGGATCGTATTTTAGATCATTATCTCCCACTGTATTCAAAGTAAGGACAAATACAAAGAGAGGGAGAGATTGCATCATCTTTATTTGCTCTCAGGGACAGAACAACATTAATATCTTGAGGGAAGAAAACTCTCTTAATGTATTTGGCACATTTATGGTATGCAGTTTACAATCATATTCCTTTTTGGCTGCACTTCCTCATTTGACCTGGTTATTTCGTATTCCAGTTTAGCAAGAAATCCCATGAAATTATTTGCTTATTGCAACATGGTGATATCGAGCAGAATTTGGGGGTCTTGCCATGAAGGCAGACCAGTCAGGCCCACCAAAGAGGATCCGATATAGCCCTGACAAGATAGGAAGCAGCCAATCCAATTTTCCCTAAATTTCCCCAATAAAGATCTCACCAAGTTGAAGAAACACCACCGAGTTGTTTATTTCATTCCAGCTGGAGCGGATGTCAAGCTGCAATCATATGCCCAAAGCTGACACGAAGAGCAAAGCAAAACATTACATTCTTATAGAAATACAGAGCTGTCAAAGTTCAAATTCCCTGCCCTTCGTCCCCTTGCCGGCTTCAAGCTGATTGGATGGAGCCATCAGCTGGGAGGGAAGCGTGGACGGCTTGGCCCCACCTCAGCCAATAAGGAGGCCAGCGCCACTTCGAGCTCTCAGCCAATGAGAGCGAAGGAGGTGGTCCAAGCAGGAAACAATGAGCCAGAGGAACAGATGGGTGTATTAAGTGACTCAAATATTTGTTCAAGTGCCGGCGATTACCCGGAAGGGTCCTCAAGCTAGCCTCTATATTGTTCTGAGTGAGGAAATAAACATTTCTGGTCTGGCATGGATGCCAGACTCCAATAATCTTTTATCCTGGATATGGGTCCATTGATGGTATCTTGCTTCTGAGTTTCGGCTGAGGGGATAAGAACAAAAGGGTGAGGCAGCTGAGTATATCCTAAGCTTTCTGAGGGCAGGATACCTCCCTTATGATGAATGGCAAAATCACCATGGGGTACGTCTTATCAGATGGCCTGCTCCAAGATCTGATAACGCTTGCCCGCAGGGACATATTTCCTTTAGATGGGTCTGCTCCGAAGTGTAAAGGAACATGTCCACTGCTATTGTCCATGCAAAATGTTCCTGATAAGTCCTTTTTTGTTTTGGGATCACTAGCCCAGGAAACGGCAGACTCCTAGAGCCTTGGTATGCTGAGGTCACGAAAAAATTGGAATTTCATATTTTATATTTCATATAGGGACTCAGGGAAGGGAAGCATATAGGGAAATACATTCATGTAATAGAGAAATAGGAACCATATCTCATACCAACCCATCCCACCCACCAGAGTCCATAGGAATTCATAAAGCATGAGAAAAAGTTCATGGGGTTTGGAGGAAAGGAAGTTTCCAAAAGTTTCTGGAAAGTCCTTAAAAGTGGGCAAAAAGTCCATAAAAGTTCAAGAAAGTCCATGAATGTTAAAGGGGAATGAAAAGGTGAGTGCATGTGGTCCACACTGGGGGTCGCAGGAAATGTTGGAAGTTGGGGTCCGTCCATATGAAGGAGGAAAGTACACATCCCATCTTGTCATGGGGGTCAAGGGGGCCATGCAGGCTTCCCAGGGATCCTACGGGCTAACCACAGCAGGCTCTCCAGGTCACAAGCTCTTAGACATCCCCCAGACGGCAGCAGGATCATTTCATGCAGCGAGGAGCCACGGATGACAGCCAGCTGGTCTCCCTTTAAACTTTATTACTTTATGGTAAAAAAGGTTATTCCTGGGGCATAGGGGCCCAAAGAGCAAAAACGAGATAGCAGCTAGTATTATAATTAGTCTAGGAAAAATATGGCACCAAAATGGAGGTGATCCGTTGACCCATGGATACTGGGGCCTGATGGGTTTCGGTATCCGCAGTTCAAAAAACCGCAGTTTTGGCCTCCCTGGGACGCTGGAAGAGCATCCCGAGTGAGTGTGAAGTGTTCTGCAGCCCGGGAAAGGAAAGGTTCATGCTTGGAGTGAGTTGGAGACAGTAAAGGACACAATGTATCACTATGGAGAGGGAAAAGTTGCAATCTAATGATCCTTTATTGGGGGATATGTTACAATGTTAGGGACAGGGGAAGAAAGCAAAGTGGACAATGATTGCTTGTTGGAACTGCTGCTGTAGCCACACTTCCAGCGATGTTTGGCCCAATTGGGACATCTAGGAACTGCGGAACTCCATGCTGCAGGTCAGATCAACTTGAACGCAGGGGGCCCTCCACTGTACGCTTTCATTGGCTTGTACACCCCAGTGCACTGATTGTAAACATTTTCTAGGCTGCTGTATGTTTACACTTCTCACACATATTCCTGTTTTTAATGTGATACGGGAGCAGATATTCCCACACCTCTCTACTTCTATCATCGCTGTGTTTGTTTGCAGCACATTTGGGGTTTATATATTCAACAGGGAAAGGTGGCAACACCAACAAAAGCAGGCAGATTTTGGTGAAGTGTTGGAAATTTCCCAAGAGTTTTTGTGGTCTTTAAAAAAGTCAATAAATTTCATGTGAGAATCGCACACGAAGGCTACATCATACTAGTTTCCAATAATTATGGTATATTTTTCATCCTGACATCACCTTTATAACCTATATCTTCAAATAGTTTTCCTACTTTGGAGATAGTTAACAGAGATTTTACACATAGATTTGTAGGGTTACCTGATGAATCCACAACTGAACTAGGATATAGATCTGAAATTTTGAATATTCTATTATTTATTTATTACTTATCATGCAATTTTCCAGAAGTTCTTGCCCTGCAATTTCCAGCAATCTTTGTTATTGGCTATACTGGCTAGGCCTTATAGGAATTGCAATCCAATACAATCTGGAAGGCTGCATGTTTCTGTCTCCTAATCCAGTTAAAGAATGCACTTACTTGCTAGGCCAGGATTCACTTATCTTTATGAAACCACATGTCTCAGTCAAATATGCCAAATATTCTGTGAGCTGCAGCTTAGAAATCCTCTTCCTAGGAGGCATAGGGCAATTGTTTTTGGCCCATATTTGTTCCAGGAAAAGTGACCCAAAAGCCAACTTCCAGATAACTTTATATTGGAAAAACATCTTTCTTGAAGCTGAAAAGGCCTAGGAGAGCAAAAATATGCCTAAATTGTTACCCTAGTCTGGAGAGTGAATTCAGGGCCATTTTAGCCACAAACATTTTATATTCTTCATATTTTGGAGCCTTTAAGGCTGCTAAAATGGCCAGGCTCGGGGGGAGGGGAGGGAATGAAGACAAAGAAGCGGTGGCTATATTTTTCCCACCCTCAAATTAAACAGTCCACTCTGAGAGTGAGATTCAGAAAATTATCCAGAACCACGAGTCCTTTGAACATAAATGACGGTAGCAGCATAATCTCAGGCCATTTTCTTTGAAGTACATCCCATGGTACCTTGTGTGACTTGTCTCCCTTTAAACATTGTAGCCTCTGTTTGAAAAAGTTCTGAAGCTCTGGTGAGACATTACGCTGTCAAGATTAGATTTTGCTCAAGAGGACATACAAGTCCAATGTGACACTCTACAGGGCTGAACTTGGGACCAAATGGCTTGGATCCAATTTCACAGAATTACCAGGAGTTCCCTCTCCTAAAACAACAGAGCTGGTTCGCCATAGTTTGAAGTGAGTGAAAGAACACATATGATTTTTTAAAAGAGGACTTGCATTACGTTCAGTGCAAATCACAGACCACAAGACTGTTAATTCTAAAATAGCTAAGTCTACTACTAATTCTTCCTTTTGAAACATTTCCCATGAACATTATTAAAGGAACACTTGGCTTCTTTCAATAGGGGGTACATATTTTGCTTCTTAGTATGTGCAAAGGAATGTAGCCAGCTAATCCCTGGTAGGTCTTTTGGTCTGTTCCCTACACACACACACACACACATTGTGTAATTGGCAACTCGGTATGTATATTCTACTATAGCCCCTGCCTCTAGGATTTCATTGTTCAACCTTTGGGGTGATGAAATAAGAGTTCAGTGGTTTGTGGAAAGATTTCAGAAGCTGATTAAATGTGCAACATCTCTGGGTTTTTTTTGAACAAATGTTGCAGTTTTGCAATTGCCCTGTCACAATCTTGTAGTTTAACAGAACAGAGGAGCAGCTTACAATAACCTACCTGTGCTTTTTAACTGATACTGTTAGGAAATTTCCATCTGAGCTTTGAGAGCTGTCAGCAAATTAGGTACTTTCCCCAAAGATTCAGGCAACTGACTTAATTGTATTTTCAAATAAACAGCCCCAGCTGAGTAATTCATTGTTTTCAGAGATACTGCCAGGACACAATGGAGCAATTCTGCTTTTTGCTCATGAAAATTTGCCTCTCTTGGGCCAAAGTCCTCAGTGTTATAGGCCATAATATTTGGTTGCCAATTTTATGGCTAGGTAATAAACCTATGAAGTACAGAATGTAACCAACTCAAGATAGCATATAGCATATAATATAATACAGAAATCTAGACATACTACATAGATGTACTATAATGTGTGTGTATGTATCATTGTTAATCTAGTCGCAGCCTAAATCGAGGCAAAACTCCTTGTCAAATATATGTAAGATGAGGGTATAGGAATGCTGGTTCTTTTAACAATACAGTGAGACATGAGCAGATGTGACTGAGAACAACCTCCTAGCACAGCGTTTCTCATCCTGGGGGTCCCGACCCATCGAGGGGCCGAGGGGCAATTGGGGGAGGGGGTCGCGCCATGGTCTCTTTAGGCACCGCCCCCTCCATCTCCCTGGAATGGTTGCTGGGGCCCCTCTGCCAGTTTGGATCTGAACCAAATTCAGCACAAAAAGCAGCGCGTGGGAGGGAAGGAGGGAGGGAGCGAAGGATTCCACCGCTGTGCTCCTCCCTGCAGGCTGAGGGGCAGGCGGAGTGCCAAAAACTGGTGCAAAAAGGCAGTGCAGGGGGGGGGAGTGAAGGGCCCATTGCTCCTCCACGCAGGCTGCGGGGACTGGAGCCGCATGCAACAATGGAGGGTCTCCCCAGGAGGAGGGAGGGAGGGAATGCCCGGTGCCCCTTTTCTTTCTAGTCCTTTTTACTTCCACCCTGCTCCTCTTTCCCTGAAACCCTCTGGGGCAGAGACCTGGCTGGGTTGCTGTGAGTTTTTCAGGCTGTATGGCCATGTTTCAGTAGCATTCTCTACTGGTGGTTTTTGTGGAAGAAGGAAAGAAATGCCAATCAATGGCCCCTTGGTTGAGTATCACTCTGCTTCCCAGATGGATCTGTTTTGTTCTTGGGGTGGAGGGCTGCAGGGTTTGAGCAAAGTTTTCTTTGGAACATTATCCTTCCTCCCCGGATGACAAATGCCCCTTTTTGTTTTCCCCCTGCCTTTGCCACAAATATGTGGGGAGAACCTCTTTGATTGCAGGTGAACTATAAATCCAATCAACTCCAACTCCCAAAATTTAATGGTCTATTTTCCCCAGACTCCACCAGTGTTCAAATTTGGGCATATTGCATATTCGTGCCAAGTTTGGTCCAGATCCATAGTTGTTTGGGTTCACAGTGCTCTCCAGATGTAGGCAAACTACATGCCTGTCTCCAGTATATTCTGTTGGTCATGGGGGTTCTGTGTGCCAAGTTTGGTCCAGGTCAGAGTGGAATTGGTTGAAGGTACTGAAAATCCCATCATCCATTGCCCATACTCTCCAAACATACTGTTTTTTTATTCATCACTATGTTTTAATTATATTCAATTTGTAACAATGAAAATACATCATATATATCAGATATTTATATTACTGGGTTGCTGTGAGTTTTCCAGGCTGTATGGCCATGTTCTAGAAGCATTCTCTCCTGACATTCTGCTCACACCTATGGCAGGCATCCTCAGAGGTTGTTGGGATCTGTTGGAAACTAGGCAAAGAAGGTTTATATATCTGCAGAATGGTGTCCAGGGTGAGGAAAACACTCTTGTCTGTTGGAAGCAAGTGTGAATGTTGGAATTAATCACCTTGATTAGCATTGCGAAGATTTGCAGCTTCAAGGCCTGGCAGATTCCTGCCTGGGGGAGATGTTAGCTGGCCTTGATTGTTTCATGCCTGGAATTCCCCTGTTTTCAGAGTGGGTTTTTTTTACTATCCTGATTGTAGAGTTTTTAATACTGGTAGCCAGATTTTGTTCATTTTAATGGTTTTCTCCTTTCTGTTGAAAATTTCCATGTGCTCCATGTGGCTTATCTGTGTTGTCTGACATGGTGGCCGAGCATTTCTGTATTTTCAAATAATTGTATTCTTAAATAATATGCTGTGTCCAGGTTGGTTCATCAACTTCTCTGCTATGGCTGACTTCTCTGGTTGAATTAGTCTGCATTGCTTTTCATGTTCCTTGATGCATGTTTGGGTGCTGTGTTTGGTGGTCCCTATCTAGATTAGTCCACAGCTGCATGGTACGGTAGACTTCTGCAGGAGTCTACCGTATACCATGCAGCTGTGGACAAGTCTACACAGGGATCGCCAAATGCAGAATTTCCCAAAACATAAATCAAGGAACATGAAAGGCACTGCAGACTGATTCAGCCAGAGAACTCAGCCATAGCAGAGCACTTGATAAATGATTGAATTTAATATTAAATAATTAAATAATTAGTAATAAAATAAGTAGCAACAAAAATAATTTTATGGTTGGGGGTCACCACAACATAAGGAACTTGATTTAGGGGTCATGGCATTAGAAAGGTTGAGAACCACTGTCCTAGTAGGTGTCATGGCTTATGTAAACTGATGGAAAGCAGCCAAAAGCCAACATCGAGCTTTACACAGTTTGTGTACACTATCTCCAATGGGACCAGGATTGTCCAAACAACCATCTTTGTTTTGATTGGATAACATAAACTATGAACTGTCAGCACCTTTGTTTTGATTAGCCTAGATGAGCCTAGAGAGAAAATAAAATTTCCCAAGGTATTGCTAACAGATTCAACCATTTTGCATTCTGCATCAATGAAGAATACGATTTACAGCAGCAGTGCTGTTCTTGATAGCTGATACTTTCCAGACATGTTGGAGACAGACTGTGCTGATAAGAGAACAATAGTACCAGTAAGAAAAACGCATAGGTTTATGCTAGAATAGATATAGATATGACTCATGAATATTGTAATGGATATCTATTAAGACACTTAGGAATATAATAGATGCTCAAAGATATCCATTCCTTGGATGCCAGTATGTTTATAGATGCATGTTTAGAGATGTGCATTGTCTCAACAGATGAGATTGTTTTCTTTAATGGATAGATGGTTATGGATATGATAGAAGGGACAAAATTCTGTACATGTGAAAACTAACAGCTATTATGGGAATGAGAGAAATGATGATTACGCTGATGATAATGATAATGGAGGATATATAGCTACTAACAAGTCTGTTAAGAGATTACTCCTGACATTTATTATGTTCCTTGCAAAGCAAAGTGCATTGCAGAAGTCCAACCTTGAGTTTACCAACACATGCACTACCAACTTTAGGTCCTATGATTCTAGGAAGGGGTGCAGCTGGCATATCAGCCAAAGCTGATAGTAAACACTCCTGATCGTCGTATATACCTGGACTGACATTTGGAGAGACAGATCCAGGAGCACCCCCCCCCCCAAATCCAGCCCATTACTTCCTCCAGGCATTCATTCAGAGGAGACACACTATCCTTCGCTAAGGCTGTTTTGGAAGGCATGGAGAAATATATTTGGGTGTCATCAGCATACTGATAACACCCCACCCCAGCGCTTTCATGTAAATCTTTTAAAACATTGGGGATAGAATGGTACCTTGTGGATGCCATATAACAGCTCCTTTTTTGAGGAGCAGCTATCCCCAAGCACCACCACCTGGAACCTGCCTGAGAGGTATGACTGGAAGCACTGCAGCACAGTGCCTCTGATTCCCAGGATCTCCAGGCGTTCCAGAAGGATATGCTGGTTGATGGTATCGAAGGCCGCTGAGAGACCTAGAAGCACCAAAAGGGACACATTCCTCCTGTCTGTGTTAATACAGAGAACATCAACTAAGGTAGCCATAGCAGTCTCAACTCAGTATCCTGCTCTGAAGCCGGTTTGAAATGGGTCAAGGAAGTGTGTGTCATCCAAGACTGCCTGAAGTTGGAAGGTGACTGAAAGCCTAACGAAGCTTTCAGTCACCGTCCAACAGTATGAAATACAGTAGATTTTTCATTAGCAGTGGTTTTGTAAAGCAGAATTTCAGATTTGTGAATGTGCCACAAAAATTGCTAGGCTTTCTTAACCCATTTGTTATTAATCTGTTGACTTTAGAGAAATGATTTAAACAGTTAAGTATATGTTGGGGCCAGTGTTTAGCACTTTACATGGCTGTTAAAACATTCAGTGCATATTCACTGATTCACTGGCCTCTACTTGGGGCCTTTTTTTTGTAGTAACCTGAAAAATGAGGACTGAAACTACAGGGAGAAGGTCTCTTAATCCTCATTCTTCTATCCACTTAGTAAGGAATATTTACTTTGAAACAGTTCTTCTCTGTATTCTTCTTTGTTTGGAAAAGAATGATAGAAACTAAAAGCTAGGTACAAAAAAAAAACAACCCCAACACAGTTTATTGAAAAGTGTCTGGGCAGCCTGGAAATCACCCAGACCAGACCCTTCCAGTAATATTTGCCAGGGCTAAAAAGCTGCGTGGTGGTGGGCGGAAAGTGATTTGTATAGTACTTGGAAGGATTTATGGAGTTTGTTGGCAGATCAAAGATTGTTTGGGGTTGAAGCATTCTTCCGGCTGCCTGCATAATGGTCTCCAAGCTGTTGCTATGATAGCCAGCCACTGATACATAGGACACTCAGCTATTTTTTTTAGCAGCAGCCTTTAATAACCCAGGATTGTAACTTTTGACTTTTGTTTAATTCATGAATTGTTATAGATGGGGGAATGAAATTCAGGCTAGGTTATTGCCGGGTCTGCTCTTTAACATCCCAAGTGAGTTCCTTTAATAAACTTAATGTGTTCTTGATCTGTTTTAATATTTCAAGGACAGGCAAGGCTGACTTGTTTTCCTTCATGTAATAATGGTGACTTTACTCCACATATTGTCAGATACTGGTTTCCAAATGGAACATGCCCAAGTGATGCCTTCCCATGAGCCCATTGAACTAAAGACTTATGTCCTAGACCTACATTTTAAAGCACATGTAGAAATTATTTGGAGGAGAGACTTGACCAGACCAGCTCGGGATTTAAGTAACCATGTAAATGAGCTATATGATTCCCAAAACCACTAGACAGCATGGCTGTTGGGGTACTTTCTGGGAGCCATAGAGTGGAAGACTAATTTTTTCAAATTCTAGAGATGGCACAGTAACACTGCTCATTTGGCAGTCTGATGGGTTGTATGTAAGCAACATTAAACACATTAAGAAGAGAAGGTGAGAACAGCTTTAAGACTCCTAGCATCACCAAAGTGTCTAATGTTGTTCCAGTGGATGATGTTAATTACTGCTGATAGAAACCTCTATGCTGTGAAGTATGAGGTGAAATATGCATTCTTTGATTAGAGGAAATACAAGGTACTTACCTCTAACTGAAGTTCTTCAAGTAAAATCATACAAATGAGGTTTTTTAATCTGAGCCTCTCACATAGCATTCCAAAAGTGAGCCATGAAGGAAGAGGTCACTCTAAGGAAAATATGTGAAGAAGACCAGAAAATTTAAAATCAGAAAGCAAAAAGCTAGTCTTTCCTATCTTGTCTCAGTCTTGCTCTTTAGGTATTTAACAGTCTGAGAAAGACATCAGAGAGATATTTGAAAACATTGGAAATTGTACAGATTTGCTAGAGTATGATTGTTGTGGTTGCATGCTACCAAGTAATTTTTTTTTTTTACTTATGATGACCCTAAGGTGACTCTATCACAGGGTTTTCTTGGCAACATTTCTTCAGTGTTTCCCAACCTTTTTTGAGCCGCGGCACACTTTTAACATTAAAAAAATCTGGGGGCACACCACCAACCAAAATGACACTGCTGGGAGCAACTTATGGGAGTGCTTAAGCTGGGGGAGGAGCCAGGCCGTGCCATGCCCCGCCCCCTCCCTCCCAGCTTCAGTTCTACCACAGCTTCACCAGCCTTGAGGGGGCAGTGCCAAGCCAGCATTTTGCTGGCTCTGCTACCGCTGGCTTGGCACTGCCCCCTCAAGGCTGGCAAAGCTGTGGGAGTGCTAAAGCTGGGGGAGGGGGAGGAGCCAGGCCGCACCATGCCCCTCCCCCCCGGCTTCAGCTCTGCCACAGAGGAGGAGCATGAGCGGTGGACAGGCTTCAGTGGGTGGGGCTCCTCCGTGCGGCTTCAGCGAGCGAGGGGGAAGAGTCATGGCGGGCGTCACGGCGGATTGGAGGCTGGCTGGGGAAACGGCCGAAGGAGGCAGCGCCCCAGCCCCTTCTTTTTCTTCGCCGCCACCCGGCCCTTCCTCCTCCTCCCCCAAGCAGCAGGAGTTCGGCAGGAGGAGGGGGGAAGGAAGGGGGGCAGAGAGCTTTCCTCGCGGCACACCTGATGATCGCTCGCGGCACACTAGTGTGCCACGGCACACTGGTTGAGAAACACTGCTTCAGAGGATGCATTGAACATTAATTCAAGGGAGAACTTCTACAAGATTGTGCACTGCTGGCATCTAAAATGCTTCCAGTTCTCTTGAAGCTCTATTGGCACAGTAGAAATGTGATTCTCCTCCTTATTCATATCCCACTTTATCTCTCCCAAAGGGGACTCAAAGTGGCTTGACATAAAAGCATTAGTATACAATTTAAAATATACAAATATGCAAACAACATATGTTTGCGTACGTTGCTGGTACTCCAGTAAAACAATATTTGACCATGATTAAAACTACCATTAAGAGAATTATAGGTCTTGATTTGCAAGTGAATTCACACACTATATTACCAGACAGTATTTTAAATCAGATATGCAAAAGTGACAAGCAGCACCTGCTGAAATTCCTTCTTCTACATAACTATGATGGAGACAGGAATCTGTGTTTTATTTCACCTGGAATTGCAATTGATATTATACATATTCATTGCCACATGGATGCCATTAATTAAAGTATGTTGATTGGCATTCAGTTAATGGGGGGGAGTACTAAGTTCAATACATATATTACAGCTTTTAAACACTTACAATCAAATAGCTAATCAAATTATATTCAAACTTTTCAATACAGTTTTCAGTACAGTCAATGCTACTTATTAACTAGAGGACGGTTCACAAAGCCATCTGTGTACAAAGCACATGTTCTCCACTTCAGCCCTCTTTGTTGGTTTCTATGGAATCATCACTGCTGGTTTTATAATTCTGTCTGAAAAGCTAAGTATTAGCTCAGTTAAGGCTTCCAGGTTTCAGACCTTTGAGTTCTTATTGAACAAGCAATTTATTTGTATAAGCACAGCAATTATGGGGCAATTTTAAATGTATGACATGATGTCAGTCTTCACTCAAAGTTTGAGCATTGGACTAGTTTATTAGATGATCCTGAGTGAGTCACAAATTTTCAATCTAGAAAATTTTATGTCATCCTTGGGTCATTATAACTCAGAAGCAAATTGAAGACGCACAACAAGTCTTCAAACATGATGTTCACATTGCTCAGATACAGCCCAAAAAACTCACAGCAACCCAGTGAGTCCAGCTATGAAAACCTTCAAGAACACATTGTTCAGATATATAGGGTAAGATGAAGTGTAAGACCCACTTTCCCCACATTTACTATATGTTTATATGGTGATAGTATTGATGTAATTCACCATAGAACAGATCAGAGGATTCTAATGTGCCCTAACCCTTGAATGGAAACAATTGAATTGCACCAGTGTAAAGCTTTTGTCTGCCCACTAGGTGTCAGAACAGATTTAGATTTCTAACTGTGTGGACATGGGCTCAGGCTTAGACCAATAAACACCATTGCTAGTTTGATATTGCTCACCATGGGCTTTAGTGGCCTTGTCATTTCTGTTCACACTGGTTTGCTGGTATTTATAGCTCAATGGTGGTGTTAGACAATAGGAAAAGACAGGATTTCTCTGTTTAATTAAGTTATAATAATATACTGGCAATTTCCAGGACTTTCGCCTCTTTGTGTACAGCTTTGATATCTCTCTTCATGTTAAATAAAATGTAATTTCCTGAATTGGCATATCTGATTGCACCACATCATTTTTGGTTGACATTGTTTCTTCTCTCTCTCCCACATCCCCCACCCTATTTCTTCTTGTCAGAACTTCCCACTGGTTGTGCTCACTGTCAGTTACCAATGATGCTGCCATGGCAACAGGGTCCACCTTGAGCGTTCTGCTTTCAAACAGGCCAACTCAATGACAAATGGCAAAGGACTGAACATCACTCCTGTGGCCAAGTAAACCCTCCTTGGACAGATGAGGCAGTCAGCCATCCCTAGAGTCATTTAAGAATTATAGCACAAGAAGGCACCATGCTGCCAGATAGTCTGATTTCCAAGGGCAAACAAGATGTCCTCAAAAAAAGTTATAAGTAGACTTGGCATAAGTGATTGCCCATCTTGCTAGATTTTGTTGTCATTTGTCATTTTGAAATGCTAGGGGAAAGAATGTACATTCACACTAAAACAGATATTGTATGTGTGTGGCACAGCTATAATGGGTACTATTTTTCTGAAACACTTGAAGGCATGTTAACTTAAAGTGGCCTTTATTTTTAACAATAGCTAGACACAGACACCTGGAAGCTAAGAACAAGAAAGAAGCATCCATCACCTAAAAGTCCTAGAATAGATCTGGTGGGCATTTTGTTTAGTCTTTGAAAACAACCCCAACAAATGGCAATTCAGCTCATGATTGAAGACCTCTGGAATGAGGATGGGGCATGATTTTTGCAGCCATCACAATACTTCTTAATTTCATACATGGCAAAAGCACATGAATAATACTTTATTTATAGACCATCCACTCTCTTTGCCACTTTATCATAAGGACTTTACATTTACTTTTCACAGGGTAATGAGATTTCCCCAAAGTTAATCAAATCACCATTGCTAATTACTTCCGTCTTCAAGACCTCAATCTTCTGAGACACTTACTTCTATTGAGTGGAAAAACTGAAGAGTCTTGAAAGCAAACAAGTCTCAACAGATTTAGGAAGGGCCAAAATATGGCTTGTGTGTTCTCATGAAAATATTCACAAACATTTGTTTGATCCCCCCCCCACACACACACAAACCGTTAAAAGGGGGGGGGGGGGCTTGGTCCAAATTAGGTAAAGTCACACAACCTCATTACATTGAGGCTAGGAAGCCAGGAAACAGCTCTTACAGTTGTGAGTTTCCTTCCCACAATATTTCTCTGGTGTCCCCGGCTTCCTAAGACAGTGGAGAAGCTCTCAAGTCCTGTTGAGAACACTGAATCTGACGAAGCAGTACAATCTTCATATGTGGATGACAGCACCATTGCTGGCTACCATAACTTTTCTGCAGTTTCTTATGTTTATCTGCTCCACTAGCTAAAAGTAGACACAGATTGGGAAAGTTAGAAAACAAGGATTTATTACAACACTTTGCACAAAATGAGGACATGCAGTGTGGTCACTTTATAGAGCCTGATCTCCTGGCAAATTACAAAAAAAGTGTATATATTACCTGAATTCCAGAGGCAGGCATTCTTTCAAAAATGCCTCTTTGTAAGAATATGTATTTGCCTTGGCTCTCCCTCCTCCCCCAGCCAGTGATCTATACACTCTTTCTCAGTTTTCTTGTACATGACTAACTAAACAGTGGGAAACACATTTTCTTGAATTGTTTCTGTCAAGCAATTCACTTTGAACTCAGTTTTAAGAAAATGAAGTAGACTCAAGAGAAAGAGTAAAAGCAGAAGAGGACAGCAAAACTATGATGATTCAGAAGCAGCTGAAAAAAATGGGACAACAGAGGATTCATTGGGGCTGTTTCTGTCAAATTGGGACAGTTGAGGTAGGGCTACTGGATCTGAGGGCCTATTCTTGAGTCTCCATTTTTTGTGGGGCATCTCAGGCAGATGAGAATGCAAACTCTTCAGGTGAGGGGAGGTCTCACTTCTGGAGAAGAGCTATGTGCAAAATTCTAGAGTAACTAGTAGATCAGAAGCTTCATATAGCTTGCATTGATTCATAGATTAGTTGCTGATGCAACTAATTAGAACTTTTCTTTTCCAGTCATTGGACTCATCCACTGCTCTGCAGCCATTCTCTGGATAAATAAGATAGACTAAATCTTTCTTATCCTAAAGTAAGTATGATACACAATCCCCTTCCCTCTTTGATCAGGGAACAAACATTTCAGCTGAGACTCCTGTCTTCATTTCCAAACAGCCAGACTTCTTATAATGGGCTTCTTCTGCCCATAATCTCCATTTATTGTTCATGGAAGGGAAGGCCGGCAACATCCTATAACATCTTTTCAAGGAATGCATTTTAAAAATTCTGTTAGCGGAATTTGTGTGCTGTTCATCTTTGAATGAGCTGAGGACACTATAGGTACTTTATTATTCTTCATTTGTGGTCACAAACTGGGGGGTAGGTTCATATGAGAAAGAATGACTGGGAATGAGAAAGGGTACGATTTTTCTGAAATAAAAATAGTGGGAAAGAATGACTGGCTAAGGTTTTCCAGTAAACTTAATCACTGACCAAAGATTTGAATATGGGCCATCTTAGTCTGCTGTATTAACCGTTACAGTTGACTATCTCATAGAATTGGGCCTTCAATCCCTTGCTAAAATAATCTGTGGGTTTCCTGTATTTATTTTAAAGCCTACCTGATGGACAGCTGATTTTTCTTGAGAATCTCACAGCAGCCTTGTGTGCAATTAATTACATTGGAAGATTTGGGGGGGATACGAACATAAGCCAGTTACCATGTAATTTGAAAGGATACTTTCCTTTTACCCCTATTCTGTGCACAATCACATATTCCTCTTCAAACATGACTTAAAACTTTATCTTTAAATATATTGCATTTATCTGTGTTCAATGACAGCAAGCTTCACTGCTCTCGTTGGTATTTCATCTATAGATGAAATGCCACAATATTACACATAGTTACCTGTATGGTAATATGCTTTCACTGAGTACAGGGGTTTTACTTGTTAGTCAACATGTAGGGGATTGCACTGTTCAAATTAAATTATGCAAGAATCAAGATGAAGAGATGGATACCATTCACTTGGCTATTTCTCTCTCTGCAGATATATTTTCTTCTCTTTAATGGAGGCTTTGCACTACCATTCATACTTCAGGAAAAAGTGGTAGAGTTGCTTCTGATTTCTATTGTTGCTACTTTGTGTTTTGCTTACATCTCTTTGAAAGAAGCTCAGTTGATTACCAAAAGCACCAGCAGGCTTTTTTCCAGTTTCTATATAATGGCAGTGCGGCTTCTTTTTGCCCTATCTCCATTTCAAAGTGAAGAAAAAGCAGCATCAGCATCAGAAGAGAATTTTACCTAAGGTTATCTGATATCCTTGTGGTTGTCATGCCTAAAATGATCCCCCTTAGTTTGAACTGCTTCCCATTATCTGCACACAGCAGACTAGTTAACTTGTCTACTAAGCTTATCTTGCCACTCAGTCTGAATCTTTCCTCATCCAAGTAAAAGGATTAATCACATGGGGCACTTGTTTGCTTAAATGAAAAAAGTCTTTTGTTTTCTCAGTTAAAAAAAGCCATGTGGCTTCAACAAACAAATATAGGATTTTAAAAATTCAACCCAATAACAAATATCTAGTAAGCCAAAGTCTTACTTGAAGAGGAAGGTATTTTGTTTTGATGGAAATGGTTTCTGGTCACATAGGTTCTCAATAATAATAATAATAACCCCTCCCCCCCCAAAAAAATCCATACTGAAGTTGGCTAGTTGTTCCTACTACATTTCCTAACTGCACAAAACTTTGAATTGAGCTCACGCAATATGGGTGCATCTACAATGTGGAATTAATGCACTTTGATACTACTTTAGCTGCCCTATACTAGATAATTTGTTTTTGTTTTTTTATTTGCACCATTCTTGGAAGTGATAAACGATTTCTACTATTGTATCTACTTCACCTATATCTTTATTTAATTTGCTTTCTTTTGTGGTTGGTCACTGGAAGATAAACATGGAATTAATTTGCACATCTGGTTGCTGAGGCATACATCTCTGAGGAAATACCAGCACAGGAAGGAAAATAAATTCTAGGGAATACACATCCCCTCCACATCTAGGATGACTTTAAATGGACAACTATCTTACTCACACACATGAATTATCCTAACAAATATAATTATAATATAAAGTTGTTATTATTATTAACATTAGGCTGGGATAAAGGGATGTAGTTCAATATTCATTTTACTGGTTATTTATTTATCGTGTCAGGAGCGAACCAAGCAGTTGTATTGCATTAAAAACAAACAAACAAACAAAACACAGTTTGCAGACTTGGTATTCTATTAAATGTCCTTTGACCAGTAACTGCTGGACACTTGGAGTGCCTCTGGTGTTGCCATAAGAAGGTCCTCCATTGTGCATGTGGCAGAGCTCAGGTTGCATTGTAGTAGATGGTCTGTGGTTTGCTCTTCTCCACACTCGCATGTCGTAGATTCCACCATGTAGCCCCATTTCTTATGGTTGACTCTGCATCTTGTGGTTCCAGAGCGCAGCCTTCCAAGTCACCCAGTTTTCTGTGTGCCCAGGAGGGAGTCTCTTATTTGGTATCAGCCATTGAGGTTCTGGCTTTTAGCCTGCCACTTTTTGACTCTTGCTTGCTGAGGTGTTCCAGCAAGTGTCTCTGTAGATCTTAGAAAACCATTTCTTGATTTAAGTCATTGGCATGCTGGCTGATACTCAAACAGGGGATGGGCTGGAGCTGTCACTGCCTTGGTCCTTTCACTATTGGTTGCTACTTCCCGGCGGATGTCAGGTGGTGCAATGCCAGCTAAACAGTGTAATTTCTTCAGTGGTGTGGGGTGCAGACATCCCATAATGCAGCATGTCTCATTAAGAGCCATGTCCACTGTTTTAGCGTGGTGAGATGTGTTCCACACTGGGCATGCATACTCAGCAGCAGAGTAGCATAGAGCAAGGGCAGAGTTATTCACTGTATCTGGTTGTGATCCCCAGGTTGTGCCAGTCAGCTTTCGTATGATATTGTTTCTAGCACCCACTTTTTGCTTGCTATTCAGGCAGTGCTTCTTGTAGGTCAGAGCACAGTCCAGGGTAACTCCCAGGTATTTGGGTGTGCTGCAGTGCTCCAGTGGGATTTCTTCCCAGGTAATCCTCTGAGCTTGGGATGCTTGTCTGTTCTTAAGATGAAAAGCACATGCCTGTGTTTTAGATGGGTTGGGAATCAGCTGGCTTTCCCTGTAATAGGCAGTAAGATCACCTAGAGCTTCAGAGAGCTTCTGTTCAACCATCTCAAAGCTCCCTGCTTGAGCGGTAATGGCATGATTGTCAGCATAGATGAAACTCTCTTCCCTTCTGGCAATGGCCGGTCATTTGTATAAATGTTGAACACTGATGGAGCAAGGACACCCCCCTGAGGCAAGCCATTCCTCTGTTTTTACCATTTGCTTCTTTGGCCCTGGAACTCAACAAAAAAGCTCCTGTTTTGTAGCAGATTTCCTATGGGGCGGGTGAGGTGGTAATCCTTTGTGATATTATACATTTTTCTCAGGAGGCGGTGGTTTACAGTATCATAAGCCATTGACAGGTCTATGAAGATAGCTCCTGTGATCTGCTGCCTTTCAAATCCTTTCAAATGTGAAGTGCAACTTTTGCCTTTCCTGAAGCCAGCTTGCCAGTGGGATCGGAAATGGGTCTATTTTCCCCCATAATTCTATGCAAAATAAGTTTCTCCAGAACTTTGTAAAGATGGCACAAGGAGATTGGTCTATAGCTTTTTGGATCATTACGGTCTTTGCCTGGTTTCAAGATGGGTCTGACTCTTGCTTTCCTCCAGATTTTGGGGATTCGACAGGATGCAGTGCAGTTGCTTTTGGGCCAAAGTTTTTAATTTGTTCCATCCATAGATCATCCGGGCTAGCTGCTTTGCCATTTTTACATTTATTGAGAGCCATGTCCAATTCAGTAAATGTAAAAGGTTCATGAAGGTTGTTGTTCTCATTATCTGGTTGTCTGACTATTGGTTTCTTTCCTACTTTGGTGGTAAGGTTGGGTTTCCCAATTCTTCAAGAGTTGGTGTGCTATCTGATATGCCTTTATTACTAGTTGAACTCTATTTTGATATTCTGATATTTCACTCATTGCATTGGGAACTATAATCAACTTCAGCATCATAAGTAAATGTAAGGAAGTAGCATAAGTCATTATTATTAGTTTTATGTAAATATGCCTCTGTAAAAAAATGCTTATGGAAAAACTAGTTGTGGAAATGGTGTTCCTTGTTCCTGACTCTATTCAAAAAGGGCCCACAGCTCCCTGAAAATAATCCATATAACAATAGTGGTCTTTTTGAATGGGGAGAGCAATGCTATTTGAGAGAAATTCCTGAATATTAGTCATAAAAATCTTGCATGAGTGCAGCCCTTTAGTCTATGGAAGGTAAAACCATGATCTTTTGTCTTATTAACAGGCATCACTTCCAATCATTGGCTTGGATCAATTATCTTTACTTATAGTTTTTGCCCTATTAAAAATGCTAAAATAGGACATTCCGAAAGGTACTTCACTAGTTGGATGCCAAATCCTGTTGTATATACGTATAATAGCTGACTTTTAAAAAGCAACAAGTGTTGCAGGAGGCAACTACCACGGCATGAGTCTGCTGCTGTACGTGTAACCAGTTTAAATTATCTCACAAAAGCTTTCCATGTTAACAAATCATGCTGTAAACTGACATAATCTAATAAACTTGATAGATTTGTGACCTTGCTCTAGTGATACTTTATCAGCCTCAAGAGTAAGCCAAAGCTCCCTGAAAGCACAAGTTGTGGTATCACTGGCACCTGGAAGGAAACTAGATTATGCTCTTTATTGTTCTGTAACTTTGTTTTCTGACTCATGGAAACCCTAAGGAGGTCTATCGTGGGGTTTTCTAAAGCTTAGACTTGGATGAAAAATGCATCCTGACAGCTTTAAACCCTAGGTGTGAACATATTTTTCACTAGATCATGAGATCGATGCTTATGAAAGTAGGCGAGATCGGTGTTTCAGTGTTTGCCTCTCTTATTTCATTCACCATGTGACCATGTACAGTATTGTTCTGTGCTTTGTACACAGATATATTTACTCTTATTTTTCTGGATCTAGGTAGCATTAGGGTAGAAAACTGTGCATTCATCTAATTAAATGGTTCCCAAACTTTGGGCCTCCAGGTGTTTTGGACTTCAACTCCCAGAAATCCCAGCCAGCTTACCAGCTTTTAGGAACTGTGGGAGCTGAAGTCCAAAACACCTGAAGGCCCAAAGATTGGGAACCACTGATCTAAGTGTTCTCAAGTACACATTTCTTTCACCTCCATAGCAGTGAATGGTATCCATTCACGCATTTACATGAAAGAAAACGAGGAAGGGATGGACAGAGGCAGGAGGGGTAGTAACCATTTCATGGTGACTTAGGTTACCTTATTCTGGGTTCTTCATCTCATTAATACCAGAGTTGGACAGAATGTGGAGTCTTGGCTTTTATACAGGATGGTTTCCTGGAAGAAAATTAACCACTCAATCACACTTTGGCTGGCAGTTTTGACTACAGTCGAAAAATGTAGACCTTGATGTTGTCCGATTTTTACTCTTGCTCTTGAGTAATTATGTTCAGAACTAGAGCTTTCAAGTAAGCACGGCTGATTAAGTGCTTTGCCTTCTTTGTAAAATGCTCTTCCAATGTTAAACAATACTGTCTGAACATTTTTGACCACAATACATTAACCTTCCATTATTTAAACAGAATTATTTTAAAAGTATGCTATTTGGGTTTATTTTAAGGGTTACGATTGAGTCTAGCAAAAGCTTGATTTTGGAAAGCTCCATGTTTGACCTGCTAACAATCAGGAGGATATATAAACTGTCATTATCTTGTGTATTAATGCCGTAATGTCCTTATAATTGTCACTGAAGCTGCAACTGAGGGATCATTTTGGTGACATTCTTTTCCATGTGCTGCTTAATGAATGTGCATAGGGAGACCCATCTGTTCCATTGAAGGTTGGATGTATTACAGCCTTGTTATTGCCTCTCATTTCCATAATGAACAATCAAGGAACAAACAAGCTGAGGAGACAGATAAAGGCTGCTCAGAATTTCGACTCTGGAGTCAGCAGGGAACCAGTGAGTGGGTGGGCAGCTGAGACTGTGGTGGATAGGAGAGAAATATGAAACTGAAAATTTAATTGGAGTAACCAGGTTTATTAAGTACTTCTAATATGAAAACTTCTGAGGCACAAATGTTTTTAATCTGATTACAGCCAGGATGGTCAACATATTGTATTCCAAACCAACAATCAAGCCGTATGGGATAAGACTGTTACATTCACACTAAGAAGCTAAGGTTGTTTTGATTTCAGCATTCCAGACTATTACTGATTGGAGCGGGCAAACTTTAGTTTTCACCAGTCATTCAATTATGGTTGTAACAAAGGCTGCTTGTTCACACCCCTTCCCCCAACTGTATCCTTGAAACATCTCCACTTTGTTTATTAATGGTTCTTTACTTCCAAAATAGCTTCCTTTTCTAGATGGCACTGCAGGTTGTCCAGGGATGGTTAGAGTTTGAAAAACCCTTTCACCACTCCAAGGGAGTTTGGGACTACAGGCATTCCCCACATTACAAACAAGATAGGTTATGTAGGTCTGTTCTTAAATTGAATCTGTATGCAAATCAGAACAGGTACATTTTAAAGCATAGTTCTAGCCATACATACATGCTTTGGAAAGCAAAAGGAAGGGTTAAAACCATTGTAGTGTTGGTTTTGCTGTCTGTGCTCCTGTTCAGATTTCATGTCACTTTCTGTCCCTGTGATAAGTGGGTTTTGAAAGAAAATTCTTGTTGTGGAAACAAGGATTGGTGGTAAAACTTCATTTGAGACACTTTCCCCCATGATAACTTTCAGGAGTGAATTTCCCTTCCTAGGGGTAGATTTCTCTCACTTCCCGTTATATCACTCCTGTTCGTAACTATGAGTCATATGTAAATCCTATATCTGTAACTCAGGAACTGCCTGCATGACATTGATCTTCCTCCTTTCCCCCCTCATCTCTGCTCAGTGTGAATGTTTACACAGTCAGCTGTATAAAGAATGGGCATGAAAAGTTGCATCATGTTTTTAAAAAGGCTACTACATTCACGATGAACACTATGAAATAAAGAAGGTCTGTATCAGGTAGCTAAATTGATTCCTTAGAATTGCGTGGCAATTTGTAAAGTTTTTTGACTGGCTATTTAACTCAAGAGCTTACCAAATACTTGTGTTGGGATGTCAGAGGTAAGAGCTGCTACAATAGCCTCTTTAACCTGCTTCTGGTAGCACAACTGTGGACTAATGCTAGAAATGTTTTCCTGTTGATGCTAGGCTTTTATTTCTTTTGAAGCAAGGCTTTATGAAACAAGAACTGTTAGACTTTAATTGTTTTTAGATGTTTCAGGTATTTAGCTGTGTGTTTTTACTGTAAATCGCCCAGAGCCACCTGGGAGGGGCGATTAATAAATCCATAAATAAATAAATAGTGGATGTTTTTAACATACTGTACATCATTATCAATTTTAATGCCAACTTTTTGTGGCTTCATCTATTGGATATTCGGAATATTTTTTGGAATTCATCTCAAGTCTTCAAGCATTGAAGGCGGGTCAGGCTTCAGCCCAACATTACAGATATGCAACTCTGCCATAGTCTTGCAATTATGCCTGCCAATTTTTGTTAATCAAATCAAGATTAAACTGTGATGATATAGTTCAGAGTAGTTACCTGATTCCAGTTTTTACAAAATGCAAGCAGTATGCTGAGCAGCAACAGGACAGTTCAAATCATGTCCACGATCTCATTCTTGACTCTGTCAGAAGAACTATTGAATGATCCCATGAGTCTGAGTTTGAATGAAAACAGCCCCATTCGTCAATAGTATGGATAAAGGAAGTTCAGTCTTGTCAGCTGTCAGAAATCGGATTCTGCAATTGCATGAGACTGTATTTTTTTTCATCCACAAAACTGGTTTGTTCAAGCAGCCACTGTCTCTCTTGTTCATCCACAATCATTCTTAGTGTCACTTCTTGAAAGATATTATTTACTCCCACCTGGACAGTGCAGAAGGTTACCAAAATCAATGTCATTTTCAGGAATAAAAGCATAATCAAATAAAGATTGCTATTTCTCACATCAAAGATATTTGTTACCTCACCTCTTTAAAATGAATCTTTTTGAACATGCCAATACTGGCTTCATTTTCCAATCCAATTTTAGCCTCAAAGATGGTGAGTCCAAGATGTATCATTCCTATAGGATGAGAAATGAGAAATAAGTGGTTCCTCATCTTTATAAATGTTACTTTCATTTGGGAATGGTTCATAGCTCTTCACCAGGCAATGTTGAGCTAAAAAGACCACTAACCTGACTCAGTACAAGACAAGATCTTATGTTTTTACTGCTTGAGGCAACTGACACCTCACGATTCCCAGTAAAAACAAAAGGGCCAACCAGTGTATATGGTACCTTTCAATAAGAATGAGAAGAATGCCAAAGAGCCTCACCCAGGTCTCATCCTCACTGTCATATAATGCAATTTGAAAACTGGATTATATGGTCACTGTAGACCAGTGGTTTTCAACTTGTGGGTCCCCAGGTCTTTTGACCTACAACTCCCAGAAATCCCAGCCATTTTACCAGCTGTTAGAATTTTTAGGAGCTGAAGCCAAAACATCTGGGGACCCACAGGTTGAGAACCACTGGTGTAGACTCATATAATACATTATAAAATTCTACAGTGACCATATAATGCAGTTTCAAACTGCATTACATGGCAGTTTACGTGAAGCACCAGGTGGATTCTTCTTCTGTCCTCTGAATAATAAGCATTCTGCAATCTCTACTTGTTGAGATTTTGAAAACATATGCTATTCCGAACCTCCCACTCCAGCAGTTTTGATTGTTCATGTTCCTTTGTGTCTTTCCTCCAGAGACATACAGCATCTTCATCAAGTCCCAAATTCATCCTGTTGCAATTGCTATTCTTACCATAAGACATCATGATTAGCGTAGCTTCTTTGCCAAACCCTCTGCCACGGTTGCTGGGCTCTGAAAGAGAATGCATACTATCAGGTCTATTACCTTTGTTCATCTACGAGGGCGGGTCAATAAGTCTGTGACTTTTTGAATTTCCTGCCTCTTAACTGAAAGGGCAACACTGCTTCTGTCAACAAGCATCTGTTAGTTGACTCCTATCAAAATTTGAACAAGCTACGACATTTATTTTGTGTTTGTCAGATATTGATAGCAGACTACCACATGATTTGAAGAGAAAATGGAAAAAAGTGAATTTTGTGTGCTCATTAAGCTTTTTTTGCGGAAAAAACCATCACTCAAACCAAGGCTAAACTTGATAAATACTATGGGGAGTCTACACCATCAATTTCAATGGTAAAAAGTGGTTTACTGAATTTCATTGTGGCCGTACAAGGACGGAAGATGCCGAATGTTCTGGACGCCCAGTTGAGGTCTCTACACCCGAAACAATTTTTTAAAATCACAATATGGTGTTGGCCGATAGGAGATTGAAAGTGCAAGAGATTGTGGAAGCCATAGGCAGCTCATATGGCTCAGTGGTTTCAATTTTAAATGATCACTTGGGTATGAGAAAGCTTTCTGCAAGATGGGACCAGGACAATGTAAGGGTGCACACAATGCAAGGGTGCACACATGTGCAGTTTCCATGGCAACAATCCATGAATTGGGATATGAATTGCTCCCTATTCTCTGGATTTAGCCCCAAGTGACTATTTCTTGTTTCCAAACATGAAGAAATGGCTCGGCGGAAAGAAATTTGACTCCAACAATGAAATCATCTCACAAACAAATACCTATTTTGATGACCTCGATAAATCTTATTTTTTTGGGAGGAATAAAAAAATTGGAGAAACGTTGGACAATGTGTATAGAGCTCAAAGGAGACTACATTGGAAAATAAAATGATTTTTTATCCAAAAACCTGTGTTTCATTCAAAAAATCACTGACTTATTGGTCCACCCTAGTAGATCAGTGTTTCTCAAACTGTGCTCCTCCAGGTGTTTTGGACTTCAGCTCCCAGAAATCCCAGCCAGCTTGACAGCTGTTAGGAATTGTGAGAGCTTAAGACCAAAACATCTAGAGGAGCACAGTTTGAGAATCTGTGATCTAGAATATTACTCTTCCACCCTCAATACAACCTTCTTGGTTCTATCTGCTTTTGCAGCCCAAGAACATGGGAAACTCTTTCCTCTTTACCATAAGTAAATATTTCTTTGCAGTAGGACAAGACAGTCAAAAACAGCAGATTTTAAAAACCAGGTAGTCAATAATAAGAGTCTAAATACTATAAAGGCACCAAATTCTGTCTTGTTTTGGAAGCAGGATTCCAATGACCAATACAGACCAAACTTGGCATACAGAACCCCCATTACCCACTTTTTCAACCCGGGCACTGCCGGGTCCCCAAGCAGGATTTCAGTGATGGATTGCAACTGCCAGTAATTATCACCACTTGCTATGCTGAATATAGGAAATGGGAGTTGCACCTGGACAGATGCATGGTTCCCATCCCAAGGAAGCCTAGGGAGTGGACAAGTTTATGAAGAACTATGCTTCACTTTTTGGGAGTGGCAAAACACAGCCACCACAATTGTTAGACCAATGTGCCAAGAAATAGCAAGGCTTGAATTGTAGGGCCAGAAACAATATACACATTATGTCTCCTTTCATTACTGGAAATTTGGAGTGAGTTCTCACATATTATATGGTTCTTAATGTTTTCTTTACAACAGACAGATGTTGTATAATTTGAGCAACCAATTACAAAATACACAACAATAGAAGATAAATGGGACAGTAATCATTAAAGTACCTGCAATCATGATTTCAATTTCTCCCACTTTGAGATCTTCAGGATCTGTGAAGAACAAATTTACATCTCCAACCATGCACTCCTCCTCTGTAGCTTTCTGCCTAGACCACTTATCAGTATCAAGTACGATAAATGTGCATTCTGGAGAAACGGGGGGAGGGAAACATTTAAAACATTTTTTAATTCATTGGAAGAAGAGACCAGGTTAAACAAGCATAGTTACCACATTTCCCTACCATTCCTCTTCTGAGTTCTCCTTTCATTACTGGAAATTTGGAGTGAGTTGCTGTATCATATTGCTGAATATGATAAATACCCTTATCTCCTGCCCAAATCCAATGGAAAACAGAGAAAGAAGGAAAAGTTTGAACCTCACCTAATAGGGTTATTACTTTGACACCATATCAGATAAACATGTATTTATTAAACTTGCACTCACCAGTCCAGCTATGAAAGAGAGAGATGTAGTGTTAACGTCAATTCTAAAATGAAAACTCCACAAGCATTAAGGAAGTCTACTCCCACCTCTTTTTTATATTCAAGTGTGCTTTCTCATGCTGGATTACTTTTGGTATTAGACACATGATTTGAGAAAATATTTTAAAGCATGAGGATGTTGGGTGTGGGAAAAGACCTGTCCTTTTACTTAGTACTACGATAGTCTCTCTCAGCCTATGTGGTGGTTTCATGAAAGCACATGGCTGTTTTATGTCAGTTGAACTGCAAATAAAATATAAACATATAGGTTCACTACCCTATTCTCAAACCCCTTTAAGTGTTTAAAAGCCTTACTGTCGGTATCTTCCCGCCAACTGCGCTGCATCTCATATTCCTGTTCAAGGCTTAGTGGTTCAGACGCAGTTAGACGTTGCAACTCTTCAGACTTCATCCACTCATGGTATCTGATGAGAAAATCCAGAAAGAGGCAGCATATAATCCCTTTTCAAAACATCACACGTATGTGGTCCTAAAATAAGCCATGCCCCTACCATTAACATTTCAGATGTCTAGGAAAACTGGTACAGTCATGTTTATATATATTCAGATTTATACTGTTAACAGCATGCATGTTATGTGATCATGACCACAGTACAGTACAGAATAATACTATACAAATAGTGTGAAATGACTTTAGCTGAATTCTGGTTGGTTCAGCCCTCATTCCACTGGTACACCATTATTAGGCAGTCACTTTGATGAGGGGGAAAAAAAGCCTGATCCTAGGGACAATGTGACATCATTATCATTATCTTTATTTACATCCCACCTTTCTCCCAATGGGGATTCAAGGCGGCTAACATCTATCCACACTAGACAGTTTTAAAAGAGCAATTCAAAAGTTGCTATTTTGTATTGCTCTGGGGGGTAAAGTAATAAAGAAAGCTGATCATTATTCAGAGATAAACTGTAGCCTTTCTCCGTGTGAAGGGCGCACAAAATGAGGCTCACATACTGCATATAATCTCCAAGGTTGTTTGTGAAGCTCCAGATCAGGGATCTTCCAACTTTTAAAGCACAATTTAAAAGTTCCTCAGGCTGTTGAGGGGGGTGGGGTGGACTATAGTTTGAAAAAAGCATGAACTAATTACACTGCACATGTTTTATTTGTAGCGCAAGAAACCCTGTAAGCACCGAACAATATTTAAAATTAAATACAATTTTAAGCAACATAAACAGCATTTCAATGGGAAGTGAGGGTCTGCTTTTGGATGATGAGACAGCCAAGTTAATTAGGATTGTTGCTGTTGTGTGCCTTCAAGTAGTTTCAGACTTAGGGTGACCTGAAGTCTAACGTTTAGGGCAGGCGCTGGGTAAATTTATTTATTTGCTATGCTTCTATACTGCCTCTCTCAGCCCGAAGGCGACTCGGGCTTGGAGGGCTGCATTCGGCCTGTGGGTTGTCATCTGGGGACCTCTGCTCAAGTTGAGTCCCCCCCCCCCCAAAAGTCACATTTTTGCCCACAGCTTGGGTGGTGACAGGGCAAGGGAGGTTGCCATGTTTTTGCCTTCTTCACCATTTTGGACCTTGGAAAAGGCTTTTAAAGAACATGAAGTCACTTCTGGTCACTTTTTGTTGTTAAAATTATTATTATTATCATTTATATAGTATATCCCTGTACATAATGCTTTACAATTAAAAAACCCCCAAAACCATTCATCTGCTTCTCACATGTAGGAAAACGTTATATGGGCCTAGAATGGCTTTTAGGAACAACTAAAAATTGAATGGCATGTGGTGGTTGAGGTATAGCCTTCTAAGTTCTCTTAGGTGCCTAATGTCCTCCCTTTGCTTCTCTGCCCCTCTCCCCTCATTTTTCTAAGCCCTATTTTACATTAATGTCTAGGTTGCAGTGACAAATATCTTACCAACTTGCTGATGGCCACTCAATAAGTGCTAGAAATGCAAAGCACCGTGTCTTTATTTCCTGAGTACTTTCTCAAATAAAAGAGCAAAACAGGCACCTGGGAGCAATTTTATTAGATGTTTCCTTGTTGCATATAGTCTAAACAAAAACCTAAAACATATGTTAACTTTTCTTCAGATGATGAATGACTTAGTCCATGTGTACAATTTTCACACCTGGATGTATTTAGGTCTGCATGCTGGCACATTTTGGATAAAAGAGAAATGGACAAACTTGTAATCTTCACCAGATAATTAAAATAAACTAATGTTCTTTTTTCAAAAACAGGGGTAAGAAGTGTTATCTATTTCTTACCTTGGTACATGAGCAGAGGTGTATGGTACCAGAGTCACTCTTTTTCCTTGTAATACAGTATTCTGGTTAATCCTCATAGTCCAAAACCTGAAACAGGATAGATTAGTAAGTGATGAAATCTGATTAATATAATTAATCAGCACTAAAACACTTTATAGGATGTTAATTGAATTTCCCTCCTTTACTTAATTTTCACAAAATAATTGAACATAGGAATAAAGTCAATTCATTTGAAATGTGTTATTGAAGAAGAATTCTATAAATACTGCAGACTCCTGTTTATATGATGTTATTATCAAAATAATAAAAAAAGAAATAAAAAAAAAAAAGAGTCTACTCCAAAGTAAATATTATAATATCTTTACCAAGAATAAAGCAATTCAAAATCATAAATACTGCATGAAATCTCCAAATAAATAGCTGGAATCAAGGAAATCAAGGCAAGTGAATAAACTGAGTCTGTCATACTTTGGACATATGATGACTCTCTAAAAAGGCAACAAAGGCATGAAGGAAACTAGGAAGTCCATGTTAGATCGATAGACTCAGGTCCCATCTACTCTTGATTACTTAACATAGTTGACAGCTGGTGCTGGAGAAAATGCTTTCACTGTGCAGATTATTACATGGAAAATCCCTGAATCTGTTTGAGGCACAGAACACTGAGCCACATTAAGGAATTTCTTGCAGGCACTTTTGTGGGTGTTTGTTATAATAATAATAATAATTTATTTGTAACCCACCCCCTCTCCCTGAGGGGACTCTGAGCAGCTTACAACAATATAACAGTATAAACAAAACAGGTAATAAACATATAAACAAATTAAAATTAAGTAAACAAACAATAACAAAGCAAAATATATGGAAAATTGAAACAAAACATGTTACGTATGACACAAGAGACATTGTTGTCTGACCACCACAGTTTGAAGCTAGCTTTTAACTACATTAAAAGTCAGTGTCGATGAGGCCTCAGCCAAAGAAACCAGAGCCCAAATAAATAAAAAAACTCAAATAAATAGAGCCAATCAAGCCTAAATTCTTCTTGGAAATCAAGATAAGAAAACTGAGACTGTCATACTTTGAACATATTGTGCGAAGTGATGACTCCCTAGAAAAGACAGGAGGCAGTAAGAAAACAGGAAAATTGTGCTACAGATGAATACACTCAGTCAAAGAAGCATATGTTTGCAAAACCTGAGCTAAGTAATAACAAAATGACTTGGAAGTCTCTTATTCACGGGGCCACCATAAATTGAAGTCAACTTGACAGCAATTAACAACAGAAAAAAACTTATGAATCAGAGGCAATTGAATCTTAAGTTGTCACAGACCATCTACATCAGGGCTGTCCAACTTCTACCGGACCTGTGGCCGGAATTCCGGTTACTGATGACCTGGGGGGCCGAAGGGTCTGCCTCCGCCCCCGGCTCCGCCCCCTCCCCAGCTCCGCCCCTCCCCAGCTCCGCCCCCCCCGGCTCCACCCCTGCCCCGCCCCTCCCCCCGGCTCCGCCCCTCCCCCTCGGCTCCACCCTCTCCCGCCTTGGAGGTGTCTGTGGAGGACACCGGGGCTTTGACTTGGAGATAGAGATGAACACCAAAATCCCAGTCTCAAGTCCCAGTCCCTGCTTGGAACTGGATTATATTGCAGTGTGGACTCAGGGCCCTTCACACAGCCATATAATCCAGAATACCTGCTTTGAACTGGATTATCGGAGTCCACACTCATATAATCTGGTTTAAAGCAAATAACATGGGATTTTATTCAGATGTGTGGAAAGGAAGTCAAATAAGAAGCCAGGGCCCTTCCACACAGGCCTATAACCCTGAATGATAAGGCATAATATTCATTCTGCCTCTGCTAATAATAATAATAATAATAACAACAACAGGTTCCTGGGTAGGAGACCTCCAAGGGCCATCCAGGGCCATCAGTCCAATCTCCTTCTGCCATAAGGGAAAATACAATCAAAGCATTCCTCACAGATGACCATTCAGCCTCTGATGATAAATAATAATAATATTAATTACAATGGGTTCCTAGAATAGGAGACCTCCAAGGGCCATCCAGTCCAATCTCCTTCTGCCATAAGGGGAAAATACAATCAAAGCATTCCTCACAGATGGCCATTCAGCCTCTGATGATGATAATAATAACAATAACAATGGGTTCCTAGAATAGGAGACCTCCAAGGGCCATCCAGTCCTACTTCCTTCTGCCATAAGGGGAAAACACAATCAAAGCATTCCTCACAGATGGCCATTCAGCCTCTGATGATAATAATAATAATAATAATAACAATGGGTTCCTAGAATAGGAGACCTCCAAGGGCCATCCAGTCCAATCTCCTTCTGCCATAAGGGAAAATACAATCAAAGCATTCCTCACAGATGGCCATTCAGTCTCTGATGATAATAATAATAATAATATTAATTACAATGGGTTCCTAGAATAGGAGACCTCCAAGGGCCATCCAGTCCAATCTCCTGCCATAAGGGGAAAATACAATCAAAGCATTCCTCACAGATGGCCATTCAGCCTCTGATGATGATAATAATAACAATAACAATGGGTTCCTAGAATAGGAGACCTCCAAGGGCCATCCAGTCCTACTTCCTTCTGCCCTAAGGGGAAAACACAATCAAAGCATTCCTCACAGATGGCCATTCAGCCTCTGATGATAATAATAATAATAATAATAACAATGGGTTCCTAGAATAGGAGACCTCCAAGGGCCATCCAGTCCTACCTCCTTCTGTCATAAGGGGAAAATACAATCAAAGCATTCCTCACAGATGGCCATTCAGCCTCTGATGATGATGATGATAATAATAATAATAATAATAATTACAATGGGTTCCTAGAATAGGAGACCTCCAAGGGCCATCCAGTCCTACCTCCTTCTGCTATAAGGGGAAAACACAATCAAAGCATTCCTCAGCCATGTTGAATCAAACCTAAACTTTCATGAGAGCAACAGAAAGTACTGAACCTTGAGTTTGGGAGTTGTAGTTCTCCTCCATCCAGAGAGCACTGTGGACTCAAATAATGATGGATCAGGACCAAACTTGGCAGGAATCCTCAGAAGAGGAGGAAGCCAGAAAGGGAATGGATGAGCACCCCCCAGCACGCTCCGAACTCGGCCCTGCCCCTTTTTCGCTCTGGCCACGTCCCCTCTCGCTCTGTGCACTCTCTCTCCTTCCCTGTTACGATCAGGTGGTGGAAGGGGGATGGAATGAAAGGGGGAAAGAGAGAGAGAAGGAGGGAAGGAGAGAGGGGGGAGGGAAGTAGGAGGAGGAGGAAGGGAGCCTGCTCCTCCCCCCCCCCGCCCTCACCCCCCGTCGCGAAAAAAAATAAATAAAAAATATTCCAAAAAATATTCCAAAAAAATATTCCAAAATGTTTTTTTTAATTTTAAAAAGCAGATATCTTGCAGGAGGGTAGGGGGCCGTGGGGTAGGGGCTGGGGGGCTGTATACGGCCCGCGGGCCGCCAGTTGGACAGCCCTGGTCTACATCATGGTAAAAATGTTACATTTCAAAAGGGCTCCAAAACTTCCTGTTGTTTCTGCTGCCTCTGAGGATATAACATTAATACACTAGACTAGAAGATAAGATAAAGTAAGATAAGAAGGATGTTGTTGTTCTGTTAAAACCCATGTTGTCCTGGCCTTCTGTAATAAGCAGATAACATCATAGACACCTAAGTAAAGGCAAAGGTTTCCTCCTGACATTAAGTCTAGTCATGTCCGACTCTGGGGGGTGGTGCTCATCTCCATTTCTAGGCCGTTGTCCATAGACACCTCCAAACTTATGTTGATGGCATGACTGCATGGAGCTTCTTGCTAAGGTAGCACCTATTGATTTACTCACATCTGCATGTTTTCAAGGTTGGTAGGAGCTAACAGCAGGAGCTCACCCCACTCCCCGGATTTGAACTGCTGACCTTTCAGTCAGCAAGTTTAGCAGCTCAGTAGTTTAACCTGCTATGCCACTGGGGGTTCATAGACACCTAATCTCCCATCATATCCTACAGCTCGTTCACAGGTCATTTTCCTCCTAGAGTGCTTGGAGGTGGTGTATATACACTGTTTAATTAATGCAGTTTGACATCACTGCAATGTTATGGAATCTTGAGGGGGTTGTAGTTTTACAAGTCCTTTAGCTTTCCCTGCCAGTGAGCGCTGGTGCCTCGCCAAACGAGAAATCCAAGATCTCATATCAGTGAGCCATGGCAGTTCAAGTGGTGTCAAACTGTGTTCATTTTAAAGTGTAGGCAGGAAGAAAGAACAGGAAGAACAAGGTTCAGCCCAAGGGATGATGATGGCGACGGCGAGTGTACTACTAGGACATTTATGTACACCCGGCTTCCCCTTCGTGAAAGACTGAGATTTAAATTGCATTGCAATCAGAAACATTCAAAAAGTAAACTGAATTATTTCCAAGCAACATTATATTATATCTTAATATATTAACTCAGATAATAAAAACCAAACCAATTTCAAATCCTTATATCTAGGAGAGCTCCCTGTGGGAGTTGAAGTCCATTGGAAGGGGCCTGTGAGGAATTGTGGGAGTTGAAGTCCTTTGGAAGGGGCCTGTGAGGAATTGTGGGAGTAGAAGTCCTTTGGAAGGGGCCTGTGAGGAATTGTGGGAGTAGAAGTCCTTTGGAAGGGGCCTGTGAGGAATTGTGGGAGTAGAAGTCCTTTGGAAGGGGCCTGTGAGGAATTGTGGGAGTAGAAGTCCTTTGGAAGGGGCCTGTGAGGAATTGTGGGAGTAGAAGTCCATTGGAAGGGGCCTGTGAGGAATTGTGGGAGTAGAAGTCCTTTGGAAGGGGCCTGTGGGATTGTAGAAGTCCTAGAAGTGTGGGGGTCTGGGAGTTGAAGTCCTTTGGAAGGGGCCTGTGAGGAATTGTGGGAGTTGAAGTACTTTGGAAGGGGCCTGTGGGGAATTGTGGGAGTTGAAGTCCTTTGGAAGGGGCCTGTGAGGAATTGTGGGAGTTGAAGTCCATTGGAAGGGGCCTGTGAGGAATTGTGGGAGTTGAAGTCCATTGGAAGGGGCCTGTGAGGAATTGTGGGAGTTGAAGTCCATTGGAAGGGGCCTGTGAGGAATTGTGGGAGTTGAAGTCCATTGGAAGGGGCCTGTGAGGAATTGTGGGAGTAGAAGTCCTTTGGAAGGGGCCTGTGAGGAATTGTGGGAGTAGAAGTCCTTTGGAAGGGGCCTGTGAGGAATTGTGGGAGTAGAAGTCCTTTGGAAGGGGCCTGTGAGGAATTGTGGGAGTAGAAGTCCTTTGGAAGGGGCCTGTGAGGAATTGTGGGAGTAGAAGTCCTTTGGAAGGGGCCTGTGAGGAATTGTGGGAGTAGAAGTCCATTGGAAGGGGCCTGTGAGGAATTGTGGGAGTAGAAGTCCATTGGAAGGGGCCTGTGAGGAATTGTGGGAGTTGAAGTCCATTGGAAGGGGCCTGTGAGGAATTGTGGGAGTTGAAGTCCATTGGAAGGGGCCTGTGAGGAATTGTGGGAGTTGAAGTCCATTGGAAGGGGCCTGTGAGGAATTGTGGGAGTTGAAGTCCATTGGAAGGGCCTGTGAGGAATTGTGGGAGTTGAAGTCCTTTGGAAGGGGTCTGTGAGGAATTGTGGGAGTTGAAGTCCTTTGGAAGGGGCCTGTGAGGAATTGTGGGAGTTGAAGTCCTTTGGAAGGGGTCTGTGAGGAATTGTGGGAGTAGAAGTCCTTTGGAAGGGGCCTGTGGGGAATTGTGGGAGTAGAAGTCCTTTGGAAGGGGCCTGTGAGGAATTGTGGGAGCTGAAGTCCAAAACACCTGAAAGGCTCAAGTTTGCCCAGGCCTGCTTTAGGCCTAGTACCCCTAGAGCAGTGGTTCTCAACCATTGGGTCCTACAACACCCAGAAATCCCAGCCAGTTTACCATCTGCTAGGATTTCTGGGAGTTGAAGGCCAAAAGATTTGGGAACCCCACGGGTTGAGGAAGGTTGGCAGAAACTTCTGCGGCGACGTACCCTTTCTGTTCCCTTGACGAGGCTCAATCCCTAAAGGCAGCAACATCCGCTCTCAAAAGGACCCACGCCTCACAGGCTGCCGTGTTTACCTAGATCCGCACATGCGCAGTCACGCCTTTCCCCCTGAGCTACGGCAGCCGCGGAGCCCCAAACCGACCCCTCTCTCTCCCCGCCCGTCACGTGATCCGAGAGCAGGCTCAGTCGGCGTCGAGCCTCGCCACTCCCGCCTGCGGTTCTCGCCCGGCAGAGACGTGCCCTTTCCTCTGGCGCGCATGCGCATCGGTACTCCCGGCCCGGAATGCAGGAGGCCGGCTCACGGCTGACTGTGGGGCCGGGCGCCGTTGGCCTACTCTGGAGGGTAAAAGGCGCCGCGAAGGGAGAAGCGTGGGAAGGCCCCGAAGTTTGGGGGGCGAGGGGAAGGTGGAGGGGGGCGAGGGGAAGCGGCTGCTTCGGCAGCATTTTGGGGTTCCTCACGAAATGCTCCCTGCCCAGCTGTGAGGGGAACTAAGGGTACATCTTCACCAGGCACAGGCAAATTTCGGCCCTCTGGGCGTTTTGGACTTCAACTCCCACAATTCCTCACAGCCTCAGGCCCCTTCCAAAGGAAGGGGCCTGAGGCCGTGAGGAATTGTGGGAGTTGAAGTCCAAAACGTCTAGAGATGCCAGTCAAGAGCCATCTGTTTTGGGGTCCCTGCGTTTTTAAAACTAAAATCACAATCTCAAGTGGAGATTGTGATTAGATGTTTCCAGTCTGTACCATACCACCTCAGTGATGTATGGCAGCTACATATTGTAAACGGCAGAGTACGTTGTCCGAAATAAGGTTTCTTTCTTTCAAAGGGCTCTTCCATACAGAACCTAATACCAGGATCTGATCCCAGGTTTTCGGTTTATCCCAGATTATCTGGCAGCGTGGACTCGTATATAATCCAGTTTAAAGCAGAAAACCTGGGACCTTACTCCCAGAAGACTGGGACAGGATTACAGGCTGCTCAGTTTGCGGACGGGTCCCACCTAATTGACTTCCTCTGTGTTGATATAATCTTGAATTTTTATTTCTTGCCATAGGAGCCCTTAGTGGCACAATGGATAAAAGCCTTGTGCCGGCAGGACTGCTGACCAACAGGATGGTGGTTCAAATCCGGGAGAGGAGTGAACTCCCATCTCAGCTCTAGCTTCCCATGCAGATGGCCAGTTCTCTCATACTGGTAGCGACTTGCAGTTTCTCAAGTTGCTCTTGACACACACACACACCTTGCCATGTGAATGGCCTTGAGCCCCATCTTGGGAACTTTCTTAGTATTTATTTATTTATTGTTCATTGTTCATTCTTGTATACCGCTCCTTCCAGCAGGCTCGGGGCGGTTTACACAAAATCAGTTTATAAAACAGCAACAATTCAATTTAAGAACAGTGACAATATAAAAACAAACATAAAACAACAATTTATACAGGACTCAAGAATTAGACGATTTCCTCAAGAACCATTTAAGTTAAAGGCCTGCCTAAAAAGGGACGTTTTACAGGCTCTCTGAAATGGAGCCAGTTCCTTAATGGCACGGACTTCATCTGGCATTGAATTCCATAGCGATGGCACCGCTACGGAAAAGGCTCTTGATCTGGTTGTGGACAACCGGCAGGAATGAATGGATGGAACTACTAAGAGGTTTTGCTCTTCCGAGCATAGTGATCTCAGGGGAACATTAGTCGAGTGTTCCCATGCATCCTTCCAGAGAGCCCATTATAGGAATCTTCTCCTGATCTTCAGGCTTTTGGAAACCCATTCCCCTCTCCAAGTGTAAGAGGAAATAAAGGACACCTCTTTCTCCCATTAACTCAGTTTTTCTTCTTCTGCTATGCTATATGGGCCTGGTGGGATAAGAGACTCAAACTGAAGGATGCTATGGTTTATTAGTTTCAGGATACCACATTGTTATGGAAAGTTGCTTTCTCATTATTAAACCTTCTCCATTTACAGCATACTTACTATCAATTTTATTGATGCAAAAGTCACTTTGCTCTGTCCTCAGTTTTGATACACTAATATTCTTTGTCTCCAGTCGCTGTCACACGCTAGCTTCACACAGGATGCTTGACCTCTAGGTTCTTCAGACCCTTCTCCTTCCTGCCTCTGTCTCAGTCACACTTTCATTAAGTTTAAATACTGTCAGGAACCTTTGATTGTATTTTAAATGTATTTAGTAGTCTATGCATTTGTTCATTTAATACAAAGTTATGCACAAGTGTGTAGAAACCATTGCTTCGCCTCGGTTTAGCCTTGTTTCTTTTTGTAAAGTATTGACCTGCTTGAGTTTGCTGTTAGAGGAAATAATGTATAGCTTTTCTAACCGAAAACCTGGACACTATTTTTTCCTTTCCTTTTTCAGACGTAATTCTTTTCTTCTCAGTAATGTTCATGCTTCCATAAACCTCTGGACATTTAATATTTCTCAATACCTCTTCATTTATTTAAATAATTTTCTTTGCTATTTGAGAAAAAAAGCCTATCGGGATCCATCAATTGAATAGTCCCTGGCTTACACTTTGTTGAGATAAAAGGGAAGGAACTGGGAATGGAAAGCATGATGCTAGTAGTTTATTCGGTTTGTCTGTTCCAGACCCAAGCATACACAAGATTGCACTGTTCTTATCTTCTGTATGGGCATGTTCTTTCCTGACTTTCATTTGTCTCCTTTCTACTCTTCTACTGATTCTTTTCTTATTTTTGGTTTGTCTTCATGAGTTCCAGTTTAATTTTATTCTTTCCTTCCGACGGGACAAGATAATTCTTTACAGGTTACAGACTAATCTTTGACAGTTTACTTTTCTTTTAGCACTCTATTCTGAGATATGTCTAAATAATAATTCATATGATTGCAGTCTTAGCCTCCCAGTTGGTGATCCTTGCTTCCAAAGAGAGATGAGACAAATTGCTGAAGGAGTTAAATAATTTCCCCCTGTTTTCCTGATATTCCCATCATCCTCGAAGCAACCAACCTTTATGATATGTGAAGGGGGGGATAACCAGTGAAAATGGGGGAAATTGTTTTTCTCCTTCAACCCCCCCCCCAAGTAGAATATTCTTTTCTGACTAGCTCCTTTTTTAGAGTCCGTCTGGAGAATGGAACAGTACCGCCTATTTTTATTGGGGTTTTTTTTAATTATAAAGGGAACAGTGTGTATTTATGAATTAATAGGGGAAGATTTCATTTTGCTTTGAGGGGATTGCATGCATGAAAGGTTGATAGCCTAGCAATGAGAATTTTGTTAGCTTGTTCATAGGAGTTAAGAATTCTGAGTTGAAATGCAAGCGCTTGCTGGGATATGTTTACCTGTAAGGCAAACACATTCTACACAGCTAGACTTGCACCAGTGCATGATGATGATAATGATCTACATCTAATGTCTTGCATTAAAGACTGCTGTTCTAAAAACAGCTCCCATATTTCTTTCAGGTTAGTGGTGGCAGGATCCAAAGGGAGTGATTTCTCTATCCCAGCTGTTCCATCTCATTGAACATGGCTGGAGGAATCACTGATACAGGGGAGCTGTACTCTCCTTATGTGAGTATTTAGTGTTTGTATTTTTTCGTGCTGCAGTTTTATATTTGGCTAGATGTTTAAATTTGCCCTTTTATGTAACACATGTTTTTGCTTGTTCATGCTTACAAGAATAAACATTTAATTGCTGAATTATTGGCTTGAATACTTTACATCTGTGTTAAAATGTGTCAAGGGAGAAGCATATTTGTTTGCTCTGTTCACTCACACATCCTCTAAGTCTAAAGCCTTCTGGAGTTCATGCATCTTATGTCACTGAAAAAACAAACTGCTCTGATGTTTATGTAATTTGCCATATAGAATTAATAGAATTAAATATAATATATGCCTTTATGGTACTAAAACTACATCATTGGACAATGTTGCTTAGAAGGGCAATGACATGACACACAATTATATGTTAGAATGACAATAAGGAAAAAAGTCCAAAGTCAGAAGCAAAAGTAAGTAAGTAACTTTAGTGGGCGGGGTTACTAAAAAGAAGTTAGGTTCTATCTAGTAGTTGCCTCATGAGACACAGAGAAGGGATTTTCATTTATTCTCCCCTCTTTAGTCCCTTGTGCTCTGTTCTAGAGGAGGCCACAGACCAAAGGGAGAATTTTGGAAAAACAAGTCTCCTGTGAATGGAAAGATAATGTTAAATATAACCTAGAATCTTCAAAGCAATTTTTGAACTGATTTAACTATGGCTTATGGGCAGCATAAGTGAAGCATAGAGGATCTGACCCTTTAAGCTTACTAGATCAGAGACTTTCCTAGGAATCGTATGTACATCCTTCTGAACTCTTCAAGAGAAGAGCAGAGTTTAAATGCAATGGAAAAAGCTCCATTCTGTTTATGTAATATTAGGAGGGTGGAGCTTCCGCTGTTAGCACCAGCTTCTGCCAATCTAGCAGTTCAAAAAATGCAAATGTGAGTAGATCAATAAATGCTGCTTTGACAGGAAGGTAACGGTGCTCCATGCAACCATGCAAGCTTGAGCTTGGAGGTTTCTACGGACAACGCGGGCTTTTTGGCTTAGAAATGGAAATGAGTACCAGCCCCCGGTCGGACACAACTAGAAAACCTTTACCTTTCCTATGGCAAAAGAAAGTATCTAAACCATTCTCCTACATGGGTTTCAGGCTTTTCCCAAACTTTGACACATACGTCAGTTTCTCTTTTTTAAGGCTGAAAATTTATTTTGCAAAACAATTGGAAACAAAAGGTATGAACAGTTCCCAAGGTTTTTGGCTATATTTTTATAGCATGTTTGAATTTACATAATGTTTTATTCTGGTAAACTATTCAGCACATACTGCAAATTTTCTTTTTTCTTTTAAATTGTGTGGCTCTTCAGAGCTCTGTCTTCTTTCCCTTGTTTGAGATGTTGCAATAATCCGTATCTCTCATTCATTATAATTTATGACTGGGAACTCACCTCTGGAGCCTTTCATGTGGTTATTCTCTCATATTAACATGATTCTTTTAATTGCCAACTTCCATCTGCTTTCCCACTAAACAAACAGGGCAATGAAATAACTTATCAGATTCCTATTAGGCTTATTGTTTAGTTTAGACGCTCCGGAGGGGAGCTCCCCATTGTAAATTATAACAAATGAGAGATACAGATTATTGCAATGTCTCAAACAAGGGAAAGAAATTTTGGTATATCCATGCTATACCCCATATAATGAAGTAGTTGCATGAGAAATTTTAAGGAACTACACAAAAAACTGCAAGGCTTTTGATTTTCAAGGATTTTTCACTTGGTGTGCCAAATGAGGAAACGGTATGAATTATACAAATTAAGTCCTGTCATAGTGGAGGTTTAGTCACTGATAGAGCTCACATGATGTTTTAAGCTCATATGATGTATCGAGTTTATCCCTTTTAATCAGCAGATTTTATCTTTCTCTTTGTAAGATAAGTATGTTTGTAAGATAAGAATGTATTGGTTTAATCTGTATCCTGGTTCATCTTGAAGGCTTGAATGGAAAACAGAACCAGTTGAGAGACTGAAAGGCATATGGTGGATTGTGTGTGCCAGTTTCACTTGCCTTCCGGCCTGCTTCAAACTAACCTCAGCCCTTTAACTTACTATGTAGTAGTTGAAATTTTGGGAGACATTGGCCTTCCAAGTATATTGTAGACTACAACTCTTTTACCATCAGTCATCTTGAGCAGAATTGCTAGCCAAAAGTATATGTGGAAACATAGGTTGTTTACCCTGATGGAGTCTGTGGCATTGTCCTAATGTAATGTGAGCTAATAGATATTTCTTTACCGATCTTCTGAAACTTCACAGTGCCTCAGTTTGATGTGAAGTTGTTCCTTTTTGCCCATTTTGGATTAGCCACCTCATTCTGACATGGGATTGGGCATCATTCTCTGAAGACTGGAGGGGTGTTTTTTATTCTGACCCTCAGTGAGCTATATACATACACCACTCCCTTTTTGTCAGAACTGGAAGTGATGTTGTTGTACCTGGAAGTTATTGTAATGGATTTTAGGGAAGTTCTTCCTGGTTGCCTTCAATAGTGCTAAATGTTTAATACTACCAGTCCCTCTCCCCCTGTATATCTCGGGTTTTTTTAATCCCCCTATTCAGTAGATCGTTTTTCAAAATTGGTGTCTCACAGTGGAGTGAATTGGATCCAGGAATCCAAAGGGCTAAGCAGTTCCTAAACTGATCACTTTAAATCCCTAGGTTTTTAATACAATGTTTGTAATTGCAGGTGGGCCTGGTTTACATGTTTAATCTGATAGTTGGGACAGGAGCTTTAACAATGCCAAAGGCCTTTGCTGCAGCTGGTTGGCTTGTCAGCCTCATCCTAATAATGTTCCTAGCATTCATGAGGTAAGATTGTGCTTCATATCACCTCTATGAAAATCAGTTAAGAACTTGCATTAGTCAAAAGTAAAATGAGAATCCAGGGAATACAGTTCTTGCAGCAATTTTCTTAATGTGGTTTCATTGAGTAAGATGTTATATGACATTTGCAGTTATTCTAGATGATATTCCTGTCTGATTCATTTGTTATATGAGGGATGGAAATGGGTTAAATTGCACATTTATTTCTGCATGTTTGGGATATCATTTGTGAATCTGATGCCATCAGAGGACCACACATAGCTGTAATGCACAAATAATGTGTTCACATGTGTGTCTACAAGCACATCACACAGAGAGATTCCATCATAGGTAGGTCTATTGCATATAGTCAGTATCTCAGATAAGTTATTAATTGTATAATATGGTTCTGTTCTTATTGGTGGTCATGTGTGTACACCATGTCTGTATGTTTATATAATATATATCCTGTTCCTCTTTACAAAGAACATAGCACAATTCACAGATTTTTTTATAAGTTGCCTGATATTTAGCAGTACAAAAAACAAGAAATGGAAAGCATGCTTTTTGTGTAGGGTAGTATTCTAGATAAGCATAGCATCCAATTGGGGCTAATTCCTGCCTAATGCAGAGATAGGGAAAATTGGCAGTCCAGAGCTTGTCACAGTGCACCTTCTGTCAGACCAACCAATCAGCATTAGAAGCAGGGGTAGAGGACTAGAGTTGTAGTACAGCAGCATTCCCTGGTTTGAAGGATAGCTGGAGTCAGTAGTTGACATGCCAATTTTAAATTGCATGTATAACATGTTCTCTTCCATCCTTTTAATACTATTTCATAACTAAATTAGATTATTAGCTAGTTGGTAGGTAGCTCATAGTTGACTATTTCATTATCATATGAGTATGGTTCAACTTTTAGAAAGGATGTTTTGATTTGGGTGTTGACAAACTCCAGAAGTAGGCAATTTAAGTGTGATTTCTTTGATACTAATGCAGATATGTATAGTCTGAATTCCTAATATGCTCCCCTCAAAGTTAGAAGGAGAGACACAACTTTAGAGACTAATTTCTTCCCTGAGTTGTCTGTGCCTTGGATTGTGGAGCAGCGGCTATACATCCCACATATACTCACACAAGAATTCACAGGGTTGATTGAGTTCAAATGCAGGTTCTTTTGAATAGTTTTCAGAAATAGAGGAAGCAAGAATTTCTCCCTGCTCCTGGGAATCTTATTTTTAATAGCCCAAGAATGTAGGTGCAAGATGAACAAGGAAAACATCAAGTGGGGAACTAAACTAGCTTTTTCCTAATACTTAGTGTACCACCTAACCTGTGGTCAGCTTTTGATGAAGTAGTAGCACCTGGAAATTAATACACTAAGTACTGTATTTCATCGCTACCCTTCCTTTTGGGGGGTCCCAGTTTTGGTCTTTAAAAATTATTTGCATAATAGTTGCACCCCCTGCCAGCACACCTGCCCCTTGGAGCAACTCCTGTAGATGTGAGGGGCAGATGCACGGGGGGTGGGAGGGTGGGGTGAAGACACTAGATCTAGGAGGCATCACTTGTCTGCCACCAGCCAAGAGAGGCCTCATAGCCATCCGGCATGCAATTAGAGCTAGTAGGCCTCTTTCATCTGTGCAGCTCTAAAGGCCTCCCATTTTTTCCATACCATAATAGTCCCACACCCCAAAAGTATAACTGTTATGCAATGAAATATGGTATATTTATGGTAGTTACACTGGAAAAGTACAGCTTTTGGTGATGGAGAGCGACCTTTTCTGCTCATACCCTTTCTTCCTGAGTTGAGAGTACTTTAGTGTTAATCTTACAAATTAATCAGCATCTGCAGAAAGGAAAGCTCTACAGAAGTTTTGGTTCCTTTTGATGAAGGACATAATTCCTTATATTATCTGTGTCTGAATTTCTTTGGAGGCCTTGTAAAAGACATAATTTCAGAAATGCGAAGCCTACATGTAACATTTCCTACCTGATACTTTGATTTCTCTTCTTGTTTATTTCCTGATGCAGCAGGGATATATATTGGATTGCAATTACATGCTTTCTGTCTGCTTTGTAATGTTTTCTGCAGGTACTAGGTGGCTTGAGAATGGCTATTGTGATATTTCCATTCCTGATTTTTTGCACTTCTGTCTTCCTAACATCCTTCATAGAATGATTGGCGCAGTAAAATAATGTTGGGGAAATAATTACCCAGGCTCCTGGAAGGACCTACTATGCTGTAATCCTAGCAAGACTAATTTCTTATTCAGACTTGATAAATGAGTTCGGCTTGTGAAGCAATAAGAATTCAGTTTTGAGGTTTAAATAAGATTGATTTCCATTTTTACTATAAATGAGAGAAGGATCTTAAAGGGCCATTTAGCTGAGGTAGTGGCAATTTAATTTTAAGATCTACAAAGCAAACTGTAATTGTGAATGGGAATTACAGGGGATCCCTGCTTTTAACCATTGTCCTGTTTTCAAACGCTTAAGAAAGTAATTGTGCCCAAGTGATTTGATTGTTAACACAGATGTAGCTAATTCAGTGTTGTGCTTCAGTCATATTTCCCATCCAAGGATGTAAGGCAGGATTAGAGAATCTGGTGCCGTTGGACTGCAACTCCCATTATAGCTTGATAGGAATTAGAGTTCAACTTCTGGAGGGCCATATGTTACACCATATAATGACAAATGATAATCCCCCATGATTGTGTATTATCATGATGTAATTTCTGTGTTAGTAGTTTCTACTGTTTCTACTACAATGATGATGGCATCTATTTGTAGCCTGCTTTTCCTTCTTCGTTGAGACCAAAAGCGACTAAGATAACATCAATGGTATAGTGAGGTATCTGTGAAACTTGCTTTATCTTAGGATTTCTGTTCAAATTAGGTTTAATTTTGTAGTTCTCTGAATATTTGGGGAATAACATTTACTGATAGATCATGAAGCAGACATCCAGCCAATAGAGGTAGCATAATTGTGTAGTCATGAACTTACAATGCTGTTTCCTTTAGTTAATGTTTTCAGGAGACATTCCTGATGAGTTGCATTTCTTCTGTATTAATTTTTCTCCTTTTCTTAGTGATGCTGTGTGGGAGTTTTGCTCAAACTAATTCTGTTCAACCTTGCTATTAAGAGAGCAATGAGACATGATGAAGAGCAGGCTAGTGTATGGCTCACGTGTCCCAGGAATGACAGTGTCTCTAAGATTTACATGAATAGGACCATGCAAGTGAAGAAAACTGAGCCTTCTTCACTTGCCCATCTTTCTGTATTCCATTGCTTGAGGTATTTTTTCCATAGCCCATTTCAGTTCCAGTATTGAAGGGCCCTTCCACACAGCCCTATATCCCAGAATATCAAGACAGAAAATCCTACATTATCTGAGTATAGACTCAGATAATCCAGTTCAAAGCAGATATTGTTGGATTTTCTGCCTTGATATTCTGGGATATAGCGCTGTGTGAAAGGGTCTTGAGTCATGAGGTTTCTATAGGCAATTTGAAGACATGCACACACACAAGCATAGGAGAGCTGAACCGGGAGGCTAAAATGTATTGTGAGGAACTGCATCTTATGGGTCTTTAGAGTGCTACCCATGAACAGGAAAAATGTGTAAAAACTGAAGTGAGCAGCCCTTAATGTGTCTAACCTAGTTTTAATTCTTAATACAGGTTATCCTTTTCCTTCAAAATATAATGATTTGAGGACTGAATGGGATATTGCAAATAATTCTTATTGTGCTTGTGTAATTGATATCTTAATTTTTTCTTGTTAGTTATATGACTACAACATTTGTAATTGAAGCCATGGCTTCAGCAAATGCTCATCTTCGCTGGAAGAGAATGGAAAAGCACAAGGTTTGTGTAGTGTGTTCTAATTTGTTTTCTTTTCTTATTGGTCTGTTGTTAAATTCCTACTGTCTTACTCTTGTGTTTCATTTTACATGTTTGGCTGTAAGAAATGGCAGTGAATTCTTCATTGTCTTGGAAAACTTGTTTAATCACAAATGTACTCTTTTTTTGGCCATTGGCATGGGAGCTGAGCAATATAATTAAGGATACAAAAGATACATAACTATATTAACTTACAGAAGGAGAGATTTGGGCCAAATCCAATTGCTTATCCCAACTACAGGAAATCCAAAGAAATTATGGCATTTACATGCATCCCTATAATGACAGAAAGGTGGGATGAAAATCAAGTAAATAAATGAAATAAAAACTTGAATGACTTATATCTTAGTAAAGGATTTATTAGATTTTTTGTGGTGAAACTAGTATTAGCAATGAGAAGTAGACTTTAGTCCCTTTATCTAGCAAGAAACTTTGTAAGTGCTTAACATCCTATTTCTTGTCCAATTTCTTCAATAATCCTAGTTTTTTTTCCAGTTCATACTCATTTCTTGCTCTTTTAGGAAGATGATGATGAAGAAGATTCTTCATCTGGAGTTTCTGATAGTGACATTCTCCTCCCAGATGGCTATGAGCGGTCAGAGACGCGGCCTATCCTTTCTCTTCGTAAGTATCTAATTGATTCTTATTTCATTCTGTTGTGTGAGGAATAGTGTGCAGTTTCATAAAAGTTGGTCTTTGATATGGAGGAAAAAAACTTTAAAAGTTACTTCATGTTTTTCCTGCATCTGGCATAATAGATATATGTGTCCACCCTGCAAGCATGTTTACTCTTAGAGGACCACAGTTACAACTGTTTTTATAACTCAAGAAAACACCAAACCACTGAGATGCCCCATCTTCCTCATGACCTCCTTTTGTGGGGTCACAATTGTACAGCAATGCTCTATAGAGGGGCCAGGAAGACAGTTGGGAGCCCCCTCCCCCCAGCATCGTTGCTCTGTGATCGGAGTGAAGAGAGGGGCCAGGAAGGCAGTTCCATCTTGCCTCCTGCACTGTGAATATAATATAATATATTGTATATACTAGACCTGTGCAATCATGCTTCTAAATGTTTCTAAAGTACTTACAAAACTAAAATTCTGAGGGTGAAAACTAGGTGGCGCTGGTACTTTGTTTCTATAGTGTTGCTAAAGTTCTGGTGGTGAAATGTTCACCACCAGAACTTTAGCAACACTGTAGAAGCAAAGCACCAGTGCCATCTAGTTTTCACACTCAGAATTTTAGTTTTGTAAGTACTTTAGAAACATTTAGAAGCATGATTGCACAGGCCTAGTATATACATATAATATTGATGATATTATAATGTAATACAATATAATACTACTAAAATAATACATTATAATAATATATTTTATATTAAATGTAATATTCTCTCCCTGGCATTAGTTCATGAACGAAGATTCTTAGGAAGGACTCATCCCACGCTTTCTACAAGCGCATTGATGACTAAGGAGGTTGGATGTGTCCTTCGAACCTGCGCAATGGATTTTTCTGGTGGAGCGCAGCATGCACAGAACTGGCCTCACCCTTTAAACCAAAGGTTCATCTGCCGGGGCCTAGCAAGCTTAGGACAGTGGCAGCGAGGTCCTCAGGTCGTAGGTTTGATTTGAGTTTGCTTCTCTAAATGGTTGACCTTACACCACCTGCCCAGGTTTGAAATTAGAGTTTTCCTTCTCTTAGGATGGTTGCCAAAAGGCTAGAGAGCCCATCCTACCTGTTGACACTCTTTGTCAGACCTTTTCGGTTGTGACATGTCTGACATGGGAGGCCCTACTGGTGGCTATGCCACTGCCAGCATAGCTCACAACTTCATTAGGGTACACAAGCCTCTCCCCCACGACAAGGGGGCATCAATGGAGAGGATGTAATATTACTAATAATATTACAATATAATGTTATAGTACAATATAATATATAATATTAATATTGTGCTATGGCAATAATATAATGTATTTACATTTTATTTATAAGCCACTCGGAGTCCCCTTTGGGGTGAGGGCGGCATATAAATGTCGCAAATAAGTAAGTATAGGGAACCTATGGGTCGTTGAGACTACATCATAACTCATGACAATTACCGTCCTGTTAATCAATGTACAAAACTTAATTCCACACATGCTCTTATTTGTTTTCCTTCATTGCACATACCTATATCAATATTATCTGCTCTCCTGCGAATAATTTCTGCCACCTACTCATAAGACTGGTGAAGGGAGAATGGATCATGGCATCAGAGAATGACTTTCCCTTATTTGAGACAAGAGCTAAGAGTTTCTTTTCTTTTAACCTATAGAAAGACGAGGAGCACCTAATATTTTTGAAATCTCTGAAAGAATGGAGATGGGTCAGATGGCTTCCCTATTCTTCAACAAAGGTAACTAACTACCTCTAAGCCACAAGACATGGCTCCTGTTGGATATGTTGGTTTCCAATTGACTGTGTGGTGTTAGTTTTTCTTTGGCCCAATCAGTTACATTTCCTTAACAGTGTTTAATGCTCTCCCTCAGAGCAATGCCAGTTTCAAATAATGCCTCATTTGTATATAGCCTATTTTACTATTAGTTTTAGAAACTAGAATATTACTGAAATGTTTCAAAACAAAAAGTTGGCTTAAATCTAGCTGACCTGCTTCTGTGATAGGAAAGTGTATATATTTTTTATCTGAAGGTCCTATCTCTATTATCTTCTAATTTTGCCAAGAAAAAGAAAAATTAGAGTTAAAAGGAGTAATATCTAAGATTGCTGACTGAAAGGTTGGCGGTTCGAATCCAGGGAGTGGGGTGAGCTCCCATCTGTTAGCTCCAGCTTCTCATGCGGGGACATGAGAGAAGCCTCCCACAGGGTGGTAAAACATCTGGGTTTCCCTTGGGCAACGTCCTTGCAGACAGCTAATTTTCTCACATCAGACGCAACTGGCAGTTTCTCAAATCGCTCCTAACACACACACAAAGATCTTAAGTTATAGATCATGGTTTTTGACTCTGGTTTCACATTAGACATAGGAAATACAGTGAACCCTCCACATTTGTGGGTTTGATTTTTGTAGATTTGATTATTCACATATTAAAATGTTCTTTTTAGGAATCTCTAGTTTTTTCAATGTGACTTTATGGTTCAGGTCAAAGGTGAGCATAGAGTTTGTACAGGAGAACCTAGAGATTTGTTCTGCTGGGTAAAAAAAACAACCCTGGGTTTTTATGTGCTTTTTTCCATTTTCACAGAAGTCCTGTCTCCCTAACCCCAGTGAATGTGGAAGACCAACTATATATCTTTCAGGAGTATTTATAGATGTAATGAAGAGTTTGAAAAATACATGTGATGATGTAGAGGTAGAATTCAAATGTAGATAATGGACTTTTGATGAGGCTTGATTTATCTTAAAAGGACAATTTTAGAATATAAAACTGTTAGTAGCCAGATTGTGGGCAGCCAACTGACTGGGTGAATCTGCTCTAGTTAAATATCTTATTTTTTAAAACAGTAAAGATTTTAACTTGCATGCCATTCTTTACCTGTTCGATATTACCTTTTGTACTCTGCTGATGTGATGTGTACCGTCTGGTTCAAGGCACTGGATGTTTTTCTTCTTAATGTAGTTGTTTAGATGCATTCTGTCATGTTCTTCTCTTCTGCTTCTTTCATTCTCACTGACTTGTGCCTTTCATAATGAAAACTTGGGCCCAAGTCAGTGAGAATTAAAGGGTACCTATGTGAGAAACTAGATAAAAGGTCTCTAGAAGAAAATGTCTCTGCAGAAAACTACAAAAGCACTGAATTTTAACTGAGAATAGCTCTCTCTGTAACTTTATGGTATAGAAAGGTTTTATTACTAATTTTTAGCATTAGTAATAAGAATTTTTCTTTTTTGTGATAAGCTCGCTCTGTTAAATGGGACAACCGTTCTGCAAAAGATCTAGCGGTTAGCTAGCTACTGTAACCCATGTGTAAATGAAAGCCCTATTGGGTGCATCTCAGTGTAGCAGAAGGAAGATGGTGTTGACTTTGGAATCTGAAATAAATTTTGGAAGCAGTACTGCCATATTAAATAAACCGATGAGTGACCTTTAATTTATTGTACAGATGTAACCTCAATAAATAGTTTCTTTATAAGATTCAGTTGAAATTAAAAGTGTGTTGTTTCATAGGATGGTGTGATTATATCCAGTTTTCTGAAGAGATGGTCAGTTTTAATATAAAAAGGGAGCAGAGGAAAAGTGTTTTGGAACATCTAAGGCTGACAGTTGTATTTTGGTAGGACTTTACTGCTTCCTCAGATGCATCCATTTGTAATGGTGTTGATAAATAACTTCACCCAGTAGAGGGTGCTCAAATCATACATCTGAATTCAGAACAAAAGCTGTTTCTTAAGAAAAAACACAAAGCAAAATGCTAAATATTTTATGATCTAGATATATACTACTCTACTTATATTTTCTACCCTTTCCACTTGCAAAACATTTCCAAAGCCTGTCATAATGAAAACATGAGCACAAGTCAGTGAGAGGGAGAAGATTGAATCATAATTACAAGAGCTACGATGCAAGAAATGTTCCCTCAAAGCCAGAGATGTCCCTGACTGTGGTTTCTGCAGCTGAATTTGTAAAATGACACCTTGTCACTTTACAATTTTGAAAGACCATGTTAGTTTCAGATACACATTGTCAAACATGACATCTAATGACAAGAGTATCAGAACATTTTTGAGAGAAGTAATTCAGACTTACAAAGTTGTTAAATATTATTTATTTATTTATTAGGAAATTTGTATATTGCCTTGCTCTGAGGGCCCAAGGCAGTTTACAACAACAGCTAAACATGGAATAAACCATTAAAATAATCCCATATATTCCCATTAAACAAAAAGTGTCTTTAAAAGGAATAAAACCACATGAAAACGAATAAAACCATATGAAATTCCCAGGAAGATAAAATATGATTATAAAGTACAGTTCCTAAGAGTTATGGAAATAGATCATAGTTGTCTGATCTATTATTGAGTTGTAATATGAATCTGAAAAAACTGGTCTATCCTCTTTACTTTTGATGTTTCCCTCCCACCCTTGTATCTCTGACATTTCTTTTCTTGTCAGACTATCTAAATGATCAGCATAAACACATTTGTATCATACACTTCAATATAAATTGGAGAAATTGGAATGCTTTTTGTGGATAAAAATATATTTGTCCTTCCTTTAATAGTTCATAGAAAAACTGTTCTGTTGAGTGCACATATCAGCAGACTACTTTGGTGAGCACCCCATTGTGCAGTGCTAAACTAGAGGTATTTTTTTGCACAGAGTCCTTTTCACCATATTTGATGGCGATATCTAAACCAATCTCTAGCTTACCAGGGACCTTCCTATGTGTTTTCTCTTTGGTGGAGTACCAGAAATTGCCAGCCATCATAAGTTTGTTCAGTTCTCTTATCTCATCTCTTACTGTAGAAAATACCAGTCTTTGTGCATTTGAACTGTGTCAAAATTTCTGTTTATTCAGTAAAGTGAAATTGTGCCTTTCTTTTCTGTACACGATGGCTTTATTTGAGCTTGAAACAAGGATGTGAAACCTCAGTGTGTTAATATTCCACTTCAAAATAAAACCTAGATGGTTTGTTATTATGATGGAAAGATTTATGCAGTGTTGTCAAAGAGCCAGACTTTTGGGGTTTCATAGGTTGTGGCTCTATTGAATTGAGATGGGTAGTGGCTCTGTTATTCATCCTTTTTAGAGTTATTGGCTTGTTAAAAGCAAAATCCTTGTTTTCTTAGCATTCTTTCCTCACTCCCTTGACTATCTTAACAATTTAACATTCTCTGGGTCTCTAGTTTTAGAAGTTAAGCTGTGGATAAATCTTTTACCTCTGACTTGACTGTTTCCTGTAGGGAATAGATTTGCAACCATAACACTTTAGGCAGACAAGCTGGCTGGGGGCATCAGGGAGTGCCCTGCATATCTCCAGGGAAGGGAAGCAGATTGGAAGCAGAGCTGGGTGCTGTTCTATATGAAGGATTCAGGAGTCATTTATTGTAGTAATGGATTCAAGGCACATGCATCACGTACCATCCTTGTAGGAAGTCATTGATCTTCCTGTTTTGTGTCCAGTAATGAAAGTATTGATTGATGAAGGTCGGTGGCAGTTTATAAAACAGAGCTGAGGCTAATGTTCCTCTGTAGGTAGGGAAGGCGGGCATCGGTGGAGATTGGAATCTCACCTGAAATCCTTTGTTTATTTTAATGTTCAACCTTAGACTCCTGTTAGTCCTGAGCAAGTAGAAAAAGTGCTGGAGATGTTGAAAGGAGTGATAGAAAAACTGGCTGGAATGCTAAGATTTCAAGTTAGAAGGCTTAAAATAGCATGCTCTTACTGGACTTTATGTCTTTAATACATACCTTGAGTGGCTATGATTAAGGCATTGTCACTCTGTTTGGATCCTAGGAAATGAAAGGGGTTCATGTGAATAACAGCACATCCAACCTCATTATTTTCTACCCAAGGACCTGGCTTATTTCCAAGTTGACTGTAGATGTTTTGTTGGGAGCAGGTATGGCTCATGCACAGTGACCTAACTGTGTGGATCCTATGCTCTAATGACCTGATATTCACAATAATAATAGTGATTTTTCTACAGTCCTCTCCAATACTTCATCCTTTATTTTATCAATTTAAAGGACATAATTTGGGCATTGATTAATGCCATTTTTGGGAAACAGTGCTCTTGAGTAGCTGAGACTGTAGAAAAAAATGGTGAAGAGTGGGTGTTTTTTTTTGCAAGTTGTAGTGAATAATTACATTCTTTATAGCTGTTTTCTTTGCCCTGGCCAGACATATTGAGAACTGTTATGTAAAGTTCTCTTTGTTTCTTATTTTATACTTAGAATGTTAAAACATATCTTACAAGAGCTTTGACACTGTAATGTAGGCAGATTAGAGGCCATGATATGCACTGTAGAAGTAGCCTATCTATTTCACTACAACCAAACATGCTTCAAACATCAAAAATTAATTCAAAATCTACAAATGGCAAGCAAATTAATAAGTAAATAACATGTTTTTCCATGAATTGTAAAATCTATATGACTGTACAGACCAGTTCTCAATATGTTATGAAACACAATTATGGAAGGTATAGTTCTGCTCTGCTTGCTAAGCTTAAAATGTTTTGAAACACGATATGTTACCATAATAGTTGAAGTCTGTTGAGAAGTAGAGTTGCTATAGTGTCTAACTGGAAGTGGAATGTTGAAATGCTAGCTTGGTTATAAGATTGGTAGTATTTCTGTGGAGCTTCATATTTTACTTTCACAGCACATTCAATTTTTCTCCTACTTTATATGAAACAGTTTATGTTTATTTCTATCTCTTGCTTTCCATTTGAAATGAAATATTTTTGGTTTCATTTCTTTAAAGTCAGTCATCTCTTTATCTCTATTGATTTCTACTCATGAGAGCAGTTTGTTTGCCTTCTATTAATCTATTTTGTCAGTAAAATAGTGGATTCTGTTCCTCTGCCTTCTGCCCCTTCATGTCTTCTAGAGAAAATGCATAGTTTTTCTTATCATGTGTAAATATGCAAATCTTATGGGAGTAGAATTCCATCCAGTATTGAAATGGAGCTGTAGCACAGCAGTTCTCGTTTGTGCCTGGAGGGCAGGGGACAGGGCCTGGGGTCCCATTAGCATTAGAACCGGCCGTGCTAGAACAGGATTCTGAGGATGAGCTAGATGACTGGGGTGAAGGGCAGCTTTCCCCGCAAGGGCCTCTTTCGCCCACAGAGAGCTTGGCCTGGGAAGAAATGTGTTTTGGTCCAAGGGATGATTCAGATCACCAGGTGCAGTCTGATAGCGATCCAGGGAGTTATGAACACCCCTGAGGAAGATATGGAACAAAGCGCATGGGAAATGGCTAGGGAGGAAAGCTCAGGAAATAGCAACACAGCTGCTGCGAGGCAAGGTCGAACTTTCGATCGGAGACGGAACATCGAGGCTAGTAGGAGGGATTGGTCCCGGGCCCTAGACCGGTCGAGGTCCGTCAGCAGGGATTGGAGACGAAGAAGCCTAGAGCGTCGAGGACCTCGGCCGAAGGATTAAGTATAGGATCCGTGGGAACGAATCCTCAGTTCTCCGGCCACGTCTTACCTGAATAGGCGTGAAGCGGAGTGGGACCACAAGCTAAGCGGTGGTCATCAAGCCTTGCCTTGCCTTGTTTTCCTGATTCGCATTGGTTTGCGGAGCATTGCCTTGTTTCCTGATCCGCATTGACTGCGGAGCCTTGTCAAGCTTTTTGCCTGTTTGCTTCGTTACTTTGGACATTCTTACTTCAAGCCTTTTGGACTATATCACTTATTATTGGACTATATTCTTTGGAACTGTTTTTATACTCAATAAAGTAGTTAGCCTTCAGTACGTCTCTGTGTGTGTGATTAAGGGGCCCGCCAAGTCCGTGCATTGTGACAGGAGCTTCTGCTAAGTGATTTCACTTCCAGTAGATTGTGGGTTTGAAAACCTGATGTGCTAAGCGGCCAGAAAGCTGAAAGAAGCACAGATGGATGTGAAGGCAAGAACAAAAGTCTTGAATTCTCAATGGCCATAGAGGATATTAGCAGAGCTAGTGTTCAAAGTAGTGATGTACCCCAACTGCGAACACTTGGATTATTTATAGTACATAGTACAGAACAATTTAAAATTGCAAGGTTGGCTTTCCATTGGTCTTACAGATTGCTGGCTAGGATCCTCACTTCATTGGAGGAGGCATGAATCTGCTTCTGCCTCTGAGCCAACCAGAGGCGCGGTGGGAAATTTAATAAATTGTCATTCCTCAGTTTGATGTTTTGTGTCTCTTGTGAATCCTTCCTAGAAACTGGGTGCATCTGGCTGGAATGCAGTTTGATGAATAGTTGATGGGTCTTGATGGTGCAATGCCAACTAGAGAGAGGAAGTGCTGTCCAAAGGACAAAAGCCACAGTTAAATACAATGGAGGATTCCCAGAGGGGGCCAGATAGATGCTAAGATGAAGCAAGTTCCTAGGAAGAGGATAAAAGAGGGCATTGGGCCTCCTCTGTGACCTCTGGTTTGCTTCGTTGTTACGTGATTGTGATAATTTGGGGCTTTGTTCCATGGAGTCCAAGGTGTGGTAAAGCACATTCCAATGAGATTCATGAAAGGTTACTTTGCAGGCAAAGAGAAAAAAAATCCCATGTGCTGACTGTATCATCCCAGATAATAATTAATATATTATATATAATGCCTATTGCTGGGTGGGAGCTGATTTCTCGATAACACTACTGAAGGATCTATATGCTTAATACTGCTGCAGATCATAGCAGTCTACAGAACAGAAATTAGGTCATTTTATAGCTTATTCTTGTTCATTGTTGGGTCATATGTATAGCAGTTGTCAATGCATAATCAGTCCTTCACATTCACTTCAGTTAGGATCCCATGAAAATGATAAACCACCAATTAAAAATTCTCTGGAAATCTCTGGGCCAGGGGTGCTCACACTTTTTCAGCATGGGAGCTACCATATGAAGAACCACGTTTAAAAGATCACCTGGCGCGCACGCATGCGCGCAAGACTCCACTCCTGCTGCCACCTTCCATCCGCACGGGGCTTGTTTCTTTCTCAGAAATGTAAACAATGGGACATGCAAAAATACATCCAAGCACCCCTTCCTCCCTGGCATATTTACACAGGCAGAAAGTAAACAGAGAGACCTGGTAGCTGCAAAGCCATTTGTTTCTCCTTCGTGGTGTCTGGTGAAATAAGCACTTATGATACTTGATGCACCTGTGCAGCAATCACTGGAAAACTCTGCAAAGCTGAGAAAGGCTTGTGGCTGCAGCCCCGTCCTTCATCCCCATGAAGCATATATATTGCATGAGGGGCTGTAGCCAGTAGTTCCTTTTTTTCCAGCCGCCTTACAGCAGCAACCTAGGAACCTCTCTGCTTGATATTCAACCCTCCTATTGACTTGGACTGTTTATTGGATATTCTCCTTTCTCCAACCCTATTTTGAACTGGTTTTTGGACTCCTCTGGTGTCTCCCAAGGTTCAGTTTTGGGTCCGTTACTTTTTAATTTATTCATTAATGACCTGGATGTAGGAGTGAATTCTGAGGTAGCAAAGTTTGCAGACGACACTAAATTGTTCAGGGTAGTTAAAAATGAAACTGATTGTAAAGAGCTCCAGAAAGATCTCTTGAAATTGAGTGAATGGGCAACCAAGTGGCAAATGCATTTTAACCTAAACAAGTGTAAAGTCATGCACATCGGGGCAAAGAACCCCAACTACACCTACTAATTGATGGGGTCAAAGCTTTCCAAGACAAACCAGGAAAGGGATCTTGGGGTTTTGGTGGACAGCTCAATGAAGATGTCAACCCAGTGCGCAGCAGCAGCGAAAAAGCAAATTCTATGCTTGGCATGATCAGGAAGGGAATCGAAAATAGGTCGGCAAATGTTGTATTGCCTCTCTACAAATCTATGGTAAGGCCACATTTGGAGTACTGTGTACAATTCTGGTCTCCACAACTTAAGAAGGATATAACGGAACTGGAAAAGGTACAAAGAAGGGCAACAAAAATGATCCAAGGGATGGAGCAGCTCCCTTATGAAACCAGGTGGCAACGCCTTGGTCTTTTCAGCCTTGAAAGACGGCGTTTAAGAGGTGACTTGATCGAAGTGTATAAAATCATGCATGGGATAGAAAAGGTGAATAAAGAAAAATATTTTCTCTGTCACCCAACACTAGGACTAGGGGCACTCCTAAAGCTCCAAGGTAGGAAAGTTAGGACTAATAAAGGGAAATATGTCTTCACCCAGAGGGTCATTGGGTTATGGAACTCACTTCCAGAGGAGGTTGTGACAGCTGTCAGCCTGGACAGCTTCAAGGCAGGATTAGACAGATTCATGGATACCAAGGGAATCAGTAGCTACTGAAATGGACATCCAAGTGCCACCTCTGTGTTGATGGAGGCAGGCAGGATTTTCCCCGGGTACTGGTTGTGGGGGTCGGGAGCAGGTGAGGGTTTTGCCCTCCTTTCTGCTAGAGATCCCCGTGTACAACTAGTGGGCCACTGTGTGACACAGAATGCTGGACTAGATGGGCTGAGCCCCGATTCAGCATGGCTCTTCTTATGTTCTTATGTTCTTATGTTCTTATGTCTCCAAACCCTGACCTCGGATTGTTATATGGACTTGTGCCTTTCTCCAATCCTTGACTTCGGACTGGTATCGTACTTACCTCTTCTCTTGTTTACTATGGCTTCTCCTAGTCCTCTTAGGAAGTGTACTTCTTGTGGGGAGAAGCTCCCTGTGGGGGATGGCCATTCTTTGTGTCTCCTTTGTTTAGGTAAAACGCATAATGTTGCCACTTGCTCTTTGTGCAAGGCTTTTCCGCCGGAGGCCCGTAAGGCCAGAGACCGGCGTTTGAAGACCTTCCTTTGTGAGGCAGCTCTTCTTCCCCCTCCTACTGATGGCCGCCGAGCGGCGTCGGAGCCTGCTGGGCCTGCTACAGGCCACGTCAGTGCTCCCCAGGCTACTGCGCCGGCGAAGCGCAAAGCCTCTCTTGACCGGAGCAATTCACCTGCCAGGACCGGGGGGGGAAAGCTCCAGAGGACCCGCGGCGTTCCTGAGGTCTCCCGTCGCCGCCATTCTTCGCCGCCTGCTGCGCTTTCTCCGGTGGAGCCCGCGCCGCAGCCATCTCTGCTGGCCTCGCCTCCCCAGACTCCTCCGCGAGCGCAGCTGGGGCTGGTGCACCAAGCACTTCCGGCTTCGGCCGGAAGTGGGGGCGGAGCCTCGTTGCCCCCTCCGATGCTTTCGCCGCACTTCTTGGAGGAACTGCAGCCTGGTCCCAGTGGCCAAGGCCATGGGGCGGGTTGCCGGTTTCCGGCATGGGCTTTGCTCTGACCCCTCCTCCGGCGTTCCTCCTGCCTGCGGATGCCCCCGACAGCGAGCTGCCTGCACTCCGTGAGGCTCTCTCTCCGGCTTCTTCCCGCTCTGGATCAGCGTGGCGTTCCAGGGGCCGGTCGCCTTCCCGAGGCTCGTGGAGGTCAGCTAGCCCAGACCCTTATACGTGTGTGGGCTCTCCGCCGCGGCGAAGTCACTCCCACCTCTCTCAGTCCTGTGCTACTGCCAGGCCTGAGGTGTGGCACATGGAGGCCAACGCTGGCTGGCGTTATTCTCCTGGAGGGAGGGCTTATTGCCTGGCTCCTCAGCTCCGTGCTGACCCTTTGCCTCCTGTTCTTCCCCTCCCTCCTCCTGGGGTGCAGCCTCGCATGCCTGCTCTGCCTTTGTGCCCGGCCGCCCCCCACCAGGATCCTCCAGATGAGACTTGTTCTTCCTCTGAGTCTGGGTCCTCCATTACTGCGACTTGTACGTCTGCAGCTCCTGCTACCTCTCCTGCGCCTCCTTCGGAAGACGCTTCTGCCTTCGCAGCTCTGTTAGTCCAGCTTTCTAGGTCATTGTCTTTGACTCCTAAGAAGAGCCGTGACCCGGTGGAGGACCCCATGTTTCCTCCCAATGAACAGGTCCAGCAGTCATTGGCCTCTACCACCTTGCCTGCTCTGCCTTATTTGCTCCACTTGACTAGGAATCCTGACCAGGCTCCCTCAGCGGTGCCAGCTGTCACGGGCAGATGGGATGCACGTTATCGTGTTGACCTTGCTTCTGCCCCTTGGATTGCTCGGCCTCCCACACCCAACACTGTTGTTTTGAATATGGCCAAGTGCAAGCGGTCGCATAAGACTCAACCTTCTCCTCCAGATAAGGAAGGCAAGAAGCTGGATGCCATGGGGAAGAAGGCCCATGCCAATGCCAGCTTGACTGCACGGATGGCACATTATGGGACATACATGTGTGCTTATAATGCCTTCCTATGGAATAAGATTGGGCCTTACTTGGATCTGATTCCTTCCTCCCACCAGGCCATGGCCAAGGCTTACCAGCAGGAAGCTCTGGTTCTTCACCGTGCCCATAAGGACATGTCCCAGCATCTTGCTGATACTTCAGGGAAGCTGTTTTCTCTTGCTACATCCCTCCGACGTCATGCGTGGTTGCGCACTTCCACGCTCTCTGACGAGGGCAAGATTCTGGCAGAGGATATGCCCGCTCATGATGCTGGGCTCTTTAACCCTGGGACTGATTCCACCTTGAAGGAGTCCCAGGAAGTACGGACGGCTGCTGGTCAATATGGCTTTCCGCAGCCCTCTTCCCGTTCTCGCTCTCGACCTCAGCAGGCTTCCTCCTCTTCTACTAGGAGGTATTTTCCCTCTGCCCCGCGGACATCGTCAGTCCCTAGACCTCCGCGGTCCCCTAAACCGCAGACACGGTCTTCAACGCATCAACAGGGTAAGGGGAAGCCCCCAACTAAGGGCAAGCGTCGCTTTTAGCGGCCTCTCCCCTCCCTCTTCTTCACAGGTGTTCCCTTCACTTCCTCACCGGGTGTCCTTACCTCCTCCTCAGCCATCTATCTACTTCGGCACGCATCTGGCTGCTTACTACAAGGCATGGAGTTCCATCACCACCGATCAGTGGGTGCTGGATGTGATTCGCAATGGCTACTCTATTGAATTTGACGTACCTCCGCCCCTAGGGCGTGTCCAGACGACTCCGCCTTCTGCTGTCCTTCTGGATGAGGTACGGACCTTACTCCAGAAAGGTGCGACAGCCGCTCACCCGTCACAGTATTCCTCTGCTTTTTCTCCACCTATTTCATGGTGCCTAAAGATGGGGGCCAACGGCCTATCTTGGATCTGCGTGCTCTTAATCAGTACATCCGGCCCCGCAGATTCCGCATGGTGACTCTTTTGACCATCTTACCACTGCTTCCTCATGGTGCGTGGTTCGCCACCATTGATTTAAGGGATGCCTACTTCCACGTAGCCATCGCGCCTCACCACCACAAGTGCTTGTCCTTCAAGGTTGGCGCTAAGGCCTACTCTTTCAGCGTCCTCCCCTCGGCATCTGTACTGCACCTCGTGTCTTCACCAAGGTCATGGCAGCGGTGGCGGCGCACTTACGGGTGAACGGAATCACGGTGTTTCCTTACATTGATGACTGGCTGGTCGCCGGGCCATGCGGTCCCAACTCCTCCGCATCTAGACTTCACCCTATCTTTGTTACAGACCCTTGGCCTGGCGATCAATGTGGGCAAGTCCCACCTAGACCCAACACAAGACATTCACTTCATTGGCGCACGTCTGGACTCTCTTCAGCGCAAGGCGTTTCTGTCGGAGCAGCGGTTTCGCAACCTCCGCTCAGCAGTACAGCTCCTTCGACGTTCTGCTTCTGTACCGGCCAAGCGCGTCCAGTCCACGCTAGGGCATATGGCTTCCACGACTGCTGTCACTCCATATGCCCGGCTGCACTTCCGCCCTCTGCAGGCATGGTTCGTCAGGGTGTTCGACCCTCTCCGACACAGCCAGCATTGCCTGTTACGGCTGCCGGCTTTCGTCCGTCGCTCTCTACATTGGTGGACTCTTCGCAGCGCTGTCTGCATGGGCATGCCATTTCGCCCTCCCGGCCCTTCGGTGGTCGTCACCACGGACGCCTCCCTTCAGGGCTGGGGAGCCCATTCCGGCACCCTCTCTGTCCAGGGCCTGTGGCCTCCGGCCGAGGCCTTCCTGCACATCAATGCGCTAGAGCTGACTGCCGTCCAGAAGGCGCTCCGAGCCTTCGAATGCTCTCTGCACGGCCGCGTGGTCCAGATCTGCACGGACAACACGGCAACCCTCTGGTATCTCAACAAGCAGGGTGGGACTCGGTCTCGCACTCTGCTCCAGTTGGCATTGGACATTTGGCACTGGTGCATTCCTCGGGGGATCCACCTTGTGGCGCTACACTTGCCTGGCGAGGACAACACGGTGGCGGACCACCACAGCCGCTCTGGGCCCACCAACCACGAGTGGTCACTGCACCCTCACGAGGCTCGCATGCTATTTCGGTGGTGGGGACAGCCAGCCATCGACCTGTTCGCGGCGCCAGCCAACACCAAATGCCGCCACTTCTGTGCCAGGATGCCAGTGGCATCGCCACAGGGCTCTCTGGGAGACGCGTTCCTCTACAATTGGCACGGGCCCCTGCTGTATGTTTTTCCACCACTGCCTTTCCTGAGCCGAGTGGTAGCAAAGATCGACGCGGACAGAGCCGATGCTCTCCTGATCGCCCCTTGGTGGCCCCGGCAGCCGTGGTTCGCCCTCCTCAAGGGCATGGTTGCCGGTGATCATCTCTCCCTGAGCAGACGACCGGACTTGCTCACGGTGCAGGAAGGTCTAGTGCGTCACCCCGACCTCCGCCTCCTCCGCCTGACGGCATGGCGGATCAGGCCGTCCCACTCCCTCCAGCAGTAACGGCCTTCTTAGATGCTGCACACCGGGCTTCCACACAGCGCTCATATTCTGCGAAGAGGAGACGCTTTGAGGCGTTTGCCCGCCAACACGGGGTCCTTCCACTCCAGGCCCCTACTTCTCTCCTCCTTCTGTTCCTTACGACATTGGCGGAGGATGGCCTACAGCTCTCTTCTGTCAAATGCTATGTTGCGGCGTTGTCAGCATATCGCCGCAAAGGCGGTGGCTCCTCCTGGTTTCAGGACCCTCTTGTGCATCGTTTCCTTAGAGGGTATCGCGCCCTCCGACCACCGGTCTCCCCACCTCCTCCCGCATGGCAGCTTGACCTTGTATTGTCCGCGCTGATGAAGCCACCTTTTGAGCCATTGGCTACCACCGACTTTTGTCATCTATCCTGGAAAGTGGCTTTCCTGGTGGCGATCACCTCAGCTCGCCGGTCGAGCGAGTTGTGTGCACTGCGTGTGGATGAACCTTACCTCCGGTTCCACAGGGACAAGGTGGTTCTCCGCACCGACATCGCCTTCCTCCCGAAGGTCGCTACGGCCTATCACATGGCTCAGGATATTGTGCTCCCGGCCTTCTTTCAAGCTCCTCAAACTGAGCTTGAGCGGGCGCTCCATCTCCTTGACGTCCGCAGGGCCCTCTCCTTCTACCTTCACAGGACGAAGGACTTCCGGCACTCTCCTCGACTCTTTGTCAAGTATCGCACTGACACCAAGGGTCTCCCTGTTTCCCCCCAGCGCTTCTCCGCCTGGGTGGTCTCCGCTATCAGACTGGCCTATCAAGTGGCAGGCAAGGCCCCGCCACTGCATCTGAGGGGCCACTCCACAAGGGCTGTTGCTACGTCAGCAGCTTATCTTCGTGGAGTTCCATTGGACGACATCTGCCGGGCGGCGATCTGGACTACTCCGTTGTCTTTCGCCACCCATTACAAGATGGACGTCCAGTCGAGAAGGCATGCTGCTTTTGGCAGATCGGTTCTCTTCTCGGCAGTGGCATGATGCCCACCACCAAGGTTTGTGGCTCGCTAGTCTATCATAAGTGCTTATTTCACCAGACACCACGAAGGAGAAAGAATGGTTGCTTACCAGTAACCATGTTTCTTCGAGTGGATGTCTGTGAAATTAGCACGACCCCACCCTTCCTCCCTGCAGATTATGCCTCTACCTCGGGCCGCTGCACGGCGGCAGGGGAACTACTGGCTACAGCCCCTCATTCAATATATATGCTTCATGGGGATGAAGGGCGGGGCTGCAGCCACAAGCCTTTCTCAGCTTTGCAGAGTTTTCCAGTGATTGCTTCACAGGTGCATCAAGTATCATAAGTGCTAATTTCACAGACATCCACTCGAAGAAACATGGTTACTGGTAAGCAACCATTCTTTCTCAGAGTTCCTTCTCCCACCCTGACATCATTCCACAGATATAAATGGGCAGAATGAAAGCTGATAGACCTTGAAGTTGCAAGGCCATTCAATGCTGATCAATGTGGCCAATGGAACATTCAAAAATGCATCCAGACAAGAGTTCCTTCTCCCACCCTGACATCATTCCACAGATATTATCAGGCAGAATGAAAGCGGACAGACCTTGAAGCTGCAAGGCCATTCATTGCTGATCAATGTGACCAATGGAACATTCAAAAATGCATCCAGACAAGAGTTCCTTCTCCCACCCTGACATCATTCCACAGATATATACAGCCAAAATGAAAGCAGACAGACCTTTCAGCTGCAAGGCCATTCAATGCTGATCAATGTGGCCATCCCTCTCAGCCGCTTAATTCTGAGCTCCACCAACTATTGAACTGAACCAAACTTTGGCATACAGGCCAACAGAAAATACTAGAGGGGATTGGAGGATTTATAAATGATGATGGGATTTGCAATACCTTCAATCACTTCAGCTCTGGGAGAGGCCTACTTCCTGGGTCCTAGATGAGTGCAGGCACAGCCCTCAGGAGAAGCGCAGCATCCATCGCCTGGTGCAGCCAGGGCATCAGAGCCACCAGGCTGCTCCTCTAGGCAAGCAGCACCTCGGGTTGGAAAGAGCGCTGGGGGGGGGGGAGGCTGGTGCATGCTGCACACTCCCTCTCCATGCCCCTGGGCGCCACAGTGCCAGTCCAAGGAAGGGGCCAATGCAGGGAGAGCATGCTCTCTCCCTGCTTTGGCCCTCTTCCTTCCTGTTCCAACTCTCCCCCGGGTTTAGCCAGGGCATGGGGAAAGGGAGCCCTCTTTCAACGTTCTCTGGCTAAACGCCGGGGAGAGTTGGAACAGGAAGGAAGAGGGCCAAAGCAGGGAGAACGCGCTCCCCCCCTGCATTGGCCCTCTTCACCCCAACTCTCCTCTGCGTTTAGCCAGGGCACGGGGAAAGGGAGCCCTCTTTCCCCACGTCCTAGCTAAACTCCGGGGAGAGTTAGAACACGAAGGAAGAGGGCCAATGTACTCTCCCTGCATTGGCCCTCTTCCTCTGCCCCATCCATGCAGCACACCTTCCGCTGCCTCTAGAACTCAGCGGAAGGAGGGAGGGAGGAGGAGTGCAGCAGAAGAAAGGAGGGAGGGGGTGTGGATGGCGCGCTGCGCGGCTGGCGCTCCATCCAGTGATCAACCTGCCTAGGCCCGAAGATCACCTGGATGAGGCGTGAAGATCACCCTGGTGATCACGATCACCGTTCTGAGCACCCCTGCTCTAGGCCATCCAGCACAACTTCATGGTCAACTTCTGCCAGAGGTTGCACTGGAAGACATTGAGATTCCTAGAGAGAGAAAAAAATATGCAAGTGTGGAGGGCCAACTGTATTGAGCCCCCTTCAGAGTGAGAAGAGCGGGGCATAAATATAGCAAATAAATAAATAAATAAATAAATAAATACTTTTACTGTTATATTGGTAACACAGCCATGTAACTAAATTGTCCCTAGTCCATTTGTTAATTCAGATCCAGAGGACCCACTGTCTAGCTATAGCATCCTGATTTCTATATCTCGTAAATTAAGACAGATCAGATGCACATTTATAGTGCAGACTGAGTCTGCTTACTTAACATGGTTTTTCGTTTACAGTTGTAGACTTGAGAAGACTTTTATTGATCACGATAACCGATATAGGATAGCATGTAAGACTTTAGTATTCTTCATAAGTTACTATAATTTTATCATATGTTGATAAACATCTTCTGTGCAAGCTTTTTGGCCTTTTTGTTAAACTTCCAATTCTACCAGTTTAAATAAAGTAGGCTGTCAATTTTAGAACAAAGTGCAAAAGGTTTCAGGAATATACTGATCTAGCCCAATCTATCTAATGTTTCCTTTATTTGCAGTGGGAGTCAATTTGTTTTATTTCTGTATAATCATCTACCTCTATGGTGATCTGGCAATATATGCAGCTGCTGTTCCAGTTTCACTCATGCAAGTGACTTGGTGAGTATACTTTTGATGACAACATTCTGTGAAATGTGTTGCTGGAATGTTGGATAATGACATCATTATTTCATATTCATAACTTTCACTGAAGCCTGGTTCCCGGCCTGTATGTAAATAGCTTCCACTGTATTATTTCAAATGTATTTCCCAAAGCTATAGCGTTCTGATGTAATTTAGCTTTGCTTAGTACAGTGTTAAATCAGTCTAAAGGCTGATTTCAGCTTTACCTCTTTATAGCACAGCAATATTTACTCTGTTAATCATTTGGAGTACTTTATTAAAAGATATCCCTGATTAGCTAGTGCAAAAAATGCTGATGCCACCTTAGAGGAAACAACACTGCTTTTCCGTACTGATAATGTAACTTAATGCAACATATATGTGCATCATCAAAAAACAAAGTAGGCTTTTGTTCAGAAGTATTGTCTTTTAAAACAAACCAATACAGATTTAACCTATCGAAACTATTTGATTAAATGACTAATATAGCTCCCATAAATTCATGTTAGATGAATGATTATTTTCCCTCTAATGTTGCTGTTGAATGTGTCTTAAATAGTTCCAGAAAAGTACATTTTTAGATTATATGCTCATTTTTTAAATTAAAAAAAACCCTACTATTTTGTGATACCCAAAACCATTTTCTTGGAAATATGATAGAACTTGTAAAAAATTAGTTTTGCACTTTCTCACTGAGCCTTGTTTTCTGAATTCAGAGTGAGAATTTAGAGGTTTGAATGAAAAATCTTCTCATATTGTCAGAAGTATATTAATTGTAGTTTTTCTCCCTGTTTTCAGTAGCAGGAACCTCAATCATTCCTGCAGTGTTGAAGATAGTACAAAGTACAATGATACAGACAAGTGCTGGGGACGAATTAGAAGGATTGATGCTTACAGAATTTATCTGGTGAGTATCTTCAACCAAGATAATTAAATGGCTATTAATGCCCCCTTCCTTTAAAAAGACTACAATGAATAGAAATCTTTAACTTGGTAGTCTATTCAACTAAAAGTGGATGATTGGTTGACATCAATGATGATATAACAGAATGCAGACTGCTCAGTATGGGTTCAAACTGCAGTTGTAGGTATCATGTTATCAGCTTTCAATTATGTCTGCTGTACATTTTGCATCTGTTTTATTGTTTGCATGTTGTAATAAGCAGTTCTTCCAAGCCAAAACATTTTTATTGCTAAGGAAGTGATACAGGTTTCATAAAGGCTTTATTATACCTCATGAATGTATCTTCTTATATTGCATTGAAATATGTGCATTGAAAAGGGTGGTTGGATGCCTTGTACAAGAATACATTAACATTTAAGTAGGGCTACCTTTTTTCTGAAGTCAGCTTCCTAGGAAATGTCCTTTTATCAAGACACCATTGTGTCCGTTGGTCACATACTCTCTAATGCAGTGGTTCTCAGTCCCCCCCCCCCTTTTTACCAGGGATCACTTGATCAGAGACCACTTTGACCAGGGGCCACTCTCTAACATTAGTACCAAAAGGGTTACAAATCAGTTTTTGGTCAACTTTAGATTTGGTTTCATTATCTGGGATGTTGATTCAGAAAATTGCATTGGATAGACCACATCAGCTCTTTTTTTCTGACACAGAACATACATCATTCAGTAATCACCATATGTTCGCTCATAGAAAATCACATTTAATAATCCAGAGCTGTGGACTTATTTTAGGTCTTGCGGCCCACCAGTGGGCTGTGGCCCACAGGTTGAGAACCACCGCTCTAATGCATATTGATGGAAGGGTACTATGTGGGGATTTCTCTCTTGACTCTGTTACTTTTATGTGTGTGCTAATTTTCAGAATTCTTAAGAATTTTCTCTGTTATGGGAGAGATATCCTAAAATGTTTCTGTCTGGAATTTGCTACTTCGTAACACCCAAATATATACAGATTGATTCCAAGTAAGAAACAGGGGAAACAAATAATACTCAACTTTGTGAATTGTTAAATAAATATTGCTGTTGAAGGCTGAGATAAGCACAGGCAGTGGTGCACTGGCTAGGGTGTTCAGCTTGCGCAATGGCAAGTGGGGCCCCTTAGACATTAGACAGTATGTTTAAAATGGTAATGCTCTTTTAGTGGCTTGAAAATACAAGAGAAGTTCTATATTGTTACTGTATGAAACTCTAATTTGCATTGTATTACTATTTTAATAATTTTAATTGTACCTTTTTCCACTTACGTATTTACAATTTTTATTTATTTCTTTAAAAATTAAATGGTTATCCTCCTACCCAACAGTTTGTCTTCCCACCCAATGGTCTGATTCATTCCGTATGGCGTATAATGTGAGAGAAAAACATGGTCGTACAATGGTACACTGGTCAAGTTGTCTAAGTGATTGAGTGACTAAGTGAAGTGACTTATAGTTGAGGGTTGACCCCCTTTTGATACAAATATTGACAACCGATATTTTTATACACAATCCACCACTGAGCCACGGGTAGATGATAAAGAGGAAATTACCTGGTGCATTGCACTCAGTTTTTATCTGAGAGCACATTTGTGTGTGTTTGTGTTAGATCATTTTCCTGAGCAGCACATTACTTTTCCCCTTTCTAGCAATAATAATAATAATGCTGAAGCAGGAGCTGGGTCTCAGGAATATTAGCAAATGTCACAACCTGATTAATGTTTCTTCTTCGTGTGGTCTGTGAAATGCACAGAAATGGGTTTACTCCCGCGCATGCGTCAGAATCTCGAACATACTAGCTCTAATTAAAGATTTACATAAGCCCCTCCCACTCCCCCCCCCCTCCCCCCGATTGAGCTACCTATTCAGTTCCTTTTCCGCCTTGCCAGCGAAAGGATCTCTGACTGCTAGCTCCTTGCTAAGACCACGGATTGCCTCGACTATCAGATAAGATGTCTTCCCTCTCTTTTAAAAAGTGCTCAGATTGTGGAGCAACTTTGCCCCAAGAGGACAAACATGCAAAATGTCTCCTCTGTTTAGGAGAAGCTCATATCCCTCAGACTTGCAAAATTTGCAGGTCCTTTTCTGCTAGAGCTCTAAAGAGCAGGGATTCCAGGCTTAAAGCTGCTCTTTTCGAGCAGTCTATAACCTCTACAGGGACCGGGCTCTCTCAATCCATGAGCCAGCCCTCCCTTCCTTCTATCCCTCAAAATCCCACTCCTCTAAGTGCCTCGACGGATAGTGCCATTCGCGAGTTGGCCTCTGACTCTGCCATTGAGCCACCACGAAAGAAAAAACAAAAAGCCTCTAAACATGCTCTTCGGTCCAAAGACAAACCGAAAGAGGTTATGGCACAAAAACAGCCAAGGCTCCTGGCCGGCCCTGCGCCTCCCAGTCCTTGCATGCCCTTGTTAGCAGCAGAAACGCTGCAACTTTTTGAAGGAGATGATGATCTCTCAGGAGTGGAAGATCCCCCCCAACTCCTTCCCATTCACCTCCTTTCCTCCGTGACCGAAGGAGATCCTCCCTGCACCTCTCCTCCTTCTCCGCCGCTCGCCCAGGTCCCCCCCCCCACCCTCTCCTTCACCGGAGACCGAGGCTCTTCTTGAGGAGGAGACCCGCGCCACGCGGCCTTCCTCTCCTTCACGGCGCCCGAGCGCACCGCTCTTGCCGCCGCAGCGCGCAACTCTCCCTACAGCGCCATGCGAGTGCGCGGCTCTCCCCGCCTCGCTTGGCTCGTTCCCGGTCTCGGAGCCCTCTTAAGGAGGCGCCCGGTCACCGAGACCGCTCCTGGGAACAGCCCTATGGGTACCCTCATGGCTACCCTCCTCCTTACCCCCCCTTTCCCTATTATCATCCCTACTATCCTCCTGAGCCTTATCACTCCCCGGATCCATATCGGTATCCGTGGCCCCCCTCCTCCTATCCCTCGGCATCCGTGGCAGCTCCTCCACCTCCAGCCCCCCCAGCCCCTCCCGCTCAAGCCCCTGCCTCGACGGTCGCTCCTCCTGCCCAATCCCCCCCTCACCTCCCAGATGACGATGCAGATTTGGAGTCCTCTTCAGATGCTACTCCTGTGCCTCCTTTGCCTGAGCCTGAGACTGATCCTCAGCAGGCAGAAGAATATAAAAAAAAATCTGCATTATTAATCAGGCTGGCCAGATCCCTTGGCATACAGCCCCCACAATCTGATGATGTGGTTCAAGACCCTTACTTTACTTCTGCTGAACAACAACCACAGCAGTCTACCATATTGCCTACTATACCTTACCTGGTCAAACTCCTAAAAATTTCTGGAGTTGCCCCTGCTACTGTCCCAAGCACATCTAAGCGGGCAGAAAACCTTTATCGAATTGACCTATCCACCACCCCCTGGTTGGCTAAACTTCCAAAAGTTAATTCGATTGTGACTGATGCCCAGCCTAAGCCAATCCAAAATAACCAAGCTGCTCCTTCTGATAAAGAAGGTAGAAAACTTGATGCCATGGCCAAAAATTTTATGCTTCGGCATGCCTTTCAGGCAGAATGGCTCATTATGGCGTTTATATGAGCGTCTATCAGTCATACCTGTGGAGCAAAATAGGCCCATATCTGGACCTGCTTCCCGCAACTGACCAGCCCATGGCTAAGGCTTTCCATCAAGAAGCCCTCACTCTGGCCACTCTACAAAAAGACTTGGCTAAACACGGGGCAGATACCTCGGGCAAACTGATCGCGGGATCAGTTGCCCTTAGGAGGCATGCTTGGTTAAGATCTGCAGCATTGTCCTCCAATCAACGTTCCATGATAGAAAATCTGCCAATGGATGAGGCTGGTCTGTTCAATCCCGAAACAGACTCACAGTTGGAACACTCTCATAAAATGAAACAGACCCTAAATAAATATGGCCAACAATCCAGTCAACCTTACCAACCCTACAGGCAGCGTTGGCGCCCATACTATTATCCTCAGTCCTTTCGCGGATACTACAACTCTGCTCCGTATAGAGGAGGACAACGACCACAGTTCCCTTCACAGGGATACAAGCGTCCAGGTGTTCCATTCAGGGGTCAGAATTGAGGTGGTAGATCCTCAGACAATAGAAGGCGTCGCTTCTAGGCTGTTCCTTGACAGGCTTCAGCCCTTTCTCCCAATCTAGCAGTCCATCACCACTTATAAGTGGGTCTTGGACATTATCTATCGAGGATATGCCATAGAGTTTGATTCCCTTCCACCTCCAGGGAAACCTCTCTCTACCCAGACTTCTCCTGCCTTACTAAAAGAAATTGACTCCCTCCTTCTTAAAGGAGCCATTTCCCCTACCCCATCCCACCAAATTCAATTTTGCTTTTCCCCCAGATATTTCCTTGTGGATAAAAGGGATGGTGGCCTCCGGCCCATTTTGGACCTCTGGGAAATTAACCAATTCATCAAACCACGCAAATTTAGGATGGTCACGCTCCCCTCCATCCTCCCTTTCATCCCGAAGGGAGCTTGGATGGCTACTGTTGACCTTAAAGACGCCTACTTCCATATTTTTATTAGACAGTCCCACAGGAAGTACCTCACCTTTATGGTTGACGATACTCCATATTCCTTTAATGTCCTTCCCTTCGGCCTCTCCACGGCCCCAAGGACTTTCACTAAGTGTATGGCGGTCGTCGCCTCCCACCTTCGCCAGCAGGGCATCACTGTGTTCCCTTACCTGGACGACTGGCTTTTCTGCTCTGGGTCATGTGACCATCTTCATCCGATATCAATTATACTTTATCTCTTTTGCAGAGCCTGGGACTCGTTGTCAACCTGGAAAAGTCACATCTCTCTCCTTCCCGGACCGTACAGTTCATAGGTGCAGTAATAGACTCCGTATCCCAGAGGGCCTACCTCCCAGAGGAGCGCTTCCTCAATTTGTGCCATTCTATCCAGGTTATCCAAACTCGCCACCGATGTTCTGCTTGGACCATCCAATCTATCCTTGGCCATATGGCTTCCACCACGAACGTTACCGCGTTCGCCCGCCTCCGCCCCCTCCAAGCCTGGTTCCTCTCAGTGTTCCAGCCAGGGCTGGACAGCCAAACCATGATCCTCCCCCCCCCCCCCCAGGTTCTCCAGTCCCTCTCATGGTGGACAATCAGGTCCAATGTGTGCTCGGGCCTTCCCTTCTCTCCTCCTCAGCCGTCTCTGTCACTAACGACAGACGCATCATCCACAGGGTGGGGTGCTCACCTTCAAGACCTGACCATCAGTGGTTGTTGGTCCCCCTCCGAAAAGAGGCTCCATATCAATGCACTAGAACTCATAGCGGTAGAAAAAGCCCTCCGGTCATTTGTGACCCTAGTCTCCAACCACATCATCCAAGTCCTCACGGACAACACCTCAGTAAAATACTACCTCAACAAGCAAGGGGGCACCTGCTCCCCCACTCTCCTCTCAATATCCCTTCGGATATGGGAATGGTGCATTCACCACAACACATTCCTCCTAGCTATTCACCTTCCAGGCCTACAGAACACTCTGGCCGACTCACTGAGCAGGACTCCGTCCACCACTCATGAGTGGCAGCTCAACCCCTGCCACTTTCTCTCACTGATCAGGCGCTGGGGCACTCCTCATATAGATTTATTTGCCTCACACCTCAACACTCACTGCCTCATATATTGCGCGAGACTCCACCCTCTCGCATCCCCAGACTGTCTAGGAGACGCATTCCTTTACCAGTGGTCCCCGGGACTCCTCTACGCCTTTCCTTCCCTTCCACTCCTACCCAGAGTGGTCGCAAAGGTGATCTCCGACAACTCGGATTGCATCCTGCTAGCCCCATGGTGGCCCCGCCAGCCGTGGTTCACGCCCCTTCTCCAGCCCTCTCAGGGAGACTCCCTTCGCCTTCCCTGGACCCCGACCTCCTCACCCTTCAGCAGGGTCTTATCCTACACCCAGATCTCCCGTCTCTCCACCTTACAGCGTGGAGGATCAGGCCCTTTCCCACCTCCGATCCTGTCCGCCTCATAATTCAGGCAGCTCAAAAGGTTTCCACCAGAAAGGCCTACACCTATAAGTGGGACAAGTTTCGTAAATTTGTTCAGCCGCTCGGCCATTTGCCACAGTCGGCCACTATTTCTATTGTCTTAGATTTCCTTATTGACCTTTCCACTAAAGGTTTCTCCCTTTCCTCTGTCAAATGCTATTTAGCAGCTTTCTCCTGGTACAGGAAAAAATTTGGTGTCCCGTCCCTTTTTCAAGATCCCCTAGTGGGTATGTTTTTACAGGGATATAAAAAGTCTTTCCCCCCAGTTTCTCCTCCTCCTCCATCTTGGAGTTTAGAATTGGTCCTCTCCCAGCTCTCTAAACCCCCCTTTGAACCCATGTCAACATGTCATATCTCCCATTTGTCCTGGAAAACGGCCTTCCTCGTGGCTATTACCTCAGCCAGAAGAGCCAGTGAAATCACAGCACTCCATTCTGATCCCCTGTTCATTCGGTTCCATGAAGACAAAGTGGTCCTCCGGACGGATGTCACTTTTCTTCCCAAAGTTGTTTCCCATTTCCATATGGCCCAGGACATTGTCCTTCCAGCCTTTTTTCCTAATCCTTCATCTCCCCTGGAGATTGCCCTTCACTCTCTCGATGTTAAGAGGGCCTTATCCTTTTATTTGCATAGGACGGCCCCTTATAGAAAATCCCCTACGTTGTTTCTTAAGTATAGGGAAGACTCCCTAGGACTTCCCCTTACCTCTCAACGTTTGGCCTCATGGATAGTCCTGGCAATCCGATTGGCCTATCAGTTAGCCCACAAGGAATTACCTGTTGGTGTTAAAGCCCATTCCACAAGGGCAGTTTCAACATCCCAAGCGTTTTTGCGGGGTGTTTCTGTTGATCAAATTTGCAAGGCTGTTACCTGGGTGAACCCCTCGACGTTTGCAGCCCATTACAAGCTCGACGTTCTCGCTAAGAAGGATGCATCCTTTGGCAGAGCTGTCCTGTTCTCCTGTGTGGCATGACCCACCTCCAGGTACGTAAGCTTGTTAAGTCACCCATTTGTATGCATTTCACAGACCACATGAAGAAGAAGGTTAGGTTGCTTACCTGTAACCGTGTTTCTTCGAGTGTAGGTCTGTGAAATTCACACGAACCCACCCCGTCCTCCCCTCTTTGTCATGCCTATGTTCTGCTGCTGTCTGACGGCAAGGAACTGAATAGGTAGCTCAATCGGGGATGAGGGGGGAGTAGGGAGGGCTTATGTAAATCTTTAATTAGCGATAGTATGTCCGAGATTCTGACGCATGCGCGGGAGTAAACCCATTTGTGTGAATTTCACAGAACTACACTCGAAGAAACACGGTTACAGGTAAGCAACCTAACCTTTTCTGTCTTCAGTTTTTCCTAAGCTAGTTTCACCATTATTACAGAGTCACGAGTAAGTCTTGTCTTCTAAATAGCTTCTATTGCTTGAACATGGAATCGTTTTGAGAAAAAAAGATAAGTTGCACAAATTTATTTATTTATTTATTTTCAGCAGTTTACCCCGCTCTTCTCAACCCCCAGAGGGGGACTCAGAGCGGCTTCCAAAAGGCACAATTCGATGCCCTCTTAACTACACAGTATAAAAACAGTATAAAAGCCCTCAAACATTGACACTAAAATACATTAAAATACAATTACATTCATACAGCCTATGTATTCACCTATGTAAAACAGTGTTCTGTCCGTAAAAGCATTGAGCCCTATTCACCAGCTTTCCATTAAAAACTAGTCTATAGTGCTGTCCTGTGCTACTATGCAAATGCCTGGTCCCACATCCAAGCCTTCACTTTTTTCCTAAATGTCAGGAGGGATGGAATTGATCGTATGTCACTAGGCAGCACATTCCACAGACGAGGAGCTACCACCGAGAAGGCCCTCTCCCTCGTCCCCACCAGCCGACGGGAGCGAGAGCAGGGCCTCCCCGGATGATCTTAAAGTACGAGGTGGGACGTAGCGGCAGATGCGTTTGGACAAATAAGCTGGGCCAGAACCGTATAGAGCTTTAAAGGTCAAAACCAGCACTTTGAATTGAGTCCGGAATTGGACCGGCAGCCAGTGGAGCTGACACAACAGGGGGTGGTATGCTCCCTGTATGTAGCTCCAGTTAGTAGTCTGGCTGCTGCCCGTTGGACTAGTTGTAACTTCCGAACTGTCTTCAAAGGCAGCCCCACGTAGAGCGCGTTGCAGTAATCTATTCGGGATGTGACCAGAGCGTGAACGACCGTAGCCAGATCAGACTTCCCAAGGTACGGGCGCAACTGGCGCACGAGTCTTAACTGTGCAAAAGCTCCCCCGGCCACCGCTACGGTAACAACACCTTACCCTTCATTGTTTTCCATTACTTTGCTGCATAGCTTTGAGTTCTCAGATGTGCTAACCTCTACTCAACCACTTTGATGTGTGATCAGATTGGGGGCAAGATATGGTCTTTCACTTTTGCTGCCCACTTCCTTTTTCACACCATATTAAAGTGAACCATAGAATCAAAGCAGTCCTATGTCTCTTTGAAAGTTAGATTCCTTTTACCCCAAATACTATCCACTTCATCACACTAGAGGAAAAATCCACTTAAAATCCGGTTTCTGCCTCCTGCAGAATTCTGGGGTTTGTAGTTTAGTGAGGCTGTTAAAGGCTCCTCCCTAAACTACAAACCCCAGAATTCTGCAGGAGGCAGAAACCGGATTTTAAGTGGATTTTTTTCTCTAGTGTGATCAAGGTGTAAAGGAATGAAAATATCCCCCTTTTTTACTGAGCGTTATACCAGGACTTCCTCTGTTAATTTTTCACCCTCTTCACTCTCTTACTTGTTTTGTGCATAATACCAAACATTTAGATTTTAAAAAGAAGAGGAACTCCCTTGCTACTTAATTTTCTAAGCCACTCAAGTAATCTTTTTGTCTAAAGGATGAGATATAAATGCTTTAAAGAAATTAATAATTTTTTATCCAGAATCTATTGTAAGGAAAAATAGATGCCTCAAAGGGCAGGGAAGATGAGACTTTATTAGAGAAATGATTTGATAAAGAAGACTGAAGCGAGAAGAGGTGCAATTAATTGAATGAGTAAAGGGGATTAATTCAACATGGGAGGTGGGATTCAGAGGGTCTATTGGTGGATCACCAATATTGGTGGGTCTATTGGTGGAAATGCCATGTACGTAATGAGAATATTTAGACAGATTAAGTTGTTCTCTGATGAGTTGCCTGCCTGCATTTTTAATGTTGCTTCTTAGACTCCAGCACACCTAAGTGTGTCTGTACTGTCTGTGCACGATGTGCACGGCCTACATTAACCTTCGTCCTGCACAAATTTCAGTGGTATCTCTCTTGTAAATTACCTCTGGAAGTACAGCCTTGCAGAAATTGAAAATGTTGTTGAGATGCTTGAATTCATCACATTCCCCCACCCAAGGGCTATAATTTTAGGCTCTATTCTGCTTCCATTAGTTTGAAAGAGAAATGGATTGTGAATTTGAATTGTTCAGTTAAGGCATATTATGATATGATCTTTGAAATTCAGCTGGGGGATTGATTGGTGCAAATTGCCATTTTGCATTGTCCAGTGACTCTAGCAAGACAATGTTTTTACAGTTAAAATGTATAGTGTTACCATGTTTTCTGATCACTAAGTCTTGTTTTTGAAAACCAAAGTGATCTAATTCTCAGCTATCACATAAAAGAGAAACTGTAGATGTAGATGACATGTAGATATTTATTAGCTCACTTGCTCCTCACTGCCATTGAATTGCTTTCTCCTTAACATAAATTCATGGTTAGAAGCTGTTTTGTTAATGCGGTTTTGAGAGGAAACACAAACTGTTTTTTGCCAGTTTTAATGTAATGAGAAGGCAATAGACTGCCTGCTGCAGAGGAAGTAGCTAGCTGAATTGGATCAAAAGAAAGTTAGTGGGAATAAGGCTTTCTTGTCAAAATATGATTTGGTACTATGTTTGAATTGTCTTAATACTTGTGGTCTTAAATTTTATTTCTAGTTCCAAAGTTATATTGTCATTGATCACAGATTGAGTGATTCTGTTTTTGTGAGAATATATATTGGACTGAACATTACCCAAAGAGATGGTCTGATTCTGGATACAATATGATTACTGCAAATGTAACTTCAGCTCTGCACCAGAGCTTTTATTTCCCACCACTGTTATTCATCTAGCCCGGACCTGTCCAACAGGCGCCCTGCGCCCCGCACACGGCCCGCCAGCCCCTCGGATGCGGCCCACCTACCCTCCTGCAAGAAACCAGCTGTTTTTTAAAAAGAAATGAAAAAAATTCGATCTCCGGGGGGGGGCGACGAGGAGGGACGGGGCTGACGCGAGAGAGGAGGAGGGGGAGGGAAGCCATGTCAGACACCGTAGGGGCGGGACTTCCCCCGCCTGTTCTTCGCTCGCGGGCATGCGCGGCAGGGCGGTAGCGGCGAGGCGCCCGCCGCCATGACCCTGGCTGCGGCAGCGGCCGCCCTGGGAGCGTACCTTCCTTTCTTTTCCTTCGGAGAAGGAAGGTAAGCTCCCGGGCGCGGCCGCTGCAACAGCCAGGACATGGCGGAAGCGCCGCCGCCGCTCCCGCCCTGCGCGCATGCCTGGTATCCTGCGCAGCCCGCCCCTTGTCGGCGGGGCTGGGTGACGTCTGGCGTGGCGCCGGTGGTGAGGAGGAAGAGATGGAGGGAAGCCGGGGCCTGCCGGAGGAAGAGAAAGGAAGGTAAGCTCCCAGGGGGCGGCAGCTGCAGCAGCCAGGGACATGGCGGAGGGCGCCTCGCCGCCCGCCCGCCCTGCCGCGCATGCCCGCGAGTGGCCCTGCCCCCACTGCGGCCCCCCAGGTGATCAGTGACCGGAATTCCAGCCCTTGGGCCGGTAGAAGTTGGACAGCCCTGATCTAGCTCACTGATTCTCAAAGTGGGCGGTATCGCCCCCTGGTGGGTGGTGAGGCGATCTAAGGGGCGGTGGGAGGTTCAGGGGAATTTGGGGGGCGGTGAACCCCTTTAAGGGGGCGATAAACGATTGGCCATTTAGGAGGGATCACCCAGCCCTCTTCTTTGGCCCCGCCCCCTTCGCTTTGACCCCCACACGCAGTGCAGAAGAAAGTGCAGCCTTTCCTGGCGGAGGCGGTGAAAGGAACAAGAGAGCCCGGGGCTTCCGCGAGGAGAGCAGGCCTCGCTTCTTTTTTAAAAAAGGAATTTTTATTGCATGAATTTTCATATATACATTAATTTAAAAAAACAACCCATCTAATGTATTGGGGAGGGAAAATTCAAGGAAAGTTGGGGAAAGGAAAAAAGTAATTGGAATTGGTTGAATAGTTTTAGAAAGGTTTGGGAAGGGTGGGGGTTTGTGATTTCCAAATCATCTTTTCTGTGTTTATAAGTCTTTTTCTTCTTAGTTCTCTCCATAACAGTTTATCACTTTTTCTATCTTAGTCCTCTATCTTGAGTACTTTTAATTTGTATTTTGTTGGAAATCTTATATTGGATTGATTTCTCTATTCCTTGTAAGTTTCCCTAAATTCTTCATATAACTTCCAGTCTGTTATTTTCATGGGTCTTCCATGAGATACTTTTAAGGCAAAAGTTAATTTGTCCATTTCTTTTATTTCATCCATTTTGTTCAACCATTCTTCTACTGTTGCCATTTCTGTTAATTTCCATTTTTTTGCGTGGACCATCCTTGCCGCCGTGGTTAAATATGAGAATAAAATATTTTGGTTTTGATCCATTTTCAATTCCTAATCTATTATTCCCAGTAAGAAATATCCATCACCTCAGGCCACGGCTGCCCGTCCCCTCAGCAACGAAAATATGGTTGGGGGTCATCACAACATAGAAACCTTATTTATGGGTCACGGCATTAGAAAGGTTGAGAACCACTGCATTAATACACATATCTTTCTGTTTAATTGCTATTAATTTTTTAAAAAAATAATTTCTAGGGGGCCGGTGAGTAAATTTGCTTCTGGAAAGGGGGCGGTAGGCCAAAAAAGTTTGAGAACCACTGATCTAGCTGAATAAAGCACAAGTAGAATTGGGTGCACACAGAAAATTGTGGAGGGTTTCATGGAAAGGGGAGAGAATAGTGATTTAGAAGAAAGCATTGTATGCAGAAGATGCTGTCTCCAAATTGGCTTGTGCTATTTGAGACATTGGGGTACATCTGTTTTGTCAGGTTTTAGGCTGAGGATTTTTAGCTAACAGGACAGGGACTGGTATCCATGTATACAGGTTCACAGATGCTGCAATTTTACAGGGAGCCCAGCGGGCACAAGCTGAGCGAAGATGGGAGCACAGATGGTTTAATGGAGATTATCCCAGTTGGAAGCATGCTGGCACAGTGAATAAAATGAGGGCTCATAAGTATTTACCAATTCTCTTTCAAAAGGGACAATGTCACCCCAGCTTTACACTGTACTGGACAAGTCGAACCCTGCCTGTCTGACGAAGAGGCAATCCTAGTTTTATTTATGTAATCAGAGGCAACAAATGTTGAGGTGCATTATCCATTAGGGATGCTTTTTTATTTTTCTCTGGATTGTATTACCTACCTGAGACATGGATGAGTCAAATGTATCCACATATTGCAGTCATTATCTTCACCTTGGACCATTCAGACTATAGAATGGGCAAACTAAGGCCGGGTTGCTTACCCCAGGCCCTCCTCATTTTCCCTGCCCTCTTGGCAGAAGGACATGGTGGCCAACTTGGTCCTTATGCGAAAAAGATGAGGGAGGAAGTCACGTAGCAGCTGAAAACCCTCTGGAGCACTCTCAGCCACCATGTGTCTTAACCTCCTCCCGGCATAAGGACAGTGTGAGCAGCCCCATCTTTATGCCATGAGAACGGCTTGAAGAAGGCACGCAGTGGCTGAGCACTCCCAACCACTGCCTGTCTCGCTCTCCTCCTGGCATAATGCCAAGAGGACAGCCCGAGTATTGGGAGAGGAGGAGGGGGAGGTGATCGGGGCAGTTGCTGTGTGTCCTGCCTTCCTTCTAGCATAAGGATAAAGTGAACAGCCCTGTTCTTATACTGGAAGGACAACCTGAGGATGACCCAGGACCTGTCCTGCCCCCTCCTGGCTCCGTCCTCTGCTGGACCCTCTCCCTCCCAGGCCCGCCCCACCAAGCATGTGCCTGCCCCCCTTCTCCTGGCCTGGCTCTCTGGGTCGGGCCTGCAATGCAGCCCCAAGACAAAAAAGTTGTCCCTGCCTGCTATAGAATGATAATGCCATGATTCCATTTCAGTTGCCATTGCTGCCTCCTATAGAGTTTTTGAAATACTCTGGTGCCTCTAACCAAACTACAAATTTCAGGATTCCATTGGAGGCAGCCATAACAATTAAAGTGGAGTCATGATTTTATAATAATGTAGCGTGTACGAGCCTCATGTCCAGCAAGCATCATATGAGAGTATTCCTTTCCAGCCAATGGTCCTTGTCTATGTACTGACTGCCTCTCTTTAGAAATGTCTGTGAATTTTATGAACTGCCTGTTTCACATCAAGTTCCATATACCAATTCAGTATATATTTGACTTTGAGCAGGAAAACCGCCAGTACGCATGCCACTTCTGAGACCAGGGCTTTTATGACAACTATTAAATATTTTTTCTCACTCTTTCACTGGTGGGCATTACCTACGGTAATGATTTGTACTGTTAAGAGTCCCTTTCTGATTTTATTTTCTTCCCTCATGAGGTTAATGATTAAGAGGTCATTGTGGATAGTTGTCTGTAAATTGCAAAATTTTAAAATCTGTGATTTGAGATAGGAGATCTTGCTTCCCCTGTTTCAACTACCATACTTCAATCCCATTTACTACAGACTGGGGATAGTACTTATAGAAAAGAAGGTATACCTTCATGTATGAATGCGAGATGGATGGCCACTGGTCGAGAGTGGTTTGTGTGTTCCTGTATGGTAGGATGAGGTTGGACTGGATAGCCCTTGTGGTTACTTCCAGCTCTATGATTCTGTTCTCATACAGAGCATAAGTTCCCAAAGTTATTTGGCTCATATCCCTGCTTTCAGGGAAAAAAACCCTCAGCATCTCCCTTCTTTAAGCAAACAGACAGATACAGTGACATATTTGCATTATTTGATGTACCTATATCTCTCCCTACATCTTACAATATGGTAAAGATGTTGTTGTAAATAAGACACCTTGAAGCTTGAAAGTATTAAATGATTTATTAATCATGGGTTTCCACTTTCCTGGAATTCCTGCACCTCTAAGACTTGCACATACAGGATCAACTGTATTTAGAAATGGTGGGGGAGGAGGCTTGTTTCAAGTTATAGCAACGATTTCCCTAGTAGTTGGGGATATCTGAGTTCTGTTGCCTCTATTTGTATGGATGGGCCCTTTGAGAAAATATAGGTATTTGGAAAAGTTAAGGAGGGAGGTTATTTATCTCAAGTTGTAGCAAAGACTTGAGAGTTTATGAATTCTGATACTTCTATTTGACTGGGTTCTCTCTGTGTTTGCTTACATCTTTGGAGAACTCCTTTTTTGTTTTGTATTTTGCTTTATGGAAGTGTAAGCCTCCAAAGGCAATCTGTCTTCCTTGCATGTTAATACTAATTGGCATGGCTATTATCACTATTTAACCCAAATGGCCCTTGTGCAGGGGGGCAAAGCTGACTGAATAAAGCTTTTCCAAAAAGGGAGGTTTTACAGCAGTTATTCCATCTGGTTCTGAGTGAAGCCTACTTACCAAAAGTACTTTGATCTGAAAAGACGAAAGACTGACATAAATTCAAAGAGACCTGCCTTCATGATATGCCAGAGCTAAATGCCACTCGCTCCAGCAAGGAAAATGCTACAAAACAGGCATATTTGATCAATGGTCTGATAAATATTATAAATATGTAGTAAATATGCCAAGAAAGTCACAACTGGTTGAAGCTCCAGAACAATGTTTCTACATTTTTAGCCCTGTAAATGCTGTCTAAATATTATTGGAAGTCCTTGATTGGCGTGTGGTGGAAATGGTGGGATTCATTTTTTAAAATTGTATTATACAAAAGGTTTGAACTATTGGTCTTTGTGCCGTCCTTTGCTATAGCAACACATGTAGCCCTTATTCCTTTAACTGTTAAGAGTGTGTCTTTGAGTGGAGAAGTAGTTTTCTAAACTAAGTATGTTTGCTAATATTATCAGGAACTTGGTTTACCATTGTCAGGATGTGGTCATCTGTGTTCTCCTGCTTTGCTTCACAGACTATGCTTCTCATATATGAACTTCCCTAGAAATTTATCAAGTCTTGTTCTTCAGAGATTTGAGAATCATCACATAGGAAGTAAGGTTAATAAAGATAAGGTAGGGATCATCATGTGGGCTGCATATTTCAGCCCCAAATATAATGTTAGAATCCTGATTTTCCCTAAGTTATAGATGTTTTGAGGAAACAAGATTAGGCTATGTAAGTATAAGTGGTCTTCTGGTTGTACAGAAGCAGGAATTTCAGATGGCATTGTTGGGTTGTCTTTCAAGTAACATCTGCCGATATTATGTCTTCCATTTATTAAAGTGTGGAAACTCTTGTTTTCTTTTGAATCTGGCTTCCCTAAGTGAGAATTATGGAAACGATTGTGTCTTACTATGACATAAGTTGTTTCAGCAAAAGCTTACAGAAACTAACAGCATGTATAACATATTTCAAAAGACTGTACAGGTGTTTTTCTAATTGTTTACTTTTACACAATTTAAAGTTAATTGTTCATGCTTCTAATCAAATTCTTCTTGCCAAGACTGTACACATTTCCAAATGTAAATTATTCTCTTCCCTTTTTAAAATCGAAGTCACTGAAGCGAGGCTCCATAAGCCAATGGAAGGAAAAAATGATACTGCATATTGCCTTGAAATGGAAGAGTATCCATTTGGACACAAATCCCAGACAATATTAAGTAGAAGCAAGCCTTTGACTGATCAACAAAGAATTGATGCAGTCATGATCCAGTAAAGTGCCAATTTTATTAGAGCAAAATCTTGTCATAACCAATTTTAATATTATAGTAATTAAAAAACAAAAAAATATGACAAGCTGTGTATCTTACGTTAGATAAGGTTTCTATATAAATATGAATGATTTACTGAAGAGTTCTTTAGCTTTGGTCCTGGAACACTGGGTATATTTTACACTTAGAAATGTTAAAGTAGAAAATGCTGGTAAACCATTAACTTTCATCATAGATGACTGCTTGAATTTCTGTTTGGAAGTTTCCACAGTTATTAGTAAGGTGGAGATGCTTTTCTATGCTACTATACAAACAGAAGGCGAGCATCCCTTATTCTCACTATGGAAACTCCATCAAGACATAGAGGAAGTCAGCTTCCACCTGCACAGTGTCATTTTTGAAGCAAAAGTTTGTCAGTATTTGAATGCCATGTCAAAGGAGTGCTTAAGCGCTTTGGAATAAATGGATATGGAAGTTTGGATTTTTTTTCTTGCTTTTGGCCTTATTGTTTGCAGTGTTACAAAGCTTTTGGATCATAATTGCAGAAAACAATGTAATACATGTAGAGTTGGCAGAGAAATTGAGATGTGTAAACCCATATACCCTGTAGATTAATCTAAGAGTTAAGTAATTAGCTAAAGATCCATGAGGAATTTTATTATTCTTTCTCCTCCTCATAATTTTGGCAGTATGTTTTTTTGTGATTGTCTACTCTTTCAGCTTTGAGAAAATTATATAGCATTCAATCTGCTCCAGATGCTAGGGTCTCCTTATTTATTCACAGAAATCATTGTTTCAGTTTCAGTTTTTTTAAATGCAGTTTAGTTACTTTTTCATGTGAAATCTAGGCATTGCTAATACAATTCAGATTTCATTATCTACCTTTCAAGAATGCTTTTCCTTTAATTTCACAGGTGCATTCTGCCAGTTGTCTGTTCTTCAGACATACAAAATCTACTTTTTGACTTTTATTGACTTTTCCCTTTCACCCAAATCATCTCCCATCACTTTATTATCTAGAGCCTCTTTTGGAGAACTTTACTCACCTAGAGAATAAGAAGAAATTGCACATTCTCCTACAGGGTTCAGATAAAAATTCTATTTTAAAACTGACAATTTTACACAAAAAGCTCTGGCTATCGCGAGAAGATGAAAGCAGAGAGCTGTGACTTCACCGCCATCAATGTAATTTAATATGGATATGTTAATAGTTTTACTTACCCTTGCTCTCTCTCTCTACTTCTATTCTAAGTAATTAACTAATTTTTTAATCTTTTAAACAAGAAGTTTTGTAGATAGGAGTGGGTTTAGCCTGATGGTATGTAGGTATGTTTTGTATTCACATTGGCATTTACTGTATGTATGGGTAAGTGTGTATGTTCTGTATGATTTGATATGGTCGAAATTGACTAATCAATAAAAAAGTATTGATTATTAAAAAATCATCTCCCATCCATAATCAGAGTTCTAAACAGATAAATGACTACTCTCAATTAATTTCACATGGTTAAGTAATGGCATATTCTTCCCCTTCTCTGCCCCTGTATTGCAAGCTAAATATAATCCTTTAGTGCCAGCTCCTGGGATTGATTTTGCTTGCTTCCTTCTTGATTATTGCATTGAGTTGGAACAACAGAAACATCAGATGGGAATTAGCGTGCGGGGGCATATTTTAATGCCATAGCTCCATGATGGAGACTGATTCTGTGCTACACAGTGAAGGGAGACTACAAGAAAAGGGACACTGCTGGCTTTAAAGGATTAGTTTGTTTCTCTTTACAGAGAGATCGATAAAATGGGACTAGAATATGTTCTTTGCACAGTGCTGTCTTTGTTTTTTTCCCCTTTTTAATTGAAGCCTGGATGATACTGTCACTCATTCTGATTCTGACTGCTATTAAGGGTGGATTCTGCAAGACCTTAGCAGAGGGCAAATATTTGTACTGCATGGCTGTGCCAGGCTATATGCTTTGATTACTTGTTCAGAAGCTACAAACCCAGGGGGGTTCCATCCCAGTTATTATAAGCCAGAATGTATACTGGTAGTTTAGCCAAGGTAAACCACACTCTGGCAGTTTTTCAACAGGCTCAGAGATTTAACGTGCTTAGAATTTGATAGCTTCAGAGTGTCAGGCCTTGTCAAAAGGTTTTATAGAGCAACAAGGCTTAGCAATAGGTGCTTTAGATGAATTTTGCAGTCTTGATTAAAGTGTGCAGATTCACGCCTGATACCAGGGTCCTAGCTCTCATAGTAACCTTAAAAAGTAGAAAAGGAAACAAAACATGTTTCCTGAATCTTCAGACCAGTAAGCACTTTTTGTCCTTTAGAGAGGCAAAAGAAGACAACCTTGAATTCAACCTTGTACTTCAGAGGTGACAAGCTAAAGTTGCTGTCATTTCTACTTCCCAAAAGCTGTCATCTATTCATGTTCCTTCCTGTTTTCTCTCAATTTCTGGACTGTAAACCTTCTATTTCTTCCTTTTTGTGCTCTATTTTCATCATTTTAAATAAAATATATTAAGTATCTTGCTCTGTTTTTTTAACCATCATGATAAATGTACTCATGTTTAAATACACCGAACCTGAGATCACCTTAATGCTCTTTTTCAGATTCTTCCATCAAGTTTTTTTTCATGTCAGAAGCAACTTGAGAAACTGCAAGTTGCTTCTGGTGTGAGTGAATTGGCTGTCAGCAAGGATGTTTCCCAGGGGATGCCTGGGTGTTTTGATGTTTTACAATCCTTGTGGGAGGCTTCTCTCATGTCCCCGAATGGGGAGCTGGAGTTGACAGAGGGAGCTCATCCGCGCTCTCACTGGATTCTCACTTTTATCAAGTGAGAAGTGCCAGATGGCTCTTTGGAGATAACTTTTTCAGTGGTGGGACTTTATTGTGAATGATTCCCCTCAGTGCAGAAGTGGATGAGACCACATCAATAGTGCTTTCAGTCTTACATTTCACAATGAAATCAAGGCTTTGACCAAATTTATTTATTTATTTATTTATTTATTTATTTATTCGGCTTGATAGACCGCTCTCTCCGAAGCTCAGAGTGGTTTACAGCAATAAAATATACCAGGTAAAAACACATAAAACAACATTATAAAACCAATTTAAAACCCCACTCCCAACAATAAAACTACAGCAGAACAACAATGAAGCAGGTGGCAATGACGCGGCAGGGTGGCAGGTTATGGCGGGCACCGGTCAGGGGCCGAATGCCTGCCTAAACAGCCAGGTCTTAACGGACCTGCGAAATGTCATCAAGCCCTGTAGAGCTCGCGTCTCCTCTGGCAGAGAGTTCCATAAGGTCGGTGCGGCCACTGCAAACGCCTTCTGCCGCGTACTGGATAGCCTGCAGATCTTTATGCCAGGCACTTCCAACATGTTGAGCCCCTCTGAACGCAGTGATCTTCTGGGCACATATGAGGTAAGCCGCTCCCTCAGGTACACTGGCCCCAAACCATATAAGGCCTTAAAAGTTAAAACTAACACCTTGAAGGAGACCCGGAATTCAATTTGGAGCCAGTGCAGTTCGCGCAGGAGTGGAGTTACATGAGCAGTTCTTGTGGCTCCTGAGAGCAGGCGTGCTGCTGCTGTCTGCACCAACTTGAGTTTCCGGATCGCCGACAAAGGTAGGCCAATGTACAGCACGTTACAGTAATCGAGCCTTGAGATGACCGTGGCTTGGATCACCGTGGCCAGGTCGCAACGGGAGAGATAGGGAGCTAGACGTTTTGCCTGTCGCAGGTGGTAAAAAGCTGTCTTGCAGGCGCAGGCAATCTGCGCCTCCATAGACAGCTGGGGGTCCAGCTGAACCCCTAAGCTCTTGATTAAAGGCTGCGGGCATAGTGCCACGCCATCAAACGTTGGCAGCTGGATCTCCCCCGCGGCCCAGCCACAAGATCTTCGCTGGGTTCACCTTCCACTTACTGGCTCGCAGCTTTGCCTTGTACATTAGGTACTGATTTTATCCTTATCTTGTATACTACTACTGCTGTTGGAGCTTTTATTTGAGATGACCTGACGGTTACTCAATAAACGTGACTGACTGGCTCGCAGCCATCCAGTTACGGCTTCTAGGCAAAGGTGGAAATTATCGGGTACAGATTCCACCCCGGCATCCATCCTCAGAATGAGCTGGGTGTCATCAGCGTACTGGTGGCACTCCAGCCCAAAACTCCGCACCAATTGGGCGAGTGGTCGCATGTAGATGTTAAATAACAGCGGGGAGAGGATGGCCCCCTGAGGAACTCCACAATGTAAGGGGGAGCCCTCGGAGACCACCCCTCCCCACTTCACTCGCTGCAGGTGGTTTTGGAGGAAGGAGGACAGCCAGTTTAAGGCTGTCCCCCTCACCTCCGCCACCGCCAGGCGGTGCGTCAAAAGTTGGTAATCGACAGTATCAAACGCAGCCGTGAGGTCCAATAACACGAGCAGCGCCAATCCGCCTCGGTCCAAGTGGCAACGGAGTAGGTCTGTGATGGAGACCAGGACGGTCTCTGTCCCATGGCCCGAACAGAAGACGGACTGGAAGGGGTCTATACAGGTTGCATCATCCAGGAATGTCTGCAGCTGGTCCATTGCTGCCCTCTCAATTACCTTGCCCAGGTACGGTAAATTGGACACTGGGCGGTAATTGGAGGGAGCCGCGGGGTCTAACCCAGGCTTCTTCAGCAATGGACTAACCACCGCCTCTTTTAGCTCCTCTGGAAAAGCTCCTTGCTCAAGGGAGCAGTTGACTATATTCAACAGAGGGCCTCGTAACCCCTCCATGCAAGCTCGAATCAGCGTGGAGGGGCTCGGGTCGAGGGAGCAGGTGGTAGGTCGAAGAGCTGCGACAATCTTGTCAACATCCTCTGCGTCCAGTGGCCGAAACCGGTCGAAGGTGGACCCGGCGGAGGGCCACGTAGTCTCAAGTTCCTGTATTGTATCAACCATAGCAGGGAGGTCCCGGCGGAGCGTCGCAATCTTGTCTGCAAAATGATTCTGAAAAGCCTCGGCGGAAAGGGCCCGATCATAATTATTTGGGATAGTAGGGACCATTGTCAGCTGCCGAATTATCCTGAACAATTGAGCCGGGCGTGAATCTGCAGACGCTATCAAGGAGGCATAGTGGGAATTTTTTGCCTCCTTGATAGCTTGCTCATAAGCCTTCCTAAAGAGCTCATAAGCTGATTCCGAAGGTCCGTCACGGAGCTTCCTCCACACGTGCTCTAGCTGTCTCTTCTCCCGCTTCATGGATCTAAGATCTTCAGTGAACCACGGAGAGCAGCGTTTGCGGGGTTTGAGAGGGCATTTAGGGGCGATCTCGTCGAGAGCAGTAGATAACTTACAGTTCCAGGTGGTAACTAGCTCATCGAGTGAGTCGCTGACAGGCTCCAAATCCCTCAGGGCATTCAGGAACCTGGTTGGTTCCATAAGTCCCTTCGGGCGAACCCAAATCGGTTTGGCACCCTTGCCGGGGGGGGGGGCATAATTGTTCGACCCGGACTCTTAGAGCACAGTGGTCCGACCATGGCACCTCTATTACGGAGGTGACGGCCACTTGGACACCCGCAGAGAAGATCAAATCGAGAGTGTGACCGGCCCGATGTGTGGGGCCCAACTTGGAATGGGAGAGGCCCAGTGCCTCCATGGTCGACACTAGGTCCCCTGCTGCAGATGGAGGGGAGGCTGTGTCGGCGTGAACATTGAAATCCCCCAGCACCACGAGTCTAGGGAATCTCAATGCCCACTCCGCCACAGTCTCCAGCAACAGGGATAGGCTCCTCGCCAGTGCGCTAGGTGCTCGGTACACCAGTAAGAAGGCTATACCCTCCAGGGCTCCCCACATCAGACCGACACTTTCAATCCCGTCTGTCTCCAGAGCAGGGACTGCTCTAAGATGTAACAGGTCGCGGGTGAGGATCGCCACGCCCCCCCCCCCCGGCCTCTGTCAGTTGGAAGTCATCCATCCACCGTCCCTCAAGAACGCTTAGGGATGTCTGAATACTGTAGATCCCCAGGGATGGGCCATCAAAAGCAGAACTATACTTAAGAACATAAGAAGAGCCATGCTGAATCGGACCTCAGCCCATCTAGTCCAGCATTCTGTATCACACAGTGGCCCACCAGTTGTACACGGGGATCTCGAGCAGAAGGGAGGGCAAAACCCTGACCTGCTCCCGACCCCCACAACCAGTACCCAGGGAAATCCTGCCTACCTCAACCAACTCCGAGGTGGCACTTGAATGTCCTTCTGCAAGATGATCTGTTGTATAGTGGAACATCAACTTAATGTCCCAACGTAAAAGCGTTTTGAGCTGTTGCTTGGCCTGGGTTTCACTTTGAGATTCAAGCGGCGTTTTTAATTAAGAGCAGTGCCAGGGGGAGTGCTAGCAGTGCAAGGCTTTAGAGCAGGTAAACTGGCTAGGATTTCTGGGAGTTGCAGTCCAAAACACCTGCAGGGCCGGCAGTTTGACAGCCCTGCTTTAGAGCATCGGTTTTCAATCTGTGGATCATAACCCCTTAGGAGGTCGAACAACCTTTTCATAGGGGTTGCTTAAGACCATCAGAAAACATATTTCCAGTGGTCTTAGGAACTGAGACACCACTCCTCTGTCCGTCTCCAGGTGGGTCTGCTCACAGCTAGACCAACTACTTGCTCCCTTGACCCGTGTCCTTCTTGGCTAGTTAGATCTTTCTGGGAAGGGTTACGTGGCCCTCTGTTGAAGATAGTCAACTGCTCCCTTGAGCAAGGAGTGTTTCCAGAGGGTTTGAAGAGGCGATGGTGAGGCTGCTGCTGAAAAATCTAGATTTAGATCATTTGGTTCCCTCCAGTTACCGCCCGGTCTCGAACTTACCGTTTCTGGGAAAGGTGATTGAGAGGGCAGCAGCTGCACAGCTGCAGCAGTTCTTAAATGACACAGCCGGATTAGATCCCTACCAGTCCGGCTTCCGTATTGGGCATGGGACAGAGACTGTGCTGGTTGCCATCACAAACCAGCTCCGCTGCCAGTTGGATCACGGCAGCTTTTGATACAGTAGATCACGCATTGTTAGCCCACCGCCTAGCTGTTACAGGGGTGAGGGGGACTGCTCTTAAATGGGTGTCCTCATTCCTCCTGGATCGGGAACAGGGAGTGGAGAGGGGAGGTATCGTTTACCAAGAAACTCCCTCTAAACTGTGGGGTCCCTCAGGGAGTCATCCTCTCCCCTTTATTATTTAACATCTATATGCGACCACTTGCCGAACTCGTGCGGAGCTTTGATCAGGAGTGCCATCAGTACGCTGATGACACCCAGCTAGTGCTGAGGATGGACGGTCGGCCAGACTCTGTACCCGATACTTTCCAGCAATGCCTTGAGGCCATGACTGGTTGGCTACGAGCCAGCCGATTGAGAGTGAATCCATCGAAAACGGAGATCCTATGGCTGGGTCACTCGGGTGGGTATGAGCTCTGGCTGCGTACTCTGGACGGCGAGGCATTACGCCTGTCGTCCTTAGTAAAGAGTCTGGGGGTCCAATTGTACCCACTGCTGACAATGGAAGCCCAGGTCTCCGCTGTCAGCAGATCTGCTTTTTTCCACCTGCGACAGGCTAGGAGGCTAACCGGGAATGACCTAGCTAACCGTAGTCTAACCGTTATAGTAGTCTAATCACCGGATCCAGGTCATCTCGAGATTAGACTACTGTAACGCCCTCTACATTGGTCTACCTTTGGCGGTTATTCGGAAACTTAAGCTGGTGCAGAATGCTGCAGCTAGACTCCTGGGTGGAGTGCTGGCCAAGAGCCATATCACTCCAACTCTGCAGCAACTGCACTGGATACCAATTGAGTACCGGATCACCTTCAAAGTGTTGGTCTTGACCTTTAAGGCCTTGTATGGTCTGGGACCAGTGTACTTGAGGGACCAGTGTACTTGAGGGACCAGTACAAAAACAGAGCAGGGTTACTAACCACAACAAAACACATGAGCTAGCACAAACACCAATAATCCAAGGTAATCAAATGTAAATGTATTCTATCAAAGGTACCAAGCACATCAGTAGATTCAGTGATAGGAGTAACCAGTGAGTACATTTAAACATACAATACCCAGCCCTGGGGATAACGTCCATCCAAATACATTCCTCAGTCCGTGGATACCATAAGTCTCTAAGGCAGAGTAGAGTAGTTCCGTAGTTTCTGGGTATCATCTGATATAAGGGGTGGGAAGGTGCAATAGGTATTCCAGAGGGAACTCAGTCAGTATAAAAATCCATAGTTCATATTCAGTATCCAAGACGAAGGACGAACACGAGCAAATAATCCAATAAGCGGAATCGCCAAGAAGAAAAGAAGTGAGATGGTTGTTGAGAGGAAAAGTTTTAAGATGTGTTTTTGAGCTTCATGATGAACTTAAAATGCTTTTTAATTAGATAGCAAGATTGCACTATGAAGCACTTTTCAGTAATAAAAGGGAACTGTAGAAAATAGCTTACTTGGTTGACATCTTTGCCATCTTGAATGAGTTAAATTTATCACTGCAAGAATCAAATGCAACATGCCTTGATTTGTCTGAAAAGATTGATCATTCCAAATGAAACTTCTGCTTTGGCAAAAATAAAAATAAAATAAATTTTACATGATGCCTACCTTATCTATTTTCTTTGAAGAATATGACATTGAACCAGACAAAAGGATTACAATATTTTTTTGTGAAAGAACACTTGCACACGCTTGCAGATGAAATTTCATCGTACTTTCCAAATCTAACTGACACCCCATTTGGACTTGCCAGAAGCCCTTTCATAGGCAAAGTTGAAGATATTCCTGAGATTGCACAAGGGGAGTTCATTGAATTTATTAACTGTGATGCAGTGAGAACTAATTTATCTGCAATTCCAGTTACAAAATTCTGGATCAAGTGTTTGCAATCAAATCCTGTTCTGTCTGAGACTGTGTTGCACCTTCTTCCTTTTCCAACAACATATCTTTGAGAAACAGAATTTTCCAGCTTGTCGGTTACGAAGTCTAAATAGAGAACTAGACTTGTTGTGGAAGATGGTCTTCATTGTGCTCTTGCAAAGACTGCCTCGAGAATTTCTGATCTGTTGAGAAAGAAGCAATCTCAATCTTCACAGTGATGTTGGCTTTTTACGTAAACTGTTGCAAAATGTAGCAATGTAATTTATTGTTGTTATAGTAAGACTGTTACCCATGCTACACCATGCTTCAAGATAGAATTTCATCTATTTGTAATTAGAAATATTTCACAATATACAATTAAATTTTGTTTTTGTGATTAATCACTATGCTTTAATTATGTTCAATTTATAACAATGAAAATGCATCCTGTATATCAGATATTTACATTACGATTCATAACAGTAGTAAAATTACATGTATGAAGTAGCAACAAAAATAATTTTATGGTTGGGGGTCAACACAACATGAAGAACTGTATTAAAGGGTTGTGACATTAGGAAGGTTGAGAACTACTGCTTTAGAGCTTCAAGGGAGCAGCCTCCATGCCTTTTGACTCCATAACTTGTGCCTCACGCTCTTGCCCACTTTGGGAGATTATTGTCTGCTTTGCTCTTGTCCACTTTCAAAGATTGCTGTCCGCTTTGCTTTTGTCTGCTTTGAGGAACTTTGAATTAGTTGATTTTGTGTGGTATTTATTCCTGGTATGTTTGGCTTCATTAAAAGAGAGAGGGAGAGAGAGGGGGGGGGGGAGAGGGAAGGAGGCTGGAATGAGTATAGTATGAAGAAAATGATGCTTCTGCCTATTCGCTTTCTGCTTTGTTCTTCCTTACCACAACTCTGTGCTTCTACCATTGTGCCATAACTTTGTGCTTCTACAATGTTCAAGTTGATATTTCTTTTTTAGTGTTTCATGTGAATGTGTAGATTTTGCCTTGCTTTTACACTGGCCAACACATATTTTGTTGCCTCAAATGTGCTTCCTTGCCACAACTTTATGCCTCTACCATTTTTCTTTTTTATGTTCCATGTGAATGTGCATTTATACCGTATTTGTTATTTATAAAGTACATTTTCTTATTTTAAAACATGTAATAAAAATGGAAGGGGCAGGGGGCTAGAATGTGTTATGAACATTTTGGTGGAAAATTTGAGTTAAGAGCTTGGTCACATAACTAATTAAACTCTTAATTTAAGGTATCACTGTAATAAACTCTCAGAAATATAAGGCTTATACGTGAGTATCCTGTACTTGTTTTTAGTGTATACATGCGGCAGAATAGTTACATTTTGAGATTTATTTGAAATCAGTAAATCTAAATATTGCACTTCATAGGGACTTGAAATTAATTGAACTATAATCATAGGTTCTCTTGTTCTCAGACCCTTCAGAGAGCTAATACCTTTAAATGCCATTAATGAAATAAGTTCTTATTAATTTAGCCTTCAGACATTTCAAGAATCTAAATACCTGAAGGAAAAAAATATTGTGTTCATTGAATACCTTTTGTTTTGAAATGCCAATATAATGTTTAGCAGTAGCCTAATCCTTCTATCAAGCTTCTCAGAATGAGGCCGATATGTCATCTTCCCTTACAGCTCTTTACAGCATCCAGTGGTATTGGACTTAATTTCTTAGTATATTTTTAACAAAAACAGCAGAATCTTGTAATATTGTAAAGATTAATAGACTTACACTATAAGCTTTAGTTGAGACTAGTGTACTTCCATCAAATCCATGAGACAATATCCTAGCCTGGCAGATGTATGTTGACAAAGTTATGGAAGGGGGGCAATGTAATTGGTGAGTCCACAGACATATTTGAATACAATTAGTCTCTTCTGCTGACCCCATTCAGAATAGATAGCAGTTATTTCTCCTATTCCTCCTTGTATTCCTTTCCTCCTTGTATTCCTTTATGCACCATCAAAATTCTCCAGAGATTTGAGAGACCCTCCAAGACTACACTTGCCGCATGTTCACCGCCTCAAGTAGCCTTCGGGCTGAGAGAGGTGGTATAGAAGCATAGTAAATAAATAAATAAATACACAGAAGAGAAGAAAGTCCTGCTGCACAAGAAGAGATCGGTTAGCACAGCTATCAACAACAGCACAGACCGTCTCCAGCCCCAGTGACGCAGCTACCATGTTGACCCCAGTAGGGCCCAAAATACCAAACCCATCTGGCTAGCAATCCAAGTTTGACCATGCATTCGACGATGCCATGTCTGCATCACCTACCAGTGCCACAGTCACACCACAAACAGCATTTCACCCACCTCCAGTGGGCCCAGAGGACATCGATGGGGCCCCCTTTGGCGACTGCCTCACATGCTATCCAAGTGCTTGGATGCACATTACCTCAGGTGTGTGGATACTTGAAATTGTACAGAAAGGATATGCCTTCGAATTTGAGGAACTTCCTCCAACAGGAAACATATTCGACACACGAACCTTGCAAGCAGTAATTGAAGAGCTGCAGTTCCTGTTGACCAAGGATGCCAACCAACCCTTTACCATCAGAGAAAAATGCAACAGCCTTTCCCCCAAAGTACTTTACCAACTCGAAAAAAGACGGAGGCCTCTGCCCTGTCTTGAACCTGAACACCTTTTTGTTGCCAAATAAGTTCAGGATGGACATGATGTCTTCCATCCTTCCCCTGCTCCACAGTGAGTGTTGATTCCAAAAATTCTTCACTTGGGGGCATTCCCACCATAAATGAAAATATGTCCCTTTGTGCATGCCACATCTCCAGCAGAGGTTGCTTTAGAGGTTGCTTCCATCTGATGTTGTTTAACCAGTGTGGTATACCATCTCCATATAACTTTAAATACATTTTCTTTTAATCTTGTTGATAAATTCTTAACCACTCTCCACTTCAGAACCCTTTTCCAATCAAAATCTGTCAGAGGCCCTAGGTCTCCTTCCCATACCTTTTCAAACAGCTTCAGCCCTATTTCTTTGCTGATTAATCCATTATATATTTTCCCAATTAATCCTTTTCCTATTATTTCTTGGGTTTTAAGTCTACTTAGCAATTCCTCATATTTATTCAATGCTCTACATCTGGGATTTTTACTTAACCAGTCCATTTTCCAGTTATACAGCTGTTGTCTCTCAAACCAATTCAGAGCACCTTGTTCTTCTAACTTATTAAACTTGCCCATTGAATTTTGTATCCATTCTTTCCAGGAAAAAGCAGTTTCCACCTCCACTAATTTTTTATATTTAAGTTTAATTCTCAGGCCTTCTGGAAATTTTTGACAGATCAGTAGCTCTTAACCAGTCATCCATCCATGGGCTTTAACAGAGCTGTGAACAGATTGCAGGATAAGTGTTTTTTTCTTCAGTTTTTTACTCTTATTTTTTTCATTGTGAATTTTATGCAAGTAAAATTGTATCTTTAATTCCAGACTTCTCTTTGCATGAGAAATCAGCTTTCAGAGCAGTAAAAAAAAACCTGCCTACAGATTTTTGTGTGTATGTTTATGCTTTTAAGGGAGAAATTAATCAAGTTCTCAAAGAAACCACTGCCATAGTTGAACTACTTTGATCAGCATTTTCCTTGCTGTCCTAACAAAAAAATTGTATGCTTTCTAATTATTTTATTATAGACTGAAGAGTTGTGCTTTAAAATTTTTACTCTTTTTAAAAATGAAAAAATATGTTCTGAGTTGGAATTTTTATTATTATTGCAAAAACTAACCATTTTCACTTCAGGAAATGGTTTGATTGGTTGCCACTCAATTATTCCTAAATCTGATGAATTATGACAGTTTTATTTTGAAATTGTATTCTTGTGGGTTCTGTTTCAGATTTTTTTATTGTTGTTTGCAGTTAAATGGTGGACGTAAATCCATTATGGCCATTGAAGGCAGTTGGCTGTATTATTCCCTTATGAATAAAATGTTCTCATATTTCTCAGATAAAGTGCACTCTGCCTCCTTTCTCCGATGAGATCTAGTAATTTGTACTGAAGCTTACTGGTGGAGGCTGGGCAGCTAAAGCTGGGTATTTTTCATTTGTTTTTGACTGTATGAACACTCAATTTTTCCAGGCCTTTGGTTCAATTTGAAAATCTTATTAAGACAGAAGATATTTTTTCTTCATAAAGAAAATGGAAACAAATCCATAATTCAGGCACAGTGGTTTGTGTCTATTCCCTCTGGTAATGAATTGAGTGGCAGATTCTTGAAGGAGAAGGAGTATTTGAAGATATGCTCGGAAGCTATTCAGAGGGAGATGATAGCGACGATTACTTGAGAATTTATAACCACGCAAAAGCTATATTGGAAAACCATCTGAACATGGTTTACTTTAAAAACCTTTCTGACACTTTGCCCATAGCAACTGATCTAGCAGATATCAGGCAACTTTTTGTCTTGTGTTTCCTGACAGAAAAGTATCTCTAGGCTAGGGTTGTCTGACTGACTGAGAAAGGGATTTGCACCCTTAGGCAGTAATTGATCTGAGGCAATTACAGGTTTCAAATCCTGTCACCTTGTCACTTGGGGATTCTCTGTCCTTTGCCTAGCTGGACCACAGAGCTGTTTTTGCCAGTTGGTTCTGGTACATTCTAATTTGAAAGAACACCTGTTCCTTAATTAGTCACATCCCTCGTCTGTCTCTTTGTTTCAGCTCTTTTTGATGTATGAGCTAATCATCTTTTTTAAAGGGACTCTGTATCAACAGTCTAACTGTGTATTCTTAAGAAAGGGCAGAGAAGTGAATTTTAATTCCATAGTTAGAAGATGGCCGCTGTACTCTTGGTGCTGATCTAAGGTTTTGCTGTTACCTCTTTTCTTTGTAGTTTAAGGCTGAGGCTACATAGAAAGATTTCATAGATAATGAAAAGTGAAGTCATGAGGCATTTACAATCTTGTAACCCTACCACATGTCAATATATTGGGGCTCCAGCCTTACCTCTCACTTAGGCATGTGTGGGAGAGACCTCATCAAGCAGATATTTACTGTAACATGTGAAGAAACCTCTTCCTCCTCCAGAAAATCTGATGGAGCTGTGTCATTGTGAGTCTTGTTTAGATGAGGAGGGAAAGACAAGACTCACTAAGGCTTAGGTGAACCAAAATGCAATAGACTTCAATGGACTGTAGCTGCAGGAACGTGCTCCATGGACAGGAATGTTTTCATATCTACTCTGCTTGGTGGAGATTCAGTGTGATACAGTACCCAAAGTGGCCATTATTTTCTCCAGAGGAATGGATGATAGAGAGTTGTGTTTATCTGTTTTGGATGGGCTAAAGTTCCTCGAAATAATTCATTTGACTCCTGGACCGGACATTTTTCCTCAGCCATGATGGAATCTGTTAGCCTACCCTATTCAGGAAGGATGTGTTTGTCTAAGGAGAGAGTCTCCAGACTCATGGGGCAGCCATTGGAATCATACAGGGCAGGAGGAGATGTAGAAGGGGGAGACAATCTCAGTACCAATAACCAGGTGCGGTGGCCTCCCAACTCCAGGTATTTCTGGATGAAATGGATTATCTAGATCCATTTCATTCTGGTTTGAGGCCTGGCTATGGAACAGAGACAGCTTTGGTCGCCTTAGTGGATGACCTCCGCAGAGAGCTGGGCAGGGGGAGTGTGTCCATATTGGTTCTCCTGGATCTCTCAGTGGCTTTCAATATCATTTACCATTGTATCCTTCTGGATGATCTCGCTGGGATGGGACTGGGAGACACTGTTTTATAGTGGCTCTGATCCTTGCTGGAGGGCCATACCCAAAAGATGGTGCTGTTCAAACCCCTGGTCGTTGACTTATGGGGTTCCTCAAGGTTCCATTTTGTCCCCCATGCTATTTAGCATATACACGAAACTGCTGGGAGAGGTCATCCAGAGTTTTGGAGTATGGTGCCACCTATATGCAGATGACACTCAATTGTACTACTCTTTTCCACCAAATGCCAAGTAAACTGTCATGACACTAAACCAGTGCCTGTCATCAGTAATGGACTGGATGAGGGCAAACAAATTGAAATTTAATATAGACAAGATAGAGATGCTCCTGGTCAGTCAGAAGATAAATTAGGGATTATGGACGCAGCCAGTCCTGGATGGGGTTACACTCCCCCTAAAAACACAAGTCCACAGTTTAGGAATCCTCCTGGACTCGACACTGAACCTGCAGGCCCAGCTTTTAGCAGTGGCCAGTAGAGCCTTTGCACAATTAAAACTTGTGTGCCAACTGTGCCCGTTCCTTGGGAGGCCAGATCTAACCATGGTGGTACATGCCTCAGTTACATCCTGTCTTGATTTCTATAGCACACTCTATGTGGGACTGTTTCTGAAGAGTGCTCAGAAACTTCAGCTGGTCCAAAGAGCTGCAGCCAGGTTGCTAACTGGGGCTGGCTACAGTGAGTGGACAACCCCCCTGTTGCAGCAGCTTCACTGGCTGCCAGTCTGTTTCCAGGCACAATTCAAAGTGTTGGTTATGAAATTTAAAGCCCCAGTCTAGTGGTTCTCTACCTGTGGATCCCCAGGTGTTTTGGTCTACAACTCTCATAATTCCCAGCAAGTTTAGGATTTCTGAGAGTTGAAGGCCAAAACATCTGGGGACCCACAAGTTGAGAATCACTGCCTAGACCAGGGGTGCTCACACTTTTTCAGCATGCAAGCTACTCTTAAAGCAACCAAGTCCAAAAGATCTACCTGCCCCCACCGCTGTGCGCTCCCACCGCCGCGCGCTCTTGCCACCGCGGATGCTCCTGCTGCTATTTTCCGCCCGCGCAGTGCTTCTTCCGCCTGCAGGGCATTGCAGGAAGGAGAAAGCACAAGGTGGGGCATCCAGAGGGAGCGCTCCGCCCTGCCTGTCTCGCCGGCAACAGAGGCTGCACAGCTGCTTCTGTACGAGAAAGAGGCAGGGCGCTCCCTCCAGAGGCCCTGTCTCATGCTTCCTTTTTCCTGCAATGCCTCGCAGGCGAAAGAAGCACTGTGAGAGCGGAAGCCAGCAGCAGGAGCACACGGAAGCCAGCAGCAGGGTGTGCGCACGCATGGCAGGAGTGCCCCATCCGGCTGGTGAGGCCCGAAGATCACCTGGAAGAGGGCCGAAGATCTACTAGTAGCTCCCGAGCTACCTAATGAGCATCCCTGGCCTAGACTGTTCAGGTCCAGGCTATTTGGGCAACCACATCCTCTTGTGTGAATCTGCCCAGGCCCTGAGATCTTCAAGAAGAGGCCCTTTTCTCAGTTCCATCTCCATCTCAAGCCCAGTTGATGGGAACGAGAGAATGGGCCTTCTCGATAAAAGCCCCTCAACTCCAAAACTCACTGCTCAGAGAGTGCTCTTCTGCAGCAGGCTAAAACCTTTTTCTTCAGGCAGACTTTTTAAAAAGAAGGTTTTAAAGATCATGTACTTTTATATGTTTTTTAAGGATTTATGGTAATCTGAATTGTTTTAATACTAATTATCTTTAATACTGTTTTTATATTTGTATATTTCAAATTGCATTGTAATGCTTTTAATGTTAGCTACTTTGAGTCTCCTTATGGAGAGAAAAAGCGGGATATAAATAAACATAAACGTAATAATAATGATATAATTGTATAAAACGTGCTGAATATACTTATCAAACTTCACTACATTCAGATTGTGTTTGCCCTTACATTTTGAAAAAAATTATGTGAGAACAGCATTCTTCCCTTTCCCCTTTTGTGATGTGAATAAAGGACAAGACTCTATAAATGTACTTATCATGAAGATTCCTCATCCATGAAAAGGAAATGTTCTCCATCGAATTGCAAGCCCCCTCTACATGTACATCAAATGCCTAGAGCCCAGGACTGTGTATGCCTGAAGATAAATAACTGGCCAGGTGATAGAAGTGCCTCTTTATTTAAGTCAATAGAGGAATGTTTGAGAGGAATCTTGTTTGCCTCATATGTATTCAAGTGGAGATGTCCTAAATTTGCTTATTTTGAATGAACTCTATTCATCACCACATTCTAAGAGTTTGATCTCATCCTGTACACTCACTTGGAAAGAAATGATCTTTTTATGTTCTGTCAGCACTTCCTTTTAACCAGCTTGAGCAACATGTAGGTTAAGTAGCTCATCAGTTAGAAGTTCTCTGAAGCAGCTGAGATTTTGAAAAGTCCTGTATAATAGTGATTGCAATCAGTAAATTGAAGGAGAGTTGTCCTAGAAAATTGATACTCGGACTTAGTAATGCAGAGAAGGCATTTAAATCAATGGGACAATCAATTCTGAGTAATATAAGATGATCATGGTTACAGAAATCAAGTTACATGTAGAAAGTCAGGGGTATTTAATCTGGAGGGGGAAAAGAGCGGAAATGGCAAGAATGAGAATATCCTTCATCTACCCTAGGGACAATTGCATAGAAAAGGGGAAAGTTACCTGTCTTCAGATTGTGTTTGAACATTAGTAAAGCAGTATATAAATTGTGGAAGTATGGAGGACCTTTCCTTGGAGATCTTCAAGAAGAGGCTGTAAAACTATCTAATGTGTTTTCCTGAACTTTTCCTTCAAGAGCAGGAATGCTAGAATTTGCTCGAACTTTTTGGTTGTTTGGCAAAAGGAAGAAATTATTATATTATAAAGAAAATGTTTTTAAAATAGAGGAAAGCTATATACTGCTGAAATGCTTTACTGAGTTTTTAAAATCTTATTTTATCCCATCATTCTAACAATTGTATATTAAATTGCTAACACAAATTTCATGTGCCTGGTGACTGGAAATTCTACCGTAGTTCAAATTAGTAACTTTTCAAAGAGCTGTTTATAACAGTGAATCCTGGACCAAACCCAGAAGATTGTTTCTGCAGATAGGTTTTTGTGTCACCTGTAATTTCAGATTCACTTAATGTTAACATGTTGAGTTCTTAGGCAGTGTGGCTTGTGGGAAAGGGTGGGAATAAAACATGGAGGATCTGCCACATTAAATGTTTTTTTCGATGTAGCTAGGGACTTTATAATGTCTTCATAGGGCAGAAATAGGAAATCTTCAGATTCTGAGGTAGAATCCAGACTCCAGGGATCCCAGTCTAGTCTCCTGCTCCCAGTAACCTTGTTTCCCCTCACTCCCACGATCCCATTCTTAGGTGGTTTCCCAGCCTCTGTATGAGCTCACTCCCCAGTTCTAAAAGGAGGTTACCGGTAATGGGCTTGCTCCCCAGTTTTAAAAGTAGTAATGTCTGTTCTCAGTTATTGATAAGAAGAGCTTTAAGGTAAAGTATGCTGGAATTTTTAGACCTATTTGGCCCTGCCAAATGATTGGAATGTGACCCTAGAAATTGTTTTAAACTGAAAATGACTGTGAGGCTAAAACAGATAGTTTATGTCATTGACCTGAAAGAGGTCAAGTATGTTTCAGTCTCTTCTAGGTAGTTAATTCTTGTAGATGCTGCTGTATTCTAATATATTTTAGCAGTGCTATGTAAGTGATGGTACAGAGATTTAATTGCAAGACTTCTTAAGGGTTCTGTTTATCTCCCAATATGCCACAATAACTTTTAGGAATGGGGGATAGAATCTAGGATCAGATAGGTGTTTTCCCCCCAGTCACTTTTCCCCAGACAATCTGTCTGATTGGGAAGGCATCTGCAAGAATCATAATTCATTTAAACACATATTCTTATCACAGTCTCTCCCCCCTCCCACTGTATTTTTCATCATAGAAATATGATATCAGGGGCTTTCACAGATATTTATTTTAATTAGAACTTTATTTTGGGGAACAGGAAACATGCACTAAAAAATCTATATGAGCACACACAATCTTTTTCCCACTCTCATGCGTTGCCAATAAAATTAATCCCCATAGGATTCCTTCACTTCATTCAGTCAATCCACAGTCGTAGACATTTGAAATTATTTTTGACATTCTTGGAGTGTTCTTTAGAGCCCTCTTCTCATTATTCCCTTGCTTAGTTAATTAGAGACTTCTAGTTGAATAGTACTTTATTCCCCAGTGATGACAGATCTGTACAAGAGGCCACAGCGCCTGTGCACACTCTGCCTCTTCTCTGACAACTGATGTAGTTCTGTGCAATGAGAGACCCTTGCACAAATTCTATGTCTGAGTGCTCATCCATCATCTCTGTCAAGTTACTCTGAATCAGCAGGGTATTTTCAGAAGACAATTGCAAAGGTGTCTATTTGATCCTTCTCACACAGCTTTTAGATGAGTAGTTTCAACTGCTGAGACATAGTCTGCCTCTTGCACCTGCAGATAGGAAGATGGCCTGGAGGAAAAACCATTTTCTCAGGCAATAAATGCAGAATTCTCACATCATCAGAAAAATCAAATGTGTTTCAGTCTCTTCATGGTAGGGCCCTTCAAAAACTCAGAAAAGTTAATTCATCACAAAAGTTAATTCATGCATAGCTTTTTAAAACGAAACGTCTTTTGCTTCTTTAATGGAAATAATTGGATGGCTTGCAGGAAACATAGAATCGAGACTTCTCTTTGGCTGTTTAAAAGAGATTTAGATACTTTTCTGTAAGTCTTAAAAATGGGGAACATTTGACTCTTCTGCCTTTCTTACAGTGTACATTCAATATTCAATAATTTAGACCTCAAAAAACACCATAGTGATTATCAACAAGAGGAGCTGCAGCAGTTTCACAATACTGGTTAATAGTGCAGTTTTTACTATCATCTTTAATTCAACAATTCATGGGTCTGTCAAAAATTGAGGTACTATCTGGTTGTCATAGACAAACTTAATTGCCCTCCTAGCAGATGGGACATTTCCTAGCCACACAGTCACATTTTGCTGCCTAACAACATTTCGTGTATACACACAAAATTGAAATTAAACAGTAGACTATCAGCGACTTAGACCAAATGTTATACCTTGTAGTACGTGCTTTCTGGCTCTGGAAGTTTGGGCATTGTAGCATCCCTACATACCTGGAAACCTTCCTATGAGCCTGAAGCATTTTTTGTTCCAATAGAAATGCATTGCATACTCATGAGATGGGAAAATACTCCTGAAATCAAACAATGCATTTCTTTCTTTTTTTAAAAAAAAAAAAAGACTACTTCCCCCAGAAGAGCATATCTGGATTGATCAAACTTTGTGTGTAGCCTCATAAGATTCATAGAATCATAAAGTTGGAAGAGACTGCATGGGCCATCCACTTCAACCCCATTCTTCCATGCAGGAAAAGCACAATCAAAGTACCCAAATTATTATAATTATATTTATACCTCACTTTATCTCCCCAAAGGGGACCAAAGAGATAGCCATCCAGCTTCTCTTTAAAAGCCTCCAAAGAAGGAGCCTCCACCACATTACAAGGTAGAGAGTTTCACTGTTGGACAACTTTTACGGTCAGGAAGTCCTTCCTAATGTTCAGGTGAAATCTCCTTTCCTGTAATCTGAACCTATTGCTATTGTTCTAGTCTCCAGGATAGCAGAACACAAGCTGGCTCCCTCTTCCTTATGACATCCTTTTAAATATTTAGATATGGCGATCGTTTCTCCTTTCCACCTTCTCTTCTGCAGCAATTTAAGACACTCCTCAAAGGCCGTGCTTTCCAGACCTTGCCTTATGACTAAAATAATCAAGCTTACTGGACGAAGAAACAATTGCTGCTTTTGTTAGAATATGGTTCAAACTGATATGACTTAGTTTACTAATACTAACCATTTGATGAATTAGCGAATTAAAAGAATAAATGTAAATGCTAGATAATTTACATGATACTGTTGGCACCAATTAAAAACCCATTTTATGTTAATTGGATGAATGCTTTTAATGATAAAATGAAGATAAGCATATTATCCTAAAGACGTTTTAGAATTTTGGATTTGAGAGTACCAGGTAAAAAGGGAAAGGGATAAAATTCAGAGTTGCAGTTTTAGTTCAAAGAAAAAATGCATTTTGTAACCAAGATTTTTAAAATGTTAAGCAACAATTGATACAGTAAATGGCTTTCAGATATGCTTCTTTTTGAAATTTCTTTTGAAAATTGGTGCTTTTAGAGAAAATAAAAGAGTAGTTAGTTTAGTTTATTGCATTAGCCACAAGGCCATATCAAGCAGAACAAACCATGCAAAAGAAATACATGGATAAAAGAGTATATTTAAATGAGACACCATTGAACAGGATTTTGTCATTCTGGTTTATACCCCTTTTTACCTAATTTTCTTTTAGGTACTTGATTATAAGAGTTTTTTAAAATATAAAATCTTAACAGTTTTTGATATAAAATAAAGGCTCCTTTAATTATTCTTAATGTTGCTTTAATTGTACAAAATTGCACATAATTGGAATTACTAACATGATCTTTTAAAAATGAAAGCTGACTTGATGTATTCTTGATTATTGTGTTGAATATTAAAATGATTCAGGATAAATGCTATATAGATAGAAGCTGTGACTGAGTATGATGTGGGGAGATCTGTGTTATCTCCTGGTATTTCCAAAAACTTTAATCGGAAGTGAGGGCAGGCCCTAAAAGTTCATGAGTGAGATATCTTTTCAGATGAAAATGATGCCCACATATTTTGTCCATCCACTGGACAAAGCAACACAAGGCATCTCTCAATGCAAGCCTGCTCTGTGGGTGATTTTTCTAATTTTTCTATTTATTTTTTGTTCTTTTTTAAAAATAGCATATTTGTTCACACTGTTATCTTTTCTACTGGGATAGCTAGATGGTTCTACCTGAAGATGAAATATGTAACTGATTTCGCTCAAGTGGAAATGATAAATCAGTCTACAATCAGCCATCCCATTACAAAAAGATTTTTCTACTCTCTAAACTTCATGTAGACTCTTGATTCAAATGTATGCACATATAGCTAGAAAAATGCTTCTGTGTGTTCTGTATTAATTGAATAGTTTTAGTGATTGTTTTAATATTCTGTTTTGTAGTGGATAGTAACTTGCGAGCTTGTTTCGTTGTTATAAAAACAATAGCTATATTTACTGATTTTGTATATTTTAAGTACTGGCTTTAATAATTGATAAGCTGTCTAGAGACCCAATATTTGATGATGAGGATGATGATAGAGATATGGGAAACAGTTTTACAGGCTATGTCAAACTTAACTAATTGCTTTCAAATTAGAAAGGAAGGAAAAACTGTTAATTTATATATATTTATTAATATAAAATTGGGATATGTCAAAGGTAGAAGTGTTTTTATATACTATCTCATAAAGGGAGTAGACTAGTCAGAACTAAAAAAAACTATCAGATAGAGAATGAGAGGTCTGTAGACAATAGCTGTATATTACTTACTGTATATTGGTAGATTAGTTTTTATGTTTGTTCATTAGTTTTTGTTTGTTTTATGTATTGGTTTGACTTAGCAGTTTTATCAGCTTTTATAGGTTAGTGTAGTAAGAAAAATGCTTGTTTTGTGTGTTTGATTAATTTGTTTTGTTGCACATGGCTTTGTTTGTATAATGGTATGTTTGTCTCACTGAATAAGAATTAATATAAAAAAGAAATGAAGAAAGAATCAACAGCTGCTTTACAAATGATTTTTCAGAGTTGATTTATCCTTTTTCGCCTCTCCATAAATGTGTTCCATTTGTTTATTATATGCTGGCTGCTATTTTTTGCTCAATATTTTGTGTAGATACTTTGATATTAAAGTTATAAAAGCATCGTTTTAAATCTTAAATTCTTATTCTGCCTCCATCAGAACTCCGTGGATGGTTTGAGTAATGGAAAAATAATCTGTGATGATAGAGACAATTTATGTGACTTGTACAAACTTTACTTTTTGAAAAATGTCAATGATTTTTCTAAGCCTGCACTCTTTCTACCATTTTTTTAGGCAGCATTTACCCTTCTCTTGGGTCCATTCACATTTTTTAATGTGCAAAAAACTAAGTATCTGCAGATCATGACATCGTTGATGAGATGGATAGGTAAGTCAATAAACCTCTACTACTTTGTGTACATACATAGACATCAGTAGAGTCTTTAGGGTCCTTCCACTCAGCCATATAACCCAGAATATCAAGGCAGATAATCCATAATATCTGCTTTGAAGTGGGTTATCTGGGGGCCCTTCCACACAGCTATATAGTCCAGAATGTCAAGGCAGATGATCCCACAATGTCTTCTTTGAACTGGGTTGTATGAGTCCACACTGCCATATATTCCAGTTCAAAGCAGAAAATGTGGAATTTTATACAGAGTGTGTAAGGGCCATAATTGATTCTTCCTGTGATGTTGCAGTATTCACATGACTAACCTAGAACAATCTCAAACTTGACTCTCCATTTTTATGACAGTTTTAACATCCTTTAACGACTGTAATTTTTTATTTCCTTTTCACAAGGAAATCAAAAGAATTTTGTACCAGAGAGGGTTTTCCTTTATTTTAAATAAATGAGTTAACATGAAACTTGTCTTCTTCTTCTTTTTTACTTTGAAGACATTAGATATTTTTCATGGATTATGTTTTGGTTTGGAATTGATGGGAAAAGGTGTTTCTGTCCACACAGCCTGTGAGCAAATGATCCCTGAGAATATTTAGAATGGCATTGTCCATTCCCTCTTTGCAGAAAGAGTGTGCATTACATTGTTTTCTCTACAGAGGTATTGAATCCAGTGGTTCCTGAACATTCATAGGGCATTTCCAGTTTGTGAGAAGCTTTTGTTTTTTTGAAACTATGGCTTCTGTGTAGAACAGTGAGATGGTATGGGCAGTTGACAGAGTCATTCCCAAGTTGCTGCTTCTGCCATTTAGTGACCAATTAGCTTCCCTGGTTTCCTTTGAGTTGAGACAGGTAATAAAACAGACTGTGATATATAGCTGGAGTGCATGTGTTACAAATTGCACAGTAAGTATAACATGAGAAGCTCATTGTCAAGTCTAATTTGTAGAAGTGATTATTTAAAAGAAAATCTACTTTTCCGCCACCTTTCTGTCCTCTGTGCTTTTTCATCGGAACTGGTGATCTCTTTAAGTGGCATTAAAAACAAAACAAAAAAGTAATCACTGCTTAGCTTATCTCTCTAGTTTTGATTGTCCAGGCTTGTTCTTCTTAGCTATAGTAAGCAGACTGCAGTATGTCCTTTCTCAACCTGACAACCTTGTATATTGTCATTGTATGATCATTAAATCTTGCACATAATGTCAAAACAGGACTTGTTCCTTAGCTTGATTCAGGGTCAAGGAAAGATAGCCTACCCACAGATAACACTGAATTGCTAGGTTAGTGACTTGCTTGACTATTCAGTTCAATCACATTATTAAGTAAAGATAAGTGTGAAAACTGTACCACTTTCTCAGTTTGAGTATGACCTGCTTTGCTGTTGACAACTCTCCCTAAGATCTTCAGGAGGGAGACAAAAGCAAATGACTTTTGGGCTACAGGTCCTCAGCAGAGAAGAGAATTTTCAGACTCATTATAAGACTGATGCCAAAGGTGTTTCTGGAATTCATCTTGAGCTTTCGTGCCACACTCTGTGTCAGGCAGGCTGATCCGAATGAGTGCTTTGTACTGTTAGCAGGCATGCTTATGCTACTGATTCTGAGAGGATTGAACTATCCCCTCTCACTTGTTTGTGAGATTTATTTTATTTGAAACCTGCTGAATTGAACAAACTGGCCGTAATCTCTTAAAAGTGGAGCAAGAAACTTTGGGAAACTGATCCATCTGAGGAAATACTAATTTAAATCTCATGACCTAGTGTGTCTGCCATAGAAATTGCATTACAGTTGCATTTTCATTCAGTATGGTTGATAACTTGTTTGCACTGCTTCAGGGTTTGATACGTTAAGATAACCAAGGCTGAGAGCATCATTCTTTACAACAGTAGGAGTGCTGCATGTGATGAGTGTCTTTGAGACCTACATTTTTCAGTGAGTGGAACCACTTTGTTTTGAAGGCAGACACATACTTAAACATTAGGACAACAATTTGGTATTTTAAAATTCTTGAAATTATTTAAGCATCAGAATGTACATTTGATAAAGTTGGTGGCTGTGACAGCTGGGGTGGAATCGGTTGGCTGGGCCTTTAGAGCATGATCTGGAAACAATGGCTGGCATGATGAAGTAAATTATCTGGCATAACAAATAAGAGGAAGAAAGGCATTGGGATGAATCACTTGAAGTGAAGCAAGTTCCAGATAAAAAAGTATTTCACAACACAGAGATTGGAATCCATATGGTTTCCTCTAGAGATCTTTATGTGGGTCAAAACAATAAGACATCTTTCCCCACATGCTTTTATTTTGCATTATATCTGTTTTATCCTCAGTAATTTTCTGGAACATGCTTTAATGCAATCGTTGAAAATAAAATATGAATAGACCAAGCAATATTAGAGCTATTTAAGAAGTTTTTAATTATAAATTAATGTGGATGTTTGTTTAGATTTTATGTTATTATATCATTTTGTTTGACAATGTATAGTTTAATTTTTTGATGTTAGGTTTAATTTATTGATGTTAGGCTTTAATTTGATGTTAGGTTTTAATGTTATTTTTATATGTGTGGTTTCTCTGGGATTTTATGTCATTTGTTTTATGAAGCCATTGAATGTTTGCCGTTGTTATGTTGGAATCCGCCCTGAGTCCCCTCGGGGAAATAGGGTGGAATACAAATAAAGTTGTTGTTGTTGTTGTTGTTGTTACCTCTACTGTAAGCATGCTTTAGATGGATGGAGTGAAAGTAAAGCTAATAACTGCTAACTGCAGTGTTTTTTGGGTTGTTTGGCTCATGAACTTCTGTTGAGCTTTAAGCATAAATGGTTAGCATTCTTCCTGCCAAGTGCAGGTTGTTGGTAAACTTAGGGTGTTTCTGTATTTCTTTAGTGCAGATCACTAAATACTCTGTGATTCATTTGCCACTAAGGGCAATGGAAGAATTCATCATCAAGCAAAGTCCTGTTTCATGAATGTTTTAGCATTTTTTCTTCTCTTCAAAAAGAAACATCAATAAATGCTACAGTGGTGTGTGGAAAAATATGCAATCAATAGCTAGTGCAAACTTAAAAGCCAAGTAGGAGAGCTGAGTAAGATTGCTAGCAGAGACAGTGCCCTGCATTGCTCTGTGACTACCACAAACAGAACTGTTAATAAGAACCAGCTATATCCATATGAATTCCATTTGCTTAGATTTGCAGAACTCAAAATAAAATGTAAGACAGCTTTTCTTAGTGCAGAACCTTGGTGCAATGAACTGAAGGACATCCAGCTAGTTTTTAAAAAAATTGCCCATGGAACCAGATCAGCCGTGAGCAAAACGTTTTTAACAAATTGTGTTGTATGGGACAAAAATAGTATTTCTTCTAACTGAAACCCTAACTATTAACACATATCACATAAAAGCTGGCACAAATTACTTAAGAAATGATAAAGTAGAGAAACATATCATCCATAATAGCTGAATAATATGATTATAAATGTGACAAAATAAGTCATCACTGATATATTTTAGCTTGAGTGTCCCTTTTCCTCTGAGACAGATTGAGTGTCCCTTATCCAAAATGCTTGGGACCAGATGTGTTTTGGATTTTTTCAGATTTTAGAAAACGTGCACAGTATTTGCATATATAATGAAATGTCTTGTAGGTATTACCCAACCCCCCCCCCTCAGAGGTGAGAAATGCAGGAAATAAATAAATAAACAAGTCTCAACCTGAAATTCATGTATGTTTTATACATACCATATACACATAGCCTGAAGGTAATTTTTATAACATTTTAAATGTGTTCATGCAACAAAGTTTGTGTTCAGATTTTATAATACTTCCTCACTTCCTTCCGATTTTAGAATTCTAGATAAGGAATGCCAACTTGTATTAAATAAAAATGAATAATTTTCATATTTTAATTATGACTAAGCTGACTCCAGGTCACTATTTCTTATCTGGCACCTTCCCTCTTCTTCCCAAAGACATGCAGGGTTATCTTAAGGGAAGGAAGGTTATTCTGAACAGAGACCAGCACTTGTTGTGCTTGACTGGAATCCAATAAATCACCTAAGAAAGTCTTAGAGAGTGCAAATATAAAATGCCAACAGTTTTGTTTTCATTATTCTTATTAGAAATGCAAATGTACTTTGGCTTTTTATACTCTACATGTTGTATGTTTCCCAAAAAATTCCTAAGTTACCAAGCTTCTTTCTTCTATGCAACTTTCCAGATGGCCAGAACTCTTAATTCCCTATTATCTTTATTTCCCCAGCTGGTTTGACCCATAACTGAAACTACTCAATATATTTTCATACTTTCCCTATCTGCCAGAAACGTTTCTTTCCCCAGCAAACTATAGGTCCTTCATACTCTCAGCAGGACATAATCTTAGCTATTACCACCCACGTCTGAGCTGGCTGTCTCATGTGTTCTACGTGCCAAAATGTGTTCCTGCTTCTCCTGTCCTGTGTTTTTCCTTATTGTGCAGATACACGTGCATGGCAAGCAAAGCCATGTGAGCTGCAGTAATTAGCACTGACATAGCATTTTCATCTGATCCTAGGAATATCAGTGAATGCATTAACAGTATCAGTTGTGTCTTTTCTCTGTTGTTACTTGCCCTTTGAAGCAAATAGGGTCTTATTATATGTAAATACAATTGTGCCTAAGACCAATACTATACAAAGGCTATGGTGATCCATTTTGAGTGAAATCCTGTGTTGTCTATGCTGAGTGTTGCTTTTGTGCCTATGATTCTATTTCATTTCTGAGCAGTAGGGAGTTAATTATGCCACATCAAATACTATTTCTTTTCCCCAGATAATAGCATGGTTCTTATTTTCTTATGAAGGAAGTATTTTGTTTCTGGCAGCTCATTTTCCTTAGTATTAATGCATTTATGTCTTGATGATGATGATGACAGATGTTAGACAATAGACTATTCCCATTGTCAAAAAAGGAAAGTCTGAAAACCGTGTATATAAAAAACATTGCTTCCCAAATGTTAGATAGAAATGTTACTGAATTTGTCCCTGCACAAAAATTTTGAGAGAATGATTGGATAATCACTTTTCTGCCATGTCTGGGGATATCATGAATCCTTTTTCAGTAGAAAGTTAACTTTTTGATTACAAGTTCTCCCATCTTAAAAAGAACATGATTCTAAGCCCGAGACTTCGTGTTAATTTTGTGATGGGGTGACAGATTGAAAACTTGCCTCTGGCAATGACTTGGATTAATTCTTTTTTAGCTAAATATTACTCCTTCCTTTCAGAATCATTTGGAGGTAGTAGAGTGTGTCTGCTGCTGAAGTGATCCATTGTCCATCTGTGAATGACATTTGTGTCCTGACACTTGTATTCTTCTGCTGTGATTGACGTTTGTGTCCTGAATCTATCATTAGATTTGCATAGCAGCTTTCTAAATGCATTTTTCTAAATCACACTCTTCAGAATGGCAGTGTAGCACTAACCAGTCTTCCTACATCTCAGCATAGTATCTAGCTTGTGGGATGATAGCAGAACATAGAGCATATCTTTTATATCTCCATAGCAAGTGAAGTGTGGGATCTGTTTAGACTAGAACCAGGTGTGCAGTGCTTCTGTTTTCCCACTTAGTACTGTGCAGTGTTTCCATGATTAATCATTCTTCTGCACTGTAATAAAATAAATGTCTGGAAACATACAGGAAAACAACAAATCATGAGAAACTATGCATGGTATGCGTGAGTCAAACTGCAGTGTGTTAATGAGGAGGCATTTACTTCTGGCTTGTTCTATACCGAGGTTCATGGCAGAGATTAGTGCTGGCTGCAGAGATTATAGCCAACGTAGTTAGTGATGTTCATAGCTGGCAAATCTTCTCGGATAGCTCTCAGTTGGGGGGCAACTTTTGTACAATCTTGGGACATTATTTCCTTTTTATAATGATGCCTGGTGTAGATTCCCCTGATTCCTGAATCAATTTAAATCAATACAAACGTTTAATCTAAATGGCAGTTAAATTATTTGAAGATAAAAGTCCCCAGACTGTAAGATGTAAGCTATTTTAAAGGCCTGATGTCATTGCAGTAAACCTCCCTGGAAAGTAATCTATTTGTCCTTCTGCTTCCTTTCTTATGGTTCTTTAGATTTTCCCACCAAAAATTCTTTAACCCCTTTAGTTGATAGGGAAGGGATACAAATCATGTGGCTTTCCAAATGTTGTTGCACAGTATGTCCCAGCATATATCCACCATAGTCAATACTGGGAATGCTGTGGCTTGCAGTCCAACAACATAAGGAGAGCCACATTATTTCCACCTCTATACTAAGGAAACATAGGAAATGGAAGCAACAGTCCTGCAGACACAAGTATGTGCTATAGGTTACTTAGAAGCCTTGGTGACAGTGCTTGGCAATGAGAACCTACTAAAAGTACAGGTATTTTATATTTATCATATCAGGTGCGAACCAAGGGTACAGTTGTGATGTATTTGAGAAAACACAAGGTTTTAAAACTTGGCAATATAGTTAATGTCTTTTGACCAGTAGTTGGCCACTTGGAGTGCCTCTGGTGTTGGTATAAAGAGGTCCCCCATTGTGCATGTGGTAGGGATGTAATAGGTGGTCTGTGGTTTGTTATTCTCCACACTCGCATGTCGTGGACTCCACTTTGTGGTCCCTTTTTTAAGGTTGCCTCTGCATCTCGTGGTGCCAGAGCACAGTCTGTTCAGCGCCTTCCAAGTTGCTCAGGAGGGACACAGAAGTTACATTGATTTATGTATGTACAGGGATGCCTATGATTCAAACATTCAGTGAAAGAGGAAAATATGTCATCTAAAGGAGAGTCGGTCAATAGCTCAAAATGAGTAAATTCAGGGGCTGTAATAATCCTGGTATTTATTTGAAATTAATAAACTGTACACAAATATTGTAAATGCAGTGATAAAGTGCTGATATGTTATATCAATTCTTCTAGTTTTGCATTAACTTCAGTTCCTATAAAGACCATCAGAGAACTTCCCAAGCCCGTTGCAAGAAAGCCCAGTCCAGTTGTAATATGCAAACAAAAGGGTTAGGCCTCTTAGTCTTATATCCCTTGAAACATTGATTTATTTTGAGGTCTTAATCAAGACCTTTAAATACCACATTTATTCCAGTATTATAATGCTTATTTCAATCCTAAAAAATACTAAAAAATAAATAAATGCATGACAGTTATTTTAGAATAATGCAAGAGCCGATCTGTTTTTTAATTTCAAACCTGATTATATATTCACTTTTTGCCTTCTGTATTTATCTTCTATCTTGATTCTAAGTTAGGAGTTTATTGGTTTACCTACTGATTAAAAAGAACTGCAGGTTTTCCTAGGTCTTCATCCCAACATCCTGCAAGCCATAAATGGAGCACAACAAAGTGAAATAAAAAACTACTTTCAACATGAAAGCTTGGTTTAAATACTCCGCTTTATAAAATTAATGTTTACATGTTTTTAATTCCTCTGTTCTGATTGGGAAGAGTAACGGGGGTTTTCCGCTGTATGCTGAACAAAGGCTGCACAGAGGGATCCCAGCTCTCATCTCTCCTGATGGGAGTGCAGGTTATCCTCTAGGGCCGGATGGAGAATTCTAATGGGCCTGCTCAAGTCCTGATTGTTTTCAAGACCTGAAATGCCTCGGTTTTCTTCCACTGAACATAACACATTTGCAGTAGGGATACCATGAACCATTTTGTCCCAAGCCTGTTGTTGTTATTGTTGTTGTTGTTATTTATACCTCACTTTATCTCCCCCAAGGGGAGCTTTCCATCTGCATAATCTTTGTGGCCAATTCTTAAGCAGCTGGGATGACACTATCAACATACAAAGGGGAAGTAAGTATTATGTTGGCAAGATACAGAGAAGTCAGTGCTGTAAACCATCTTGTATTTGTTTTAAACATATTTGGCTGATGTCCTTTTTTCACAAAGCTGTTATGTGTGCTTTTTCCTTGGTTTCTTTTAAAGAGGACATGAGCAGCTGTTATATCCTTGTAGATGAATAATGCAGTTTAAAGAGGAGAAAACAAATATATCCACAAAGACAAAACAGGCATATTATGCTTTTCCATGCTTTCGTCTCTTTTTGAAAAATATGCTGAGGAACCCTTTCTCAGCATTGTCTGCATGGTGGGTGGGGTGACATTGGTGTCGGTTTGATTTAGCTCCCTGCTTGTTTCCAATGAAAAATCCAGACTGTCAAGTGCTGAATTTGGCTGCTATGGGTAAGTGAGTCTTTAAAAAGAGTGTGTTTCTTCTACAAAGAAAGCTACAGTTGTGTCATTTTGTATGCATGGGTCCCTACTTCCATTTTCAGCCACAGAACATCTGGTCTTGTTTTATTAGCCTTGCTTTCAGAGAAGGAAGGAGACGTCAATTCCAATTTAACTAACATTATATTCCATAACATCTGTAATGACAGGGTTTTTAGCCAGCTATTCTTGGAAATTGATCATACTCCATTGGATTGTAGCCCCCCCTCTCCCGGCCAAATGTTTACAATTATATATAACTTTCATGAGATTTCCAAGTGTGATGCAAATATATACCTGAACCTGAAATTTTCTCAGAAAACAGCCATCCTGTGCTTAGCTGAACAATAATGCAGCTAAGAATGCTGTCTTGGAAATGTCATCTGTTCAACAGATCTGATCTTAAGGAGCTCTTGATCTTTTATTGATGTAGTATCTTGAAAAGTGATTATAATTGTAACACTTTAGGTCCCATATTGGGAGAAAAGTAGCATATAAATAAAATTAAATAACTGCATTTTGACTATAGTAGACTTTTGTCCAGTCTTTTCCCCATTTCTCACCATTTGCTCTTAAGATTTCTCAGAAAAAGCCTACACATGTTGAATCTATCTTCAAAGCCTTAATGAGTAGAAGCTAGCTATGAAATATCTTCTTAAAGCAGGGATCCTTATAATGCCAGATCCTGAGTCTTCTGTTAGTTTCGTATGCATTATTGATTTTTTTACACATGTATTTGACCTTTTCTTCAGAACTGGAATATAACCAGAGAATAACCTTAAATAAATTAGTGCAACCATTTGGACCTGTTGTAGACTATCTTTTGTGTCTTATCAATAAATTGCCATGGAAAGAGCATAACAAGAACTATAAATTTGAGCCAACTGTTTGCAATACCAGAAATGCTTGTTGTTTAGCAACAGAATCTACTGACAAAATTGAATGTCACACAAGCTGACCTATGCTTACATGGACTGACTCCTCTTCTCATCATCCTCTGATCCTTCAGAACAGACTTTGAGGATAGGCAGAGGGGACTGTAGGTTGAGAGTTTGAATTGGTTTCACTAATAATATCAGTTCCAGTATTAGATGCCACTAGCACTAACCCATTAAATGTATATGTAAGGTTTTCCAGCAACTGATGAACAATCTTCTACAATCTTCACACTTACTTTAATAGGCAGGATGAAGTTTGCAACATCAGTCAGTAAGGGAAGCAGTTCATCGCAACTTAGTCTTGTTTCTTCCTTGCTCCCTCTAGAACAGGGCTGTCCAACTTCTACCAACCCTGGGGCCTGATTACCGGACACTGATCAACTGGGGGGCCTAAGGGTCCGCCCCTCCCCGGGTCCGCCCCCTCCCCGGCTCCGCCCGCTGTATATATTCACAAACTCATATTCCCCTTTATTTCTAATAAAATACATTTGTTATTACTATTATTCCATTCCTGCCACATGTATATATTCACAAACTCATATTCCCCTTTATTTCTAATAAAATACATTTGTTATTACTATTATTCCATTCCTGCCACATGTATATATTCACAAACTCATATTCCCCTTTATTTCTAATAAAATACATTTGTTATTACTATTATTCCATTCCTGCCACATGTATATATTCACAAACTCATATTCCCCTTTATTTCTAATAAAATACATTTGTTATTATTATTATTCCATTCCTGCCATATATAGATAGATCACAGATTAGGAAAGGCATACAGTGCATTTGGAAGGCTTCACAAAAGAGTCTGGAGCAACAAGCACCTGAGGCAAAGCACCAAAATCAGTGTGTACAGAGCTATCATATCATACAGTTCACCTACAATCAAAGAGCATTCTAAACCCCACCAATGATGGAATTAACCAATCTTGGCACACAGAACTCCCATGACCAACAGGAAATACTGGAAGGCTTTGGTGGGCATTGACCTTGAGTTGTGGAGTTGTAGTTCACCTCCATCCAGAGAGCACTCTGGACTCAAACAATGTTGGATCAGGACCAAACTTGGCATGAATACTCAATATGCCCAAAAGTGAACACAGATGGAGTTTGGGGAAAATAAACAGGAGCCGGAGGGAAGCCGAGAGCATGGTTTGCGGCTCCCGGGCTTGGTGGAGTCGCGAACCGGAGGCTCCTGCAAGCAAACGGAGGGGATGCCTCTTGGGGCCTGGCTGCTTCCAAACCCGGGTTTGGAAGCAGCCAGCCTCTTTCCTCCCTTTCTCAAGTCCCCTTCAGAAGCAGAGAGACTGGGAAAGGGAGGAGATGCCTCTCGGGGCCTGGCTGCTTCCAAACCCCAGGAGAAGGAAGGAAGGAAGGAGTGGAAGAGAAGGATGGAAGGGAATGGAGGGAGGAAAGGGAGGAGATAAGTGAGAAGGAAGAAAAGATAAAAGGGTGGCAGGAAAGGAAGAAAGGAAGGTAAAAGAGAGGGGCAAGGAGGGAGGGAGAACAGTTGAAAGGGTGGGTGGGTGGAAAGAAGGTGAAAGGGACGGAGGAAAGAAGGAAAGAGTGGAAGGAAAGGGAGGGGGGAGTAGAAAGAGGGAGAGGGAAGTGGGGGGGGGAGAAGGCCGGGTGATGGAGGCGAGTGTGCGCTGAGGGCCTGAGCGCCTCCGAAAGCACGGAGCAACAGGAGGAGGAAGCGGCGAGAGGAGAACGCGAGAGAGGGCAGGGGCAGGGAAGGAAGAAGGATGAAAGGGTGGAATTGAAGGAGGGAGGGAGAAGAAATGTGCTCACCTTAGCGCTGCATGCTTCCTTGCAATAACTCCTCCCTGGGAAGGGAGGGAGGGAGGATGAGAAGGAGGAAGGAGCTCTGCCGAGCCATGCGGCCGGGTCGCTCTTCCTGTTTGCTGCCAGGGGCGGGGCCGAGACGTCACTCCCTCCCATTGGCCCCTCCCTCAGGAGAAGAGGAGGTGACCAATAGAAAGCCAAGGAGGCGGGACCAAAATAATAATAAAAATAATATTTTTAATTGAAAAATATTTTTTAAAAATATATTATTTATTGCAGGAGGGTAAGGGCCGCAGCCAAGGGGCTGGGGGGCCGTGTACGACCCCAGGGCCGCCTGTTGGACAGCCCTGCTCTAGAACTAGCATAGCCCTCCTTCAGTTTTCTTTCTCTTTCCTGTCTATTTTTCACAATATGGCAATATAAAAGGTCCCAACAAAGCGTTAGTTTGGACCCCTCCTCAGATGAGAAATGTTCAAATGTGGCTGTTTCTAGTTTAGTTTCTGAATCTAAGGAAAGGGATCTATCGGGATGGTGCCTGAACTCTCTGCTTCAGTTAGACTGTTTTAGGCCAAGAACCTTGCAGTCTTATTGTGCAAGGCTATAAAGATTCAAACTCCACATTCATCAGTGGTTTCCCAGTTTGGGACCCAGACCTGGTCTCGGACAAGAGTATTTCCTTTCCTTAACCAGGGCCCTTTTTCTGTTGTACATTTTCCTTTAGGAAGGTAGTAAGAAAAGAGTGGTCTTAAACCTGTCACAGTCAACCATTTACTTAAATCCAATGTCCTAGCCCATGACCCAGGATTGAGATGGGTCAATATTCCCATCTCAATCCTGATGTTTTCCTGCTATATACAAAAATATAGTAAGAAAACATCAAAGGTTTCTAAGGAGAGAAGAAGGTTGAATTTGACTCTTAAGAGATCCTAGGGACTTCCTGGCTAGTAATTTGAGGTGCTTTTGCCATTCCTGTCTGTTCCAAATCTGCCCTTTTATGGACCAAGGGATTCCTTAGTAAGCTTTTCCAGGGCAATCTTAAATTAATGTAATCATCAGAGAATTAATAAAGTGTCGAAGGTGGCTGCTTTCTCTGCTGATTCCAGCATCAGTGTTACTCAGTTTAGTATAAGGGTTCAGGTGGCAACTATAAATGTACATTGCCATGTTTGATTTAAAAATAAATATGATGTTTGCATGAAGTAAAACCTCACTTTTTCCCCTTTGGGGGAAGTAAGTAATTTGGGGAGACACCTGGTATATCAAGGACAAGATGTTCGCTCATCTCAGAGAAAGGATGACAAGAAAACTTTCTACTCATGACAGTTTTCCTTTGGCCCCTACAGAAGCTATTGTGAATCCTTTCATTCCAGAGACAGAAAATTTAGTGGACCAAAGTGATCTTAGCATAGATACCCTTTGTGTTCGACACTACTCCAGTTATCTCCCCTGAGTTTTAAATACCCTATATGTCCATGTGGCCCGCCCTGTCAGTTTTGTTTTTAGATTCACCTGTATTGTTGCGTTTTCACAGATGTATTTTATTGTGTTCATTGCTATTATTATGTTTATTGTTTTCTTATGTTGTTGATATTTTATGATGTGTTATTCGGGCACGGCCCCATGTAAGTCGCTCCGAGTCCCCTCTGGGGAGATGGATGCGGGTTAGAAATAAAGTTTTATTATTATAATATTATTATTACTGATATAGGCAGCAGCCTATCCACTGGAGGCAACACAGATCTTATAGCAATAGCAATTGCATCACCTTAGGCAACAAACATATACACAAGTCTCTTCTGTTCTGACTTTCCATCCAGACTTGTGGGTGGAAGACTCCAGTTGATCACCTTTATTTGATCAGTGTGTTCTTAAGAACATTAGCTGGAAGTTATTCTCTTCCTCATGATTTCATCATTCACTCTCTGAGGTCAAAGAATGAAGAAAAGTATTGTCTAGTTTAGGATATCTCACCATCAGCACCCGAGTCAACATTATTTCATCTTAGTCAATTAGAACAGAAGCTCATCGTATCACTCTGTCATATAGCAACTGTACTGTTAGTCCTATCTCTGCTTGGAGCTGCTTGGATATCACACAACATCTGGTGCTGTGTTGTGTCACTGTTGGGAATTATTCACTGTCTGGAATAATTTTTGACCCTGCATCTCAGTATAATTAGTAACTACTTGGTGTGTAAAAATCTTGTTCTGCTCTGTTACAATATTGGACACACCGTGGGTTTGGAGAGGGTGTTTCATTGCAGTTTTCTTGGGGAATTCCCAAGGAAAACCAGCAGGGTTGGGCTGGAAATACATCAGGATTCCCAATAGTTCTCACTAGAACTGTTTCACCTTTCTTCTCTGTTCTCCTGCACATTTGAAAATATTATTTTTATTTATTTTAAGGTTTTATTCCAGTGTAATCCTACTACAGGAAAGCCACAGAGTTAAGGAAATGTTAAAGACTAAATAAGAGTAAACATACAAAGCTCTGAAGAGTAATATACAAAGGCAAAATCAGGCAAATGTTAGTTCACATGAGAAGCATAGGAAAAATGCATTTGGAGATCTGAGTGGTTCCATAATAGCATCACTATGTAATTGTGCAAATGCACAGTTACAGTTTCCTAGTTTTTATTTAAAGTACCAATCATGGGGCAGGAGGTGGAGCAGACAGAGTGACAGTATTGACATATTTCAAGTGCAATGAAGCAAATTCAAGAACTAAGGCCACTGAAGCATAAATGCAGTGATGATGTGACGAGTGCATTGTCATTCCTTTTTTTCATATAGAACAACCTGAACGAACTGGCTTGTATGACAAAAGCAGTAGTCCTCATTGTCACAGGATGATATAAGGAATTTGGTTGTGTGTGTGTGTGTGTGTGTGTGTGTGTGAGAGAGAGAGAGAGAGAGAGAGAGAGAGAGAGAGAGAGAGAGAGAGATGTGTGATTAAAATGAACATAGCAGGCACATGCCTACATTACTACACAGAAAACTGAGCAGGAGAAGCACCTTTCCAATTTACTAACTGTATCTGATTTGTCATACATATTCTGCCTGGTTGTCCCTATTACTTAACGGCTTCCAGAGAAAGGTGTGTTCTAGCTGGCCTTGTTATTTCCAGAGCCTGCTGCTTCTAACATTGCAAGCTCTCCTAGAGCTACAGCAACATCTCTGTTATTTCCAAGAATGATCCATTCAATGCTTGTTTCAGTCATTGCAGTACTTGTTAGTCTAGAGTTCTTGCCGGTTTTTTCTTTTGTTACAGCTTACATATATGGAAGCCTGTGACTCTAATAACCAGTGAAGGAGGAAAATATGCCACCTACAGGGGAGTTGGTGAATAGCTTAAAATTAGTAAATACAGGGCTGAAAGAAGTCTGGTGTTTTCTTCAAACTGATAAACCGAAATCAATATATCATTGTAAAAGAAATGTAACTTTTAATAGATTGATATATTAGACCAGTGTTTCTACGGATCATCTTCCACTTCTGTAATTTCCAATGAAACATGTAGCCCAGTACTATTTTCCAAACTTTTTATTTTGCATAAATTTTGCTTTTTTAAAGAGGGGTTTGATAAATGTTTTTAAAATTACTTTTATTCCAATATTATGTATATTTTAATCTAGGAAAACTACTTTAAATGCAAAAGAGAGGTTTCAAAGTAACAAAAACAAATCTGTTTTTGATTTCAAACTTGTCTGTTTTTTCTGTTATCATCTATATTCCTCTTCCCTCTTGATTCTGAGCTAGGTATGCTCAAGTTTTATCTGCTGTTAAGAAACCTCTGGCTGCGGATGTTCTTAGGCCATCATCTTTGCATTCTGGACAGTTTTGCTTACCTGAGAGGGTGGACCAAAAGCTGTGTGTGTCTGTGTGTGTATAAAAAGGTGAGAAAAGTAGCCACTTCATGAAGCATGTGTCCTGGAGATGGGGGTTACAATATACTGCTTTCCTCCTTCAATTTCCAGGTGCTTCCTCCCATTATGAGACCATCTTGGTATTTTTCTCAAGAAGAGCAACACGAGCCATATATTGGGAAAGGGTGATTTATTATCATTACACTCTGGCATATTGATTCTCCACTTTGGAAGGGAAGTTCTATCACGCCGACAGCAAATGGTGATGGATAGCAGTGCCAACAATGTGTCAAAACTCTGAAAACAGTGCTTGCTTAAACAAGTGGTTCTATATGTGTTCAGGAGAGCAGTGTGGCAAGGACTCCTCCCTCGCTGTCAAGATGATGGGGTCTGCTTTAGATGATTTGGTCAGATAATTAGAATGAGTTATGTCCTATGCATACCAACAAAAATAAATACGAAGCAATGTTTGTTTAATGTGAGTCAAGATGCTTGAAAAAGGGAGACCATCATTTTCATCTAATTTTCTGTGCATCCCTGTTGATAATTGTAGCTAAAGAGCAAATTTCTCCGAGAACGTCTTGGGATCTGAAATAGAGAGTGGCTATTTAGTCAGGAAAAAATTCTCTTGGCCCCGAGTATATTTGATGGTATTCAGGCATTGTTCTCGATGACCTTTCAATGTCTGTCCTATAAACAAATAAGGAACACAAAAACAGAGTGAATTGTGATTTTGGTCAGCGCTGGATTCTTCATTAAAGGCATACACACAGTGTTCAAGTCCGGCTGATCATGTTGGTGCCTTCCTGTGCTGCTGCTTGCTCCTGGGCACAAGTGCTTATGTAGGGTAAAAGCATTAATTCAGAAACACTCCATCATACTCTTAAACAATACCTGATGACGTAGAAAGACCGAATTACACTTTTCCATATTCCCTGTGGAACTTTATGTCTATCTCCCTGCCGCAAATGGATTTTTAAAATATCCACAGGCTTCAAGGCTTTCCCTAAGTACCAACGGCTCATACATATTCATTCCACATCTGGTTACAGGAACTGTTCCCTATAGCAGAGTTGTCCACTTCTCTAAGATCACTATCTTCTAGGCCAAGTTGAGCATGCAGAAATTGCTTTCCAAAAAGCAGGTTTTACAAAAGTCTAATTCTGAGATGTTGGAAAAGATACTGGTGCACAACTAACGGGGTGGGGTCAGGTCTAGAAAGTTATTATGTTTTGTTTCCTCTTCCAGCACAATATACATGTCTGGTCATGTTGTTCAGACAAACCTTAAAGACTGGCTAGTGAAGAAGATTCATCTGATGATGGTCAGACAAGAGAGCATTGTTAACATTCCTTGAGGGCTCCTTGTTGAATTCCTCAGAAGAGTGTATGTGTGAAAATAAGTAGTTTTGGTTTATTTACATTAATATATCCAATGCCTTAATGTGTATTAGGCCAGTTCTGAGCTGTGTGTAGCTTTGGTCCAGTCAGGAAGTGAGCAAATGAAGATATGAAGAGCAGTAAACATGCTGAAGCTCAAGGGAGAAGACCATCAATGCCGAAAGTTTTGAGCAATGCAGAGAGTTCCAAGGCAACAATTGGGGTCACGATCCAAGATAACAGTTGAGAAAAGGAAGTAGAGGTCTTATGTTCAAGGCAGGTTGTTCTGACTGACAAGATCTCCTGGTTCTAAAGACTTTATAGTATGGTTGCTTCATGATCAGCTTGGAGAATCAGCTATTCTCAGATTGGAATTGAGGACTGCCCTATTTTTCTGGAGACACCAGAGGAGGTAGAGTGCAGAAAACTGGCTGTTAGGTATGCTAGTATAACAACATTTACACATTTTAGCACCATGTAGTGTGGTATAGGAAAACATGAACCTCTGGAAATGTAATAATGGTTTAGGGAAGTGTAAATCTGTTAGGTTCCCTGACACCTAATTTACTTTTATATATATATATTTGGAGAAAATATGTGTACTTATTTCTCATAGTGATGCTATGTTAGAACTGCCAAGGATATGATTTTTAATAATTGTAAGAAGGCTATGGCTTATAAGAACATCTGAACAATAAATTCAGCACAGCCATGCATTGCGGCAGTCACTTTTCCAAATGAAATATTGTAAGCAAACATTCCAGATAATAAAATAAGCCTGTATAGATTTTTTGTGAGGGATTATTGATTCATTTGTGGTTTGAGGTAATGCACCATGTCATAATTAGAGTAGTGCTACTGCGTATGCTGTGAATTTATGTAGTTCTTAGGAAGACGATGGTGGCCAAAACTGGTAAAATCATATTAGACCATATTAGCTATGTTGGACCTTTATTTAAGCAAAAAACAGCTGGGAATACTTATAATGGAATATCAGATATTTTTCAGAACATTTGAGATGTGTGTTCAGCCTCATTACCTCAGAAACCTGAAGACAAGTGAGCAGAGGGTTTCACACAAGTCTAGAAAACCCATCTTGCTTTCTTGTCTGTCAAGAGCTATCTGTTACAGCCTATCACCCTCTCTTCATTTTGATTTATCACTGGACATAGCTGGTTTTGGAGCTTTGTCTTCATCTTGCTGCCTCACAGGGACAGGGAGATAAATCTTGCATATGAATGTCTAACTCTACCATTCCAGCAGCACAAGAAATGTCCTCTTACATCCCTTAACCAGACAAACAAATTTGTCAGGTTATCCTTTTTGAGTACCAAACCTCACTAGATTTTAGTGCTTTGGAAAATTTGATGCACATCAAATGAAAAGCTTCATTTAAAGGGTAAAATGTGGAAAGGGGTAGATCATATCACTGCTAGAAAAAGAAAATAATGACTCTTATGAAGCTCCTGGAGAAGTGAACAAATATTCTGAAACAATCAGTTTTTATTTTCAGTCTAAATTGTGATTTAGTTCATTTAATAGCCATATTTTCCTCGAAGAACATTGTGTGTATTTAAAAGAAACATAGGCAGGGATTAACTAATATGATAGCTTATAACATTCTCATGAAACAATTTATAAAATAAAATACCTGACTATCCAAACGAGAGAGAAGTTGCAACTCAGCAGTCTTCCACAATGGAGAAAATTGCTCACTTTTTGAAGAGTCACTTTACCTGGCACAAAAGTTTGTGAGTGAAACCGCTTAGTGCAGTGGGTCTCAACCTGTGGGTGAAGATGTTTTGGCCTTCAACTTCCAGAATCCTAACAGCTGGTAAACTGGCTGGGATTTCTGGAAGTTATAGGCCAAAACTAGTACTACTCTAATTATGATATGGTGCATTACCTCAAAACACAAATGAATCAATAATCCCTCCCAAAAATCTATACAGGCTTATTTTATTATCTGAAATGTTTGCTTACAATATTCATTTGGAAAAGTGACTGCCGCAATGCCTGGCTGTGCTGAATGTATGTAAACTAGAAACAAAATTACAAGTGGGAATCTGGTTAGAAGTTTAGTGATTAGATTGTCTCTATAAAAATGACCAAGTCAGATGGATAGCAATCAAATCGTCATGACCTGTGCAAAAAGTATTGTTCCTATGAAAGCAGATATTCAATTCTTAATATGTGAGACTTCAAAGTAGGTTTCTTCTATTCAGACAGGCTGTGTTTTATCTGCTTAGGGTGAACAGGTGAATGCTGAACTTATTTGTGTAACTACTGTATTTGTGCATTATTGACCTGATTATGGAGCCATTTACTTTTTTTATTTGCCCACAGACCAGTGACATGTTAATGAATGAATCAAAAGACAAGTTTCACTTCATGAAAATTAAACTGAAAACATGTTTCAGCAATATGGTCTTGCCTAAAAACATCTACCAATTCAGAAAAAAATAGTGGTAGCATAGCTCTTTTCCCTCTTGCATTGGTTTTGTAAATGTCTTGGTCATCAACCTGGTAACCCATGGTATCGATGGAGGCCTAGGGTGACATATTGTGTTGACTCCACAAGCACTGCTGTGCAACAGAAAATATGCCCTTGCTCAGTTCCCCTGACCAGACAGCTGTTATGTCTCCGAATCAGTGAAGTGTGCTAGATAAAAAGCATACTGTGCTCAACCCCCAGAGATCCACTGAATGAAACAACACATTTAGTCCAAAAGCCTGGAAAAATGTGTTTGCAGGTGATTGCTACTGATACTGGGATCCATTTAAGGTACATGCTGCTTTTTCAAATTTATCGTGTCAGAAGCGAATTGTGAATACAGTTATAATGTATAAACAGTGGGTTAAATTAATAGCATGTACTTAATAAGGGATCTTTGCAAGAAAATAGGTTAGATCTTCATCCTTGAATGAGTAAGAAAGAGATTACTGCTTCTTTCTCAAGCAGGGAAAAATACCGAGTTCTTGCAGTTAAATATAGTTATGCTACAACATAGATAGAAGACTGGACAACCCAAGTTAAACTCTTCTCCCAAAAGACAGCGAGGGAAGTAGACATCTTTGTGCTTGCATTTTCTGAGAAGAATGACCTTCTGTGCTTATTTGTTCTTCAAACCTGTCTCTTCAGTGTCACTCCTGCTCTCCTGATCCTGTCAACACAACCAAGCCTGCAACTTTCTAGCTCTAATGAGAATATTCAGTGGCCTTGGGCTGGTTCTAGATGACTTGGTAGGTCTTGATGGGATAATCCAGAGCTTTTGTGTATTAATATTGTGAAGCAGGAAGAATGCATGAGTAGCAAAAACTAAGTTATAGTGTTTTTTGCTCCTTAAAATGGATAATGCAAGGAAATGTTCTAAAATGAGAGAGTTGGCAAATAGTATCTCATTCAGTTCAGTATACTACACATCAATTCATAATGGTGTGCTCTGAAAGCTTCTGTAGTCTGGAGGATAGGGAATAGGATTTAGAACTATAAAATCATTTTTCATAGTTCTATAAATCCAACCTTTTTGCATTTTTATGCAGAAATAATTGGGTGCCAATTTGTTACTTCATTTTATAATTTTCTGAAATACCTGAGAATAGGATTAAAACCTCTTTGGGTATAGGGAAACCATTTTATTGGAGTATGCCTCAATTATGTTTTAGAAGCATAATATGCTTGAATGAACATGTACTGGAATATAGCATGGGAATAATTGGAAAAATAGCTACAAATCAAAACTCAAGTATTATTTCCACTAATGTGCATTCTTTGAAAGAATAGGAAGATGGTCAAGGGATGTATTAACATTGTAATAGAATAAGAGGATGAAGCAATGATGGACAAAGAAAAGCTCTTGGAAAGATAATGGCAGCAACAACCAGATTATTTGTCTTATGAAATAAATGAAAGGGAGGACTAAACGTAGCCTGGTCTGATTAATTTTCAGTGTCCAGCGGATTCTTATGTTCCTCATGACAAACTAAACCAGAAAATAGGCAAGAGTATTTGTTTTTCTGTTAACCAAGATCATATATTACAAGAGATCAGTGAGACCCCTTTTTACAGGAGGAGAGGTTGCAAAATTTGGTGTGCCTTAAATGTAGACATGTATTCTTTGCAGTATATCTTTTCATCTATCCAGTTCTCACTTATAGTACTTAGACAGGTGCCACACCACCTTAGTCTCAGGTTCTACATTTTTTGAGAAAAAGATGAGAGTTGTACAAAGATTGCTCGGCAGCTTTAGAATTGAGACTTGAACTTTTTTGATTTCTGGGAGGGCATCCTGAGGGCCACAGGATGGAAGTCTAAACTTCTACCACCTATTAGAGATAATTGCAAGCCATGAGGGAGATGTTGCAGGGATGTGCTGGAGTGGATCTAAGAAAGTGCTTAGCCTGCCATTCTCTAGAATATGGCAGGGAGATATGCCAGCCCTGAAACTGGCTTTCTTCTTTTTGCTCTCTCCCCACTTGACCCCTAAATTCTTCTGCTGCATTGGCTTGAGGCCCGCTTTGATTTTGAATCTGGCAGTTTCTCCAGCAAAATTTACAGTTCTTTGCTTGCTTTGAATTGTTGTATACATTCATAATTGGAGGACATCATTACTTCTTGACTGAATTTATAGTACAGATCTGTTGATAAATCTAATCCTCCTCTTGCTGTGTCTTCTTCAATGCCTTCAGATAGCAAAAAGTAAATTTGGGATTGAATATACAGTGAGGGTATACAGTACATCTCCCTTTAACTGGTAGTATATACTTGGGACAAGAGGTGTGTCTCGAGGGTATAGATAGGAGTCGGGGATCATTAACTACTGATCTCACCAATTGAGGCTGATTTCAAGAGATGGATAATTTTTGAGATTTGATCTGTTCATTTTCTTTTTCAATATACTTGCTATGACTTGATTCAAATTAACATTTTCACTCTTATGCCCTTACATTTTAAGCATTTTTCTGTTTTCAAAGAGAAAAGTTCCTAGCAAATCTTTTTTGACCTCTTAAATTGGGTTGATGAAAAAGCAGCCATAGGGCTCTGTGTGGCACGAGATTCCTTCTCTTCCATCCAAACTGGCTTGCAGGATGTGCAAATATAAGCACCAGGTACGAAATCAGCTCAGCTCAGAGATCTCAGCAGTATAAGCCTTTACTTGGATTTCACATTACTCAGGTCAAAAATGTGTGAGAGAAAACATTATGTGCAGACAAACAGATCCTCCCTTTCAGGAAACAAGGAAACTTCAACGTCTGCAAGGGCTTTTCCCTGTGAACCCAATTAAACAATCTAACTTTCACTCTTCAGCCTGGAAAAATCGATTGACTTCCATTCATCTGGATAAAAATATTAATTGGCCTATTTCTGACTCTAATACAGATTAATGATTGAACCCCCCCCCCCCCCCTCCCTTCCCCATTCACCATTGTATCCTGAATACATTGAACAGTTGCAAAGCAAAGATGAGCTGTCTCTTTGTGTTAGAGCCCAGTTTCCACCTCCAGGACCAAGAGGAAGAAACAGTAGTTCTGACAAGGGAGTGCTTGCAAAGTAACCCTTCCTGGAGGTTTTAACATTTGAAAATTCTCACAGGCAAATAGTGCGCACTTGACCAAAAAAAGGTGGTAGGGAAACAACTGGATGCAATTTATTATAACATAGAACATGCAGTGGTAATTTATCTAGTGGTTTCGGTAAATCAGGAACTGGCAAAATGTGGCCCTTCAGCTGTTGAACTGTATCAGCATTCCTCATTATTAGTATTGATAGGAATAGTGATCCATTAACATCTGAAGAGTCACACGTTGTCCATCCTCGATGTAAAGTTATTAATTTCTGTATTTTGGACACTGAGATTTTTAATATTTCACTGATAACGTGAGAGCGTTTGCCGAACAGATGGTACGGATGGCGGACACTCTGGACCTTGAGATCAAACAGACCTCTAAAGCGGTCACTGATCCAGTTTTTAAGAGAGTCCAGATGTAAGCTCCGCCTGCTCCTCTCCTTCCATTCCTGCCTTATCTCTTCAACGTAATTCAAGCATCCTGGAAGACGCCATCGTCGATACCATCTACCTCGAAGAGGATTGACGACGAGGGACTCGTGTGGTTGATACACCATCCCGAACCGAACTCTGTCATTGTGAAGGCGGTGCAAACGTCAGGCAGACAGTCCTCGACGCCCCTCGGATTGAGAGGGAAAGAGGCAGGAAACTTTATTCTAGTGCCCTCTTCGTGCGTATGGTGCATTACGATGCCTGCATGGGTGCATACCAGCAGATCCTCTGGGAGAAGGCCCAGCCTTTCTTTGTCAAACTGTCAGAGGAAGACAGGACTGTCCTCGCCACCTTGTCTCATGAGGCAAATTCTTTGGCACACCATCAGATTCAGTTAGCGAAACATACTGGAGACACTGCAGGGAAAATGATTGCCCACGCTATTGCTATTGGCCAGCACGCATGGTTGCATTCTTCGGGTCTCTCAATGTCTTCAAAACAAGTCATCTAAGACCTTCCGTTTGATACCCTGGGACTCTTTAGCTTGTCACAGATGACAAGCTAAAACCGAACCAGGATTTTAAACTCTTGGCGGCCAAATGTGGCATTGAGAACCAGTCACAGGCTCAAAGAACCCGCTGGTATCATCATACTCGACACCGGTATGGAAACCAGCAGTACCGCCACTACCCCTACTGTTAAACTCTTAGACCCCTTCCAAGTCCACAGTCGCAGCAGCAGCAGCAGCGCTGCTCTTAGCAGCCACAGCACTCCCGATCCCATCATACATCGTCGAACAACCACACTCAGCGCCAGGTTTGACGCTTCCCTAGACAATACCGTCACTTTCTTCGGTGAGGATGCCACCTTCACGGATCCTTCTTTCCTCAGACACTTCGCCCGCTGCCCCGCTGTTCGGAGATTGCCTGGCACGCTTCTTCAACGAGTGGTGACTCATCACCTCAGATGTGTGGGTGCTCAAGGTTATTGAAGATGGCTATGCATTAGATTTCAAAGAACTCCCACCAACGGGGTTTATTGTCAACACCGAGTCTTCCCCTCTGATTTTGAAGGAGGTCAACACCTTACTCTCAAAGGGGGCAATTCTTCCTTCCTGTCACATTTGGACGGGCAGGCGTTCTTCTCCAGATACTTTACCATACCAAAGTTTGATGGCTCCCTCCGGCCGATCCTCTATATCCGAGCTCTAAACTCCTACATCAAAACCTTGAAGTTCAGGATGGTGACAGTATCGTCTATCCTCCCTCTCCTTTGACCCGGAGACTACTTCGCGTCCGTCGACCTTCCAGAAGCTTACTTCCACTTGTCAATTCGTCAGAACCATAGGCGGTTTCTCTCCTTTCAAGTTGACTGGCAGACCTACCACTTCATTGTTCTCCCCTTCGGTTCCGTAACCGCAACAAGAACTTTCACAAAACGCATGTCGGTAGTTGCCGCATATCTCTAAAGGCAAAAGGTCCAGGTGTTCCCATACCTGGACGACTGGTTAATTGTCTTCCAGTCGCCAACTCTGCTACGGTCGCATATCAGAAAGACTCTTGCCTTGTTAGACAAACTTGGTCTTCAACTAAAAGCAGAGAAGTCTCACTGGACATCAACAACTTCGATAAAGTTCATTGGTGCCATGTTCAATTCACTGAAACAGTCTGTTTCCCTCCTCGAGGCCAGGTTTCTTGCTCTCCAGCACGAGATCCGATGCTGCAGGTCTGCTCTGAGATCGATGGCCAAACAGCTGCAAGTCCTCCTTGGCCACATGGCATCGACGGTCATGGTGACTCTGTTTGCCAGACTGCGGTTTCGACCATTACAGTGGTCGTTTCTCGATGACTTCAATCCAGCTTGAGAGCGCAATTCCAAAGTCCTCTTGGTACCGACGCCGGTGCGGAAGTCCCTGGAGTGGTAGATGTCTCGACGCAATATCTGTGTTGGAATCCCCTTTCATCCCTAACGTCCCTCAATCACCCTGAAAACTGACACCTCAATGTTTGCCTTGGGATGCCACACAGGAGAACTCTCTGTCCAAAATCTCTGGTCGCCGCAGGAGAGGCACCATCGCATAAATTATCTGGAACTGCTGGCTATATTCAAGGCCCTCAGAGCCTTTGCTCCTTTGGTCACCAACAAGACTGGCCAGATCCTCACGGACAAATGGTGGCAATGTACTATATCAACAAACAAGGCGGAACAGGATCCAGAAAGCTTCTTGCACTGTCACTCTCCCTGTGGGCTTGGTGCCTCGACCACTCGGTGTCAATCACGGCCATGTATCTTCCGGGCACCCTCAACGCCGAGGCCAATCTCAGCTGACAGAGTTGTCGATCCTGTTCGACTGCAGGGGTCTTCCCAATGTGGATTTCTTCGTGTCTCCATTGAACGCTCGGCCAGACTTACTCACGAGAGAGAATAGTCTCCTTCATCCGGACATACGCTCCCTACACCTGAGAATTCTGCTGTAGCATCTCTCCAACCCGCCATTCAGTCCATCCTTAGTGCTGCCCACAAACTGGCCACCGCTACAACCTACTCTTACCACCTTGCTCGTCTTCAAAATTTCCTTCGAGCTTGAGGCAACACAACTTTCTCGCCATTGATTCAGACGATCTTGGACTTTCTCCTTTCTTTGGCCAAGAAGAATCTTATCCTGTCATCCATGAAGTCATATCTTGCTGTAATTTCTTGGCACGTTCAACACCTAGTGGTGAATCCCTGTTTCACAACCACCCTGTAAGAACTTTCCTGAAAGGATATGCCAACCTCCATCCTCCAGTTCATCTGACGCCGGGATGGAGCCTCGACCTCGTCCTCTCTCAGCTGGCTGGTCCACCTTTCAAGCTGTTGGCAACAATCAACCTTCGACTTCTCTCCTGGAAGGTCACTTTTCTTGTCACTATCACCTCTGCCCAGCAACCATCTGAGCTGGTTGCTCTACTCATCAATGAAACCTACCTGCTTTTCTACTCTGACCGGGCAGTCCTCCGAATGGACATTACCTTCTTGCTGAAGGTTGCCTCTTGTTTCCATTTGAATGAGGACATTGTCCTCCCTGCATTTTTCTAACATCCAACCTCCTCTGCAGAGAAAAAGCTATATCTCCTCAATGTCTGCTGGGCCCTTTTGTTTTATTGAAACAGGACTTCTTGCACCCGTAAGACCCCGAGTTTGTTTGTGGCTTATGCCCCTGACAAGTTGGGACTCCCGATTTCGTCACAATGTCTTTCCAATTGGATTGCATAGGTGATTGAACTATGCTACGAACTTGCTCTACGCCCGCACCCTCCGTTGGTCCGTGCTCGGTCGACAAGGGCCATGGCAGCCTCCATTGCCTTCCTTAGAGGCATACCTTTGGGCACGATCTGCAAGGCAGCGATTTGGTCAAATCTGCTGATCTTTGTTTCTCATTATAGACTAGACACTAGATCTAGAAAGGATACAGCTTTTGGCAGGTCTGTTCTTTCCACCTATCCACCTTAAGTTCTTATTCTTTGGTGCTCTACCTTAACAAATGATGTGCTGACACATATGTTTCTGTACTGTAAAGTTTATTGAATACATGCTTTGTCTGCTGCTGGTTGTAATACCTTCTGCTATTCGAGCCCCAACTTTGCTCAGGCGTTTGCATGTTCTTCTCTCTCTAGGGGCTCCCACTCATGTTGTGGCCTCGCCCTTTTCGGATCCTTTCCCTGTGAGAAGTGGTTCCGTGATTACCTGTTTTGTGTCTAGCCCTTGGGCCATCCATTTGCTCTCCTCTCCACTCAGTGTCGTTCTTGTAACATTTAAGTTTTGCCCAATGCTCTTCTTTGAAGCATTGTGATGAGTGTTATGTGAATACCCCATGTGCCTTTTTTTTCGGGCACTGGGTCTGATAAGTTCTTCTCAAATAACCCAGCTATTGGTTGCTGAATGTTCTACTGAATTATGTTTTACACTGTTCCATTTCTCGGCCTTCGGGCTGGTTGTTTGCCTCATTTTGGCTTATGAGCCTGCTGGTTTTTTTCTATGCTCTTGTTCAACTAAATCATGGTTCCTTAACTGTACCAGATATACGTCTGCCTACTGTAGTATTTTATATACCCCAAAATTGTGTGGTAAAAATAAGTAGATCCTGTAGAACTGGGATCCTTCAGATTTTTCAGGTTACAATTCCATTGTTCCTGACAGCATGGTTATTATCCAGTTCAATCTAGCACACATAAATTAAGCTTTGGGTGTGAAAGATCCTGGAATTCCAAAGTCTGCCAATCATTATCCTGGATGGTACTTCACAATATCTGTATTTACAAATACAGGACTGGTTATCTTTTGTGAAAGCTTTGGAGTTGATACTGAGGTACTTTCGATTTGGGCCATGGAACTTATGGATTGTAAAGACACTGGTAATGTTTCTCTTATAAGATAAGTACCAGTTTTACTCTCCAGACTTTTACCAATGCAACAGTATTTTGAGAGGTGTTGCCTGTTCCACTAAGCAACTGATTCTGAATTCCAGTTGGTGCCTGTGCTCTCCAATTTTGTCTTGTCCAATGATTTGAAATATTCTCTTCTATAGGTATGTACATTAACCTTTATGTGTTGAAGTATCTCATTAATCAATTTGAAGATTCAGTTTCTTACCCTCAAATTGATTAATGAGGGAAATACAATACAAATGCCATTTTATTCCACATAATTAGGCACTTTCCCAGCTTAATACGTGAGATTTTGATGAGCACAAACTGCTCTATGGAACCTGAACCCTACCCATTTTTAGATGGACCCTGGCTAAAAAAAAAATGTACATAAGTAATCCCACCAGCCCCAGCCCATGGATACTTGAACACGTTATTGTCATTATGCCAGCTGTAGACAACTGATTTCTCATGTGTCTACAGGTCACAACAGCACTTGCGCAAAATCTAGCAACTGTATTCATAACCTGTGTGTTCTGGTCAGAGAGCATCTGGGCAAGGTAGAATTCTGCCATCCTGCTGGTCATGATAGAATAGGTATGGTTAAAGCATGGCTTCCTTAGTAAAAAGGGCAATGTAAAAGGTTATGGCTGTGTGTTTCTACTGCTTTATTTGCACAGTGAGAAATACTTTCATGATACAGAACCCTCTTATATTTTCCCTCCAGTAAAGCAAAAGGTAAAACATTGAATCATGCTAACGTAAATATTTTCCTGTACTTTGGGATTGCTAAATTTGTCTAATAATGAGAGCAGCCAAAAGATTGCTTAATAACCCCCTTCCCAAAAAAGAGGGAGTATTTGGTGATTTCATCATTCTGTCTCATATGTTGCTTGTTGACAGAAATAGTGTTACTGTAGCCAAGTGACATTAAAAAACTAGCAGTGGACCCAGAGAATTAAAGTTTCTTATTTAGTTAACTGTTTCCATGTGTACTGAAAACCCTCAGTTTGTGTTAGAGCAGGAGTGGAGAAAGGCTGGCCGTCATATGGTCTCCCACGCACTAACTCTGATGTGGTGTCTTTAAAAATCTTTCTATAAACACAATCTCAGTTAAGATTAAGGAAATTACTGTACACAGAAAAGACCTCAAGAGTTGATGACATAAACATTAGATATTATTATTATTATGTTTATATGTTCCAAATTCAAAATGCAGGATTGGAACAGCAGTCAAAGCAAAATAATTCGCACCCAAGGCCAAGCCGCCATGGCTACTGTAGGTGAGGGAGCACCTTTGATAGTCTCCCGGGATAGAGATCAGGTTTAAACTGTCTGGTGTGTGTGCCTACTGAGGCAGGCCATATGAGGAGGGTGGGCACAGGGCTTTTATAAGCCCTGGCTGCCCTTCTCTGGCCCTCTTTCTGTCCTTTTTTATGCCCTCTTTCTGTCCTTTTTAGCCAGGATTTGTGTGGGGTTGGCATGGAGATGAGGGTGGACTACTGAATAGGGTGGACTACTGCAGGAAGTGGCAGGCAAGTTGGTATTTTTGAACTAGGCCTTTCCCTCCTTGCTCCCCCTCCTTCCTTGTCCCAGTGGATAAAAGGGTTCAAATTACTATGCCTTTGCCCCTCAGGTATTTACCCTACAATTTGGGTAGTTTCTGCCTATGACCATTTTGGCATGAATTTCCCAGAGGTAGGGCCATATAAGGCCCCAAAGTCATTTGGTCTGGCCCAACTCGGAGAAGGATGCCTGCCCACTTAACCTTGTCCCTGTTGCTTCTCTGAGCCCTCACACTGACTCTTCTGTGGGCCAGGTGCTGCTTACTATTTAGACCCAAGTCGCTTCCAGGTTCCTCTCCTCGCGCAGATTCATTTGCTTCTTTTGCTCTTAGTTTGCCAGCTAAGCTGAAGCTGGTAAGCAGATGTGTGCCACACATCCCTTGGAACTTTAATTTGCTTTTTAATATGTAATTTTTGTAATTTATTTTATACTAGCTTGGGGACCTTGCGGTGCCCGGGTTATTTGAGAAAGGCATTGCTTGTCTCTGCTCCAAGTTTAGTCTAGTTCCACAGTCAGCTGGGTTCAGTGGGTGCGGGTGAAGTACAACTCCCATATGCAAGTCCCATCATCATCCATGGTCCATCCTCCTCCCAACTGGATCATGGGGGCTCTGTGTGCCAAGTTGGGTCTTGAGGAGTCATTGGTGTGGGTTGCAGTAGTCTCAGGAAGTGAGTGAAGGTACTGCAAGTCCCATCGTCCATGGTCCATCTTCCTTCAAACAGCACCAAGATAAAGAGTGGGTCATGGGGGCTCTGTGTGCCAAGTTTGGTCTTGATCAGTCATTGGTGAGGATCTCAGGGGTCTCAGGAAGTGAGTGAAAGTACTACAAGTCCCATCAGTCATGGTCCAAACTCTTCCAAACTGCACCAGGATATAGAGTGGGTCATGCAGGCTCTCTGTGTCAAGTGTGGTCCTGATTCGTCATTGGTGGGAGTTGCAATGGTCTCAGGAAGTGAGTGAAGGTATTGCAAGTCCCATCGTCCATCTTCCTCCAGACTGCATCAGGATGTAGAGTGGGTCATGGGGGCCCATAAAAAGTTGAAACTATTCTAAGCACATAGTTGTGGACCATGCAGCTGGGATACGTGAATAATGGAAATAACACAATCCCCACCCCACCCCCCACCTTTCAGTGAGAGCAAGCAGAGCTGACATACTCTTACAGACATTTTCTGCTGCCATAGTCCCCTGTAATTTCCATTAGGTGGACTAGTGAAAAAGTACTCTGAGATACCTAGGGTTTGTGACCTGTCCAATGGGAGTCCCATTGATTTGCCATTTATGGATGACCTTTTTAAGTAAAAACTCTTATCTTTATTTAATTGAAATTAAGCCACTCATCCTTCACTTTTAAAGAGTTCTGGTCCTTGAGTATTACTGTAAAACACATTAGCAACAATGTACTTGAACTAAAGCTGCATAAATGGGATATGTGGGAGTAATAGCATGAGTCATGTATGGAAAAATGGGACTGATGAACCTCTAAACCAGTGGTTCTCAACCTTTGGGTCCCCAGGTGTTTTGGCCTACAACTCTCAGAAATCCCAACCAGTTTACCAGCTGTTAGGATATCTGGGAGTTGATGGCCAAAACATCTGGGGATCCACAGATTGAGGACCACTGTGCCGCTCTAAATTGAAATTAGGTGATTTGCAAAATAATTTTGCTTTCATTATTATGCTACTATGGTTCATGATAGCAGAATGGAATTCCAGCTGGGGGCATGTTCTTATAGGTCAGGTCCAGAAAACTGCACAACTAGTTCTGTTTTAGCATGTGCACTCTTCACTGCAAGTCATATATTATAAATTGTTTTTGCACTTGGAAAAGTGGTTTGCTGTGACTTGGAAGCCAACTGTTTAATTTTTTGTCAGAGTCTTGCTTTGTTTTTTATATAGCAAACTTTGCTCTCTAGCTCTCAGCTAAAGTTTTTAAAGATATACATATTTGCAGCAGCCTGATTGTGAAGAAAATCCTGGATTCCTACACCTCAGTCATTACAGTTTGGAAAAATATAATAGAACTTGTAGTGATCAGGAACTAAATCATCAAAGGTTGAAAATGTCTGTTCCCTTTATTATAATGTTTTGTTTATTGCTCGTGCCTATCTGTCCATCCTTTCTTTCAGTTCAGTGAAACTGCACTGTTCTTGTTATTTTTGTTTAATGTTTAATATTGGGCCCAAGCCCTCCTTGGCCTTTCTACAGCAAATCTTCTTTTGACAAGCAAATAAAAAGTGTGGGTTTTTATTAACATAGTAAATATTAGGTACTTTCAACTTAGGCATTTGGAAATGTGTTTTCGGTCCTTTGTTTTTTTGCCTTTGCCAGATTTGGTCCCAGTTGAAATTAGCCAGAGGCAGCTTTCTTCTGCACAATGATGTCACTGTGTTCTTTACACATACCCTATATTTTATGGAAGCCAGTTGGAAGCATTGCTGTCAGTGTCATTTATGTAAAATACAGTCCCACTCTCATCTAACAAATGTTGTCAAAAACCAAAGGGCATAAGCGTTGTCTTTTGTGTGTTCTGTGCTGCCCAGAAGCAATCTTTCAAATGCCCTTTCAGTTAAAGCAGTACATACTTATGCTGGGAATGTTGCTCAGTGCACTTTTTACTAACATGAATGAAACAAGAGGGCCCTCAAGTAAAGAGAAGGTGTTAAGTTCAAAGTCAGCATCTCCCCATCTATAAAACTCAAGTAGCTGCTGTGATGGGTCAAGTCCATTTTCTAAGAGGCAGGCACCCCTGAGAAATAAAAACAGTGCTGGTTAGATAAAATTATTTTAAATAATGCCATCTTTAATTTCATGTGAGGTTTCCATTTCCCCTTCAAACCTAGTACACAGTCTCATACCAAATGCACATGTTGAAAACTCCCCATACATCTCTCCTTTATATTTGGTGCTGTGTTCTCCAGAGAAGTGCCTTTTCCTTATCTCTTGAGATACAGACTTGTAGAGATCTAGCACATAGATGAGAAGAAAAATACGGATTTGTGAGCCGAGGCACTGTTGTGACTTAATCATGTTCCTTCTCTCTCATTTCAGCATTCGTCATCATGATAATTTTAGCACTTCTCCGCATCAGCAAGGGTCACGGGAAAGGTCATCCTCCACTGGCACAACTCTCAGGAATTGGCAATCTCTTTGGGGTATGCATTTATTCCTTCATGTGCCAGCATTCCCTGCCGTCCCTGATTACGCCTATCTCCAAAAAGAAACACGTTAACAAGTTGGTCCTTCTGGATTATGTCTTAATACTGGGTTTCTACAGTCTCCTGTCTTTTACTGCTATCTATTGCTTCCAGAATGGGACTCTCATGGACATGTATACACTCAACTTTACTAACTGTGATATTGTTAATAATGTTGTCATCCGCTACTTCCTGGGCCTATTCCCAGTCTTCACCATTAGTACCAATTTCCCTATAATTGCTGTAACTTTGAGAAACAATTGGAAGACCCTCTTCCATCGAGAAGGAGAAACCTACCCATGGATAGTAGGTAGGCTTGTTTTCCCAGTCATCACACTGATTCCTCCAATTCTTGTGGCTTTCTGTACCCATGATCTGGAAAAGCTGGTGGGCATCACTGGGGCCTATGCTGGAAATGGGATCCAGTACATCATCCCTGCATGCTTAGCATACTGTAGCCGTAAAGACTCTCGGCTGGTCTTCGGGAGTGGCACGCTGAATAAACATTTGTCCCCTTTCCGGCACACATTCTGGATTGGATTTGTGCTACTCTGGGGTCTTTTTTGCTTTCTGTTTGTGACTGCAAATATTGTTTTGAATGAAACCAAGCTTTGATGATGGAACAACACTACTTGTTACAGAAGAACCTGGAGAGAGAGAGAGAGAGAGTAAGAACTGTCAATCAACTTGCTTGAACAGGATGCTAACTTTATCGATTCTGGGTAGAATGCTGCCCTTTTTAAATTCAGATTTTCCAGTCAATGAATGAAGTTGTGGATTTGAGTACTCTGTCATGTAGCTACAGTTGCCTGGTACCTGACCAACTGACCTGACTACAATACATGCCATCTTCTTCTCTTCTGCTGTTATATATCTGAGGCTGTCAGATATACGTCTCTTCCTCAAGAATGATGCAGAAGACCAGAGTTGCTTTTGTCAGTCGGGAAAGCAGGCAGTGGATCAAGCAAGAATGAACTGTTATCATGCTTATCATTTCCCTAAAGTGACCTTCTCTTCTAAGTAACACGAAACAAAATAAAACAGAAGCAGGGTGGACACAATAGTCTTCATTGCCATTATCGTGTTGTGTGGTGTACAGGGCACCCCAAGCTGTGGAACTTGGGAAGATACTGTCTCAGTAGTTATTCTTCTCCCACTTCAATACTTATTCTTCCCCCTCCTCCATGTTTAGGGTCTTTTTCATTTCTGTTAAAGTCTTTCCAACACACATTCATATAAAATACTTTGACTGTTTAAATGCAAATTTCATTTGTTTTTTTAAAAAAAATTCTTTATTTTGTTTTGTTTCTGTACTTCATTTATAATCTGTGACTTTCCTTCCTTAATTCTTTATATGCACTGTGTGGGTGAGAAAGGTGTCTTGTTAAAAACTACCAGCTGGGTGGCACAGAGAGCCTGCCTGGTGAAAAATAAAAGGGAAATCCTGCTTCTTTGGTTGCTGAATGCTGCTAAGTAGTTTGTGTACTGTCATGGTCCTCTGTTTCACAGTAGTTTCACAGCTCAACTACAGCCCTTGCCATTTGTTTGTATCTAAAGGTGCTAATTATTCCCAGTATGGATAATGTGTAAAAGAAGCCCAGGTTTATCTCTGGTGGCTTAGGCTGGATATTTTCCAGATGTAAAGGGAAGACCCAAACCTTTCCTTGATATAAAATTATATGAATGTATATCAAGAAAAGTAATATAAACAAAGAGAAGAAAAGAATTGTTTTCTGACTGAAGGTAAAACAGCTATTATCTTCTAATGCTTGCTATGTTTAAAAATGATTTTGTCTTCTCTGCAAAAAAAGATCACCTTCCTCCTCCCATGTTGAAGGATGGGATGCTCGTGGTAAGAGCAAAAGGGACATGCTTGCAATAAAAGGTCTGTTTAGATCTCTTCTGCAGGATGGCAGGAGTACTACTGCATTCTCCTCCTCCAGTCTTCTTTTCTCTTAAAACCAGATTTCCACCCCAACTCCATGTCATATCCAAGAACTGGCAAAATTAGGATTTAAATCCATAGTGTTTTGCAGAAAAAAAATTTCAAGCTGCTCTTACCATTTTTTGTGGTGAAGCCAACAGTGTCATTTAGAACACATTTTTAATACAGGCAATCCCCAAGTTACGAACAAGATAGGTTCTGTAGGTTTGTTCTTAAGTTGAATTTGTATATAAATTGGAACAGCTATATTTTTAAATGTAACTCCAGATATATATATATATATATATATATATATATATGGGGCTATGTTTCAACATCCAAAGCATATGCATGCTTTGGGTAGCATAGGGAAGGGTAAACTTGCCTATGATGTTTGTTTTGCCATCTTTGCCCCTGTTCAGAAAGTTTCACCTCACTTTCTGTTCCTATAATAATTGGATTTTGGAAAAAATTGGCTTGCTGTGAAAACAAGGATTGACAAGAAAGCGTCAAGGAGATATTTCTTTCCCCATGATAACTCTTCCAGGAGTGAATTTCCTTTCATAGGGGTAGATTTCTCTTACTTCCTGTTGTCTCATCCTTATTTGTAACTATGAGTAGTTTCTAAGCTGGATGTTTACAAGTTGGGGACTGCTTGTATAAGGACAGTTTTGATTTGACTTTCTTAGGCTATAAATATCTCGAAGCTGCTTTTTCTTTTGTTTTCTTTTATTAAATTTCAGTCTTCCAAACCCCTGGATTATGTTTGCCCTCATCTAGTCTGGTGTTGCTGTGATATTAAATTTGACTTTGAACCAAAAGGAGCAGTAGTGTTGCTTTTTAAAATCAAAATTATTATCAAATACAGACATCTAAACCAAATTGCTTTTGCTATTGTGATTAGCCAGGGCTGGATTTGGGTTTTTTTTCAACACACAGAAACCTTTCTCCTTAACAGAGAGCAATGCAACTTTTCTCAGATCATAAGATATCATTTTGCATAATGCTGAAGTTTGCCGGCTATAGAGAGTTTGCTCCAGCACATCAAAACCTAATGGCACCCACCCTCTTCTTCATCTCAAGCTTTACTTGACTGCCCTTGGTGGAACAGTGGATTTGCGTCTACAAAGAACTGGCTGATACCTGATTCTGCTTCTTAGACACCAAGTTACCAAGAGCTCCCTGTGAGTGAATGCTTGGTCTCAATCCTCAATGTCTGGTCTGAGGATTTGAAACAGAATCACGGTTGTTGCATTAGTTTAGCATCTGCCTCTCTCTTTTTCTTTGTCATTTTTTCTCACAAGTATTATAAGATTCTGTTTGACTGGGGCTGGTAGAGAGCACAGATGGCTGTGACAGGGCTGTCACACATTGGCTGACTGTGTCCTCATGCAATATGAGACAGACAAGGATTGGATCAGTGTTGACATCTTAGCAGCAATACCCCCAGCCCCTCCTGAAATATACTCTGTAAAGAGACAAAAATTGCATTGTGACAATCTGTTTTTCTCTGACCATAGAAGTCCTGAAGAGTACAGATCCATGTTAACTTCTGGCTTCTGGAAGGCTCATTGAATTTTTTACTTTTTTCAAATTGGTCATTCTATGCTTATGCTATCACAACACATCCTTATACTTCATACTTATACAACCCTGTATATACAACTTTTTAAGGTTTTTCTTACACCTTTTGATTTTCTCCCCTGCAACTCAGTTTGGAAGACCTTTACTCATAAGTAGAATTCATTATATCTTAATGTATATTGCACTCAGAGCCAGAGAAATTATATAATTTGCTAAGCTGCACCAGCACTGCTTTAGGTTCACATTGCCGGTTAACCCCCCAAATTACTTTTCTCAGGCTGGGATGTCCAATTTTTCATCTTGAAAAGATCTGAGTATGCATTAAAGCACAACTGCTTTCATGAACTGCCTTCTACTAAAAAGATGTCACTGGCAGCTTCACTATTTTCACCATTTAAAATTTACTGTATTGCTGGAGATTTCCCCTGAACCACTTTTATCCAAACCCTGTATTACATTACATGTCTTTTTGGCTTAAACTATTTTGATTCTTCTTTATTGTAGCATCAAAATTTATAAAATGAGAAATTACTACAGTTTTTCTCTGATTCCAGGACACACAGGACTGACTTTCTTTCTGCATGAGAAAGCTTTTTAAATGGCTCGCCTTGTAGAGCTCCCTTTTGATTGGTTTGGATCGAAGTAACTTCCAAGGTTCCTGCAATATGTGAGCAATGGAGGAATCTACCTCAGTGAATGCATGCACTAGATGGAAAAGATTAATATTCATTTTAGAAAAATGCCTTAAAACATGGAATAGACATGCGTGGATCAGGACTGCGTGCAAGTATGCGCCTCATTAGCTTTGTTGCCATAAGCCACATGGATGGAATCCAGGGCTGAACCCAGCTGAGTATGATGCAGTACCTAATATCGTCCCACATCTGCTTTGACATGAGATGATATTTTTCATTGGCTATTATAATGGAGCTCTTCTTCCCTATGACTCTTGGCTGTACCATGTCCTCGGCTTGTCCCTGTATGTAATTATTTTTCTGGAAGGCATAAAGAAATAAATGCAGATTATGCATCTGTTGTGGGTTGGCCTTTTCCTGCATGCAGCAAGGGAGAGAATGTGGAATTGGTTTCTGTTGATGGATCAGTTGGCAAGAGCAAGCCATGGGGTGTGGGTGACAGCAGTTTGTGGAGCAACTCCTGCATCCTCCTGTCCCTCTACATTAGCCTCCTGTTTCTCAGAGCGCTAGGTGTTCTCTGAAAACTCAATTAAAACAGCTGTACCTTACCCATCTCAATTACATTTCCTTACGCTCAAAAACTAAACAAATTGAATCATTTCACCACCTCAGGCAGCAAATGAAGTTTCTTCTGGCAAATTTATTATCATCATAAAACACAGCATGATTTATGTTAAAGTATTAAAAGGCATCTTCACGATTGGAAATAAACAGTTTCTGCTCTCTCCTTCTGTGGCTCACTCTTCCTTTCCCTCTGAGGAATTAAAGTGCAGTAGGGGATTTATTAGGGTGCTGGTCTGTAAATCTGATACCAAAGCAGCACTTGAGCTGAAATCCAAAGACATTCCACGCCTCAAAGACTAAAAAGGGGGAAAGAGCTGCCTTTAAAGCATGCTAGTTGGAGAAAGGGTAGCAGGTTGGAAGAAAAGATTCTGAGAGAGTGGCCTGGGGGAGAAGCAGCTAAATTTCATCTGCCTTGTTGCTCTTATTTCACTGGAGCTTGAGGAAGTAGCAAAGTGTCAGATGTCAAGATGGCACAATGGTCCTGTCCCTTGTGAGTTCTTCAAAACCTCTAGGTAGTTCTCCACAGGCTTCGAGTTCTCTCTTTAATAGATAGCTTGAAAATATAATTTATAAGAATGTTTTCAACTGGCATGCACTGGGATAAAAAGGAAACATACAGTATCAATTCCAGGGAATAAAAATGCCATGTCAAAGGGCCCCATGTTCAAAGAAAAATGGGTGTGAAAGAATTTAACATGTCCCACCTAGATCCAGAAAACACAAGGTAATGCAAGGTAATATGAAGTGAGTAAAGTACATGTGTTTGCAGGGTATTTCCTCAAGCCCAAAGAATTCCAGTCTCCCTCCCCCACCTCTGAAAATTATTTAATTTTCTATGAAAGGGGTCTACAGCTCAAACATTTGCTTGTATGAACAGGATTGGAAAAATAACCCTATCGCCAAAAAAGTAACAGCCAACCAATGGGTTGGGATGTATGTGTGTGTGAAATTCCTTTTTTTCTGAGCTTATTTGTTTGACAGGGAACTGCATGTGGGAAGTGACTGATATTTGTACAAATAATGTACAAGTAATAGAATGTTTGCTCTATACATCTGGTTCTTCAGGGATTTTGTAACTCGCTTAATGCATGAGGGTTGTTTTCATGCAGGTTTATTTTTTAAACCTTGCACAGTTGGGAACAGTTGAGTGTTTTCAGGGAATTTTTGCATCTATAAAAAATCATCAAATATGTAGCCACCAACTGTAGCCAATATGCTGTGCCCCATCAATATTCTGTATATGTAGCCCACAGCTGAAAATAAGGATGGGTTTCAAATAATGGCTCGCAAATTAGCATCATTCAGTACAGTGGAGGACAACCCAAAATAAATGGATGTGTGTCCTCTTCGTACATGGTACTCACAGTCCTCTCAGAGCTTCCTCCTTTGAAGAATAAGAAACAACTCTGTTTCACTTGGGAGACTCTGAATTTGAATACAACGAAGTTCCTTTTTGCAGTGTGCAGGAAAGTCCATTTCATTTGGTTTACCGATGAATCCTTCATACACACGGAAGCAGTTTCTGGCACAACAGCAAGATGTGCTGGTACCAAGCTGCCTAGATGGAGAAAAATGTGCCCCACTTGCCTAATCCAGAGGTGTCCCTTAAGGTATGTCATTTCCAGTGCATCACACTTTCTGGCTCTTCCAAGTGTATTAGAGGGAGTCTAACTGATCAACCAATCAATCATTGTATTTATACATACTCGCCTTTTCCCCAAGAGCAAGATTCTAGGTAGCTTACAGAATAAAAAATGGCATATGTAAAGCCAATTACAGTTAAAAACATGCAGAGTTGTCATGTAAATAATATTAAATTCTCTGTGGAACAAAAGTCTTAAAATTGTGATTTACAAGCATATATTAAAAAACAATGCACCATAAATCAGAAAACCTATAAAACAATTGGTTTCCAATCATTTGCCTGAACTGAAACATCTTCATTCTAATAGAAAAAGGATGACAAGGAAGGGGCCAAGGAGGCTTCCCAAGGAAGGGATTTCCAGAGTGATGGGGCTGCCGTGGAGAAAGCCCTCTTATGTTCCCACTAAATGTCCAGGTTGTTTGGGGGTAACAAATATGCCTCCCCTGAAGATATTGTTTGAACAGGGTCATGTGGGAAGATGTGGTCCTTCAAATGGTCTGCTCCTGATCTTCATAGGACAAATCCAACATTTTGAATTGTGCCTGGAAACAGGCTGGCAGCCCAGTGGAGCTGTTGAAGAATGGGAGTAGTGTATTCCAGTACAGTTTTCATTTGTGCAAGAAGTACAAAGCACATTGTTTTTGGGTCTGGATTTTTGTTTTTGGTAACTTGACATTGGATTTAGGCCACCGTTTGTGCATGAAACTATGCTTATTTAAAAGAGCTAGCTGCAAAGAGGAGGCAAATTGGCTTTGTGCTCACTCCTACTTCTCCTCCCCCATTACTATTGAGGATACCAGCTGTGAGGTTTTGGAATGTGGATGTTCCAGTAAGAATCTGAATGGCATCTCAAAGTCATTTAACACAGCCGACTGACTAGACTCCAGATGGCCACAACTTTGACACTTCTATTCAGCAGGCAATTTGCAAATTCACACTCTTATTCTCAATTAGTTAATTTGAGGAAAAACATTTTCTTTCCCCCCATTCCTCATGGCTAATAGAGTTGGGAATTCTCAATGTATAATTTACAGTATACTCTCATGATAACTTAATATGGGCTAGTTACAAATTAGCTTAACCTTTAGATGTGATTTGGTGAAATGCCATCCCCCCCCTGAAAGCCTCTTGTTATAATTCAATGACATAAAAATATAATTAGGATCATATTCTGTACTTAAATACTTGCTTATGAATCCTTGGTTTTTTTTTCATGGATTTTACCAGGAGAAAAAGTATGCGTGGGAAGCCCTTCATGATTTAGCAATGGGACAGCTAACAACAGAAAGTCAGTAAGTGAGCAGCCATACATTGAAGGAGAAAGGTTTCCTATTCAAATCCATGAAATGAGCTTGGAATTGTTTGGAAATGGATTGTGGAGATTGCCACTAATTACCTAAGTCTGCTGAGTTCCTCATAGCATCCTTATCTACACTTTTATACAGACATTTAGAATTGAAGGCTTTTAACAATACTGCTATGTATCTGTGTATGTGGGCGATGGTGTATGTTTGTGACTGATTTCCTATTGACTCCCACTTCTAGAGACCACTGTGACCCCCACCAACGATGGACCTGGACCAAACTTGGCACACACACACACACCATGACAAACAGAAAATCCTGGAGGGATTCGCGGGGAGTGACACATAGTGGTGGGAGTTGTAGTTCACCCTGATTCAAGAGAGCACTCTGAACCACCAATTACGGATCTGGAGCACACTTGGCACACAGAATCCCTATGACCAACAGAAAGTACTGGAGGGGTTTGAGGGGGATTAACCTGGCATGTGAGTTGTAGTCAACCCACCAAAAATCTAACCCAGGCATCACCAGATATTTAAGCTAGTATGTAATAAAAGTGAATGTAGGTATGATGTAGGCGGTGCTGTATGAATGTTTGTGGCCGATTTCTTACTGGCTCCCATTTCCAGAGAGTCCTGTGACCCCCCACTGATGATGAATCCCCCCATGACTAACAGATAATAATTGGAGGGTTTGGGGGGGGGAGGCTGACCCTTGATTGCAGGAGTTGTAGTTTATCTACATCCAAAAAGCTTTATTAATCCAGCCAATAGATCTTGAACTTTGGCATTTTATAGTTCACTCCCATCCAAAGAGCACTGTGAACCCAAACAACAATGGATCTCGACCAAACTTGGCACGCATACTTTGGCCAACTTTGAATGCTGGCAGAGTTTGGGGGGAAATGACTGACGATGCTGGGAGTTACAGTTTTTGCAAACTCAAGGGGCACTATGAATCCAGTCAACAACAGATCTGGAGCACACTTGACACACATATTCAACATAACTAACTTTGAATACTGGCAAGGTTTGGAGGAAATTGCCCTTCAATTTTGGGAATTATAGTTCACTCACATCCAGAGAACACTGTGAACCTAACCAACTTTGAATCTGGACCAAACCTGGTACACATACCAAACATGGTCAACTTTGAATATTGTTGGGGTTTGGGGGTAAATGACCATGAATTTAAGGCTTTATAGTTCACCCTTCAATTTTGGAAATTACAGTTCACTCACATCCACAGAGCACAGTGCACCCAACTGATGACAGATCTTCACCAAACATTACCAGATTTGAATACCGAGTTTGAATAGTGAGTTGGGTAGAGTTTGAGGGGGCTAATACAATATGATAGCAGTTGTAGTTCACCCAGCATCCAGGGAGCCCTGTGATCCCCACCAATGATGGATCTGGATCAAACTTGTCTCACAGACCCAGCGTGACCAACAGAAAATAATGGAGGGGTGGGAACTGACCCAGCATGATGCAGTTGTAGTTCTCTGCAGTTAGCACTGTGAATCTGCACTAAACTTGGCACACAGAACCCCATGACCAACAGAATATACTGTAGGGGATGGGAGGGGGCTGACCCAGCATGAAGGAAGTTGTAGTTCTCCATGCAGCAGAGAGCATTCTGAACACCAGCAATGATGGATCTGGAGTAAACTTGACATACATCTTGACATACATACATGCGGGGGGAGAAGGGCAGGGTATAAATATAGGAAATAAATAAACAAATAAATACAGATCCACCATGACCAATAGATCATCATGGTGGGGTAGGGGTGGGTTAGACCTTTAATTTTGGGAGCTATAGTTAATCCATATCCAGAAAATACTGTGAACCCAACAGATGATGGATCTGTACCAAATCATGACCAACTTTAAATACTGACAGGGTTTGGAGGGAAATGACAGAGGAAGATGGAACTTGCAGCCTTATCTTTATGCATTTTCTAATGGGGCTATTCTTAAAATCCAAAACCCAACAATGACTTTTTCTGATGTTTATCCTTTCCAAAAGACCTACCCTAGGCATTGTTGGGTACCTAAGCTAGTGGGTAGATAAGTAGGTAGGTAGGTAACACAAAACCTATATGACTTGATGGATCTGGACCAGACTTGGCACACATGCCCTTCATTATCCAACTTTTAAAAAATTGAGGGTTTTGAACTTTTGGGCCCAGTGCTAAGGGAAAGAAGGGGGGGGGATGGAAGCAGATTGGCTGCTGCTAGGTGAAGTGGCTCTCTCTCATGTGACTAGGAAAGAAAGGAAACAAAGCAGATTGGCTGCTGCTAGATGACACGTGTGGATGGGGGGGAGGAAAGAAAAAAGGAAGGGAAAGGAAAGAAAAGAAAAATGGAAGGAAGAGAGAAAATGGAGAAATGTATGAGGGGAAGGAAGAAAGAAGAAGGAAGAGAAAGGAAGGCCGAAAACAGAAAGAAAGGTGAGGAAAAGCAAGAGAAGATTGAAAGAAACGAAGAAAAGAGAGGATGCGGTGTATGAGGAGAAGGGAAGGAAAAGAAAGAAAGGCACAAAGAAACTACAAACCTGGGCGACGAGGGTATATATGTTAATGTTTTTATTATAATTCATTGTTTAATCTGATTGTAATGTCAACTTTTTATATGTTTCCCAGTTTTGGAGCGGAAAACTAGGACATGAATAAAGATGATGACTATAACAACGATGATGATGATCACCATCATCATTGGAACACCTGAATTCAGAAACATGATTGCAGAATAATCGTTTCTACCTGTACCATGAACATTATATTCTAAAGACCTTCTTTTGTCAGCATATTCGTATTAGCAGACACAGCCTATATGCAATGATGAAACCTTTTATTATAGGATTTATTCTTATTATTCCATTATGTTAAAAAAATTAAGAGTATTAAGTCTTTAAATTTTCACTCATTACATTCATTACAATGAGAATAATCTTTGGGACATTTTTTAAGCTAGAAAAATAATTCTCTCCCCCACCTCTCACTTTTTTTAAAGTAAAGCATGTCACCATTTGTTGTTAAATGCATTATCATATCAATTTAGGAACCATATTGTTTTTCAACTATTGCCCTTTGATGAAAACAGGAAAAACATTCAGCTCTCATTTTGTTCCTAGCATCATTTCCCACACCTTTATGAAACCATCACAGTTTCATTTCCTAAATGAAAAGGGGGTGAAACTTAATTACACAGCGCAAGTTTTAAAAGAAGACGGATGGCCATCTTGCGGAATGTACTGCCAAGTGGAAAGGGGTTGGCCTGGCGTGGTGCCACCTTTTACCTTACAACACCTGCTTCTGAGGTTGAGGAGCATATCAGCATAGTGGGGGGGGTTATGATGACCTAAAAACTAGATCAAGGTCAGAAACATTTAAGACTTCCAAAGTAACATGGCTGCAGAGGAAATTTACAACTACGCCACCTGCATTTCTGGCCATTCAAGTGCTCTTTTCTGAATTTGAATGTCACCCCTGTTATGATCACCACTATTGATAGGATAATAATAGAAAACCCTTATGATTCCCATCCCATTTAGCCAATAAAGTACCGGTTACTAAAGCTGCATTTCCAGGGCAGGACATACATCCAGTTAAACATTTCATATCTCCAGTTTGTGGGTGAGATTTTTCTATTATCATCTGATAACACTTGATCCAGTTAAACATGCTTCCAGAAATCATCTGGCGAAATGTGTTTTCAGTGGTGGCAACATAAGCCGAAAAGACTTATATTTCCCTTAATAGTATCATATTCGGTTCTTGAGCCTTAGATGGAAGAGTGAATGGCATAGCAGGTAGGACCTATGAGATGCTATGGTAGGAGGACAGTTGCCCTTTGTTTTTCAGAGAACCCATGTATACAAAGATAAAAGGAGAAAAGATAGAGAGAAAGGAATTTAGCAGCACCTTTAAGACTAACTGATTTTTATTTTAGCATATGTGTTTGTGGCAGAGCAGATTAAACTGCTGAGCTGCTAAACTTGCTGACCGAAAGGTCAGCAGTTCGAATTCAGGGAGCAGGGTGAGCCCCTTCTGTTAGGCCCAGCTTATGCCAACCAAGCAGTTCAAAAACATGCAAATATGAGTAGATCAATAGGTACCATTTCGGTGGGAAGGTAACGGCGCTCTATGCAGTCATGGTGGCCACATAACCTTGGAGGTGTCTACGGACAACACCCGTCTTCGGCTTAGAAATGGAGATGAGCACCAACCCTCAGCGTCGAACATGACTAGACTTAATGTCAAGGGAAATCTTTACCGTTACCTTTGTGGCTATTAGTTCATATCTTCAGATGCAATACAGAATGATATTAATGCCTTTGGTTGTTAAGTATTTTATACAGTTGTATAACTCACAAGTGGGATAAAATGTAACAATCCAGAAAGATAAAAACTCTTACTCTATATACTATGTAACACAAATACTTGCAGACATACATCATCCCTCCTCTGAGGATGTAGGGAGACAGCTAGTTGAAGGCTGTGGGCTGCTTTCCTTAGCATCAAAAGAGCTGTGTGTGTAAGAATATTAAAAATGGAGATGTCACTTTCCCAAAGCCTTTTCCTAAAGAATTGGACTCAAGTTTACAAATTAAAATGATAGCAATATCATTAAAAGTATAAAAAAACAACAACATTGACATAGAACTGAGCTATCTATAAGATTAAAACCATTCAAAACATACTATCCACTTAAAAGTATAAAACAGTTTAAAATAGCACAGTTTAAAGCAACCTCTTAAAATCCCTTTTGAAATATGCTGCAAATTGCAGTCAAATGTCTCTGATAGTTTGGATAGGAAATATATATGGATCTGTGTTGTCAAAGGTTTTATGTGGATCCTTGATCCACTAAACCTATTTCACAAGGTTTAGTATTTGTCAAGGAGCCTGTTTCAGAGGAATATGTATCTCATCACTCAGGTAACTGGCCCCATTCAGTTAAACCAAAATGAGCTGGTCTTCAGGTTTGGGAATTTTTGACTTTTGCAATCTCTTTTTACTATTTTTTTTTTTACAACCCCTACAAGTTCTTCCTGAGAGATCAGGGGTGTACTTCTGCTCCTGACCACCCTAGCTTCCCGCTGTGGAATTACTATACCAGGACTGTTCAATTCTCATCTTTGAAGCAATGGTAGCTGGGGACTTCCATATCCATGGGGCAATTAATCCTAACATGAACAACTTTCCAGGTAGGAATGCCTGGAAAAATGACAGTAACCAAAATGCCTGGACAAGATAATAGGTGGGATGAGGAAAAACAAACAGAATTCAGATAATTTAGATGTAGTTACTGTCAACAGTTGGAGTCAACCAGTCCTAGATGGGATTACATCCCCATGAAATATTGTTTTGATAGCATGTGGCACTTCTGAATCTAAAATTGCAAATAACACCCAAGAAAGATGTCATGGCCCAGAGTACTTACTATTATTACCTGTTTCAGTCCATAGTTAGAGGTGGATAAGAAAAAAAGTATTATTATTTCCCTCTCATCCAAAAATTTCAGTGTCTTAAACAGATCGTTTAAGGTTAGTACGCAATATAGAAGAGGTTTACTACACCATTTCTATGGGAACAGTCAGTCACCATGCTTCTGGCATAGACATTGAAGGGACCCATACATTTATTTTGCCAACTCCTATGAACTCAGAGGACAAGCAAGATACAAGTTTCTGGGGGAAAAAATGTCTGTCAGACTCTTTCAATATTTTACATTATTTCTTTGTCAGCTGACTGAGACTCTGAGCCGCACCAGCATTTGTGGAGTTTGCCAGTGGCTACCTTTGATTTTTCTTTAATGTATTCTAGGCCAATCCCTTCCTCAAATCCTACCACTTGTATTTTATTTCTGCATTACCTTTGCTTTCATTTGCATGTTTACTCAATTTAATCTGCATTTTAATTGGAGAATTCACTTCCTTTCTTACACAACTACACAGAGTTCCAATCACAATTTCACTTGATTTTTACTTCATTGTAACCTATCCATCTGTCTGGCTATGTGTTTGATAAATTGCAATGTGTGCCAAATTGTTGTTGTGTGCCTTCAGGTCCTTTTGCATTTATGGTGAGCAACAAGGTAAACCTATCACAGTTTTCTTGGCAGGATTTGTTCAGGGGGCTTTTGCCCTCCTCTGAGGCCGAGAGAGTATGACTTGCTCAAGGTCATCTAGTGGGTTTGCATGGCTGAGAAGGATTGGAACCTTGTCTCCAGAATAATAAACCAGCATGCAAACAACTACATGATGCTGCTTCTCTACATTCTCTCTGACCTCTCCCTAATTCTACAGTTGGATACATTTTAAGAAAGTGTCATCCAAACCGTGATTTAAATAGGAGTGCAGCAAAGTTTATCTTGCACCCCAGGGCAGTTTTGGGACAGAAAGAGGCTGCTTTGTTCAGATTACATCTTTCCTCTAACAAATATGTTTGTGTCTATAACTCCATAACCTTTGCCTCCTTACTTTCAAATGTGATATCTGTCATCCATTTGGAAGGGGCTACAGTATCTATCAACGTCATCGTATTTCCTACAAAATAAAAAATATATTGGATTTTGAGTCAAAGGATGGTGACAATTTCAAAGCATTCATGTGGTCAGGCTATATTTGACATCGGAAATGACGGAAGGGTATCTCTATTCTATAACCTAAAAGGATTCTAAAATGGGCAAATTTGTAAACCTTAGACAGCAAATTCTGTTTCCCCAAGACACAAATGTATATTTTGTCTGCTAAACTTTCCAATAATGTGATTTCCTATCTAGTAGCAAGTGTTTAGGTGTAGCATTCAATAATATACAAGTGCAGTATGTGTATTGTCATTATATACTAATACAAAAGAGTTAAAATTAATATAACTTTTCTCTGAGTTAATGTTTGTTACTTGATTTTTCCCCTCTTTACTTATAGTAGCATTGAAATCTTGTGGCATTCCAGATGTTGTTGAGCTGCAGCTCCTTGCATTCCTCACCATTGGCTGTAGTGGCAAAGGCTACTGAGAGTGGTAGTCCAACAGCCCTTCCAGACTCATGCTCCTGTATGCTAGCTGGGACTGCCATAGTTAGCCTATACTGCACCAATCCATCCTGTAGGTTGCTAGTTGGCCATCAAAGGAATATACAGGCAGTCCCCAAGTTGCAAACATTCAACTTACAAATGACTCATAGATAAGAACAGGGGTGAGACAACAAGAAGTAAGAGAAATCTAACCCTTAGAATGGGAAATCACCCCTGAAAGAGTTATTGTCATGAGGAAAAGGTGTCTCAACTGAAACTTTATCATCAATAATTTATTCCTCTACAAGCCTAATTTTTCAAAATCCAAGTATCACAGGAAAAGAACGTGAGACAAAATCTTCTAAACCGGGGCATAGACAACATAGCAAACACCACAAGGGTGCTTGTTCGTAACTTAGAGAATGTCTCCTCGCCCCCTCTCTATCTATATCACAACTTCTATAACTTTTTCTAGATACATAGTTAATGTATAAAAACAAAACTGGGTACAATGCCCAGAAATTTTTTCAGCACCATCTAATATTAGTCACTCTGACCCCTTTTCAAATGCTGACCCAGAGACCTCTAGTCCTCTGTGTTCAAGGAAGTATTTCCAAGTCAACTAGGCTTTGTTCGAAATGGTATCTATATTCATGGTTAGGGAGTCTTGGGTTTTTCCCCCCAAGAAGTGCCTTAATTAGTTCTTTGCATATTCAAATAGGCCCTTGGTTCACCTAAGCAGCATGCTTGATAGAAATTTCCATTTTTGAACAAGGTCAGCTAGTACCTTCCAATTGTCCAGTGACTTTGATTAAAATGCAAACATTCATCTGCCCCCCTCCCCGCCCACACGCATCATATTCCTCCAATTAAAATTAGCTTTAGGCAATTGTTCTAAGTAGACTCCAAGGTGCTGAAGGAAACTGACAGAGAGTTATTGAAATAATGTTTGATTGACTGAAATATTTTTGCAGAATTATTGTTCTTTAAAAAAAGTTTCCACTTGAAATTCTCATCCTAAGGTAGGCATTTTGTTTTGTTTCGCCACCCCCTTCTGTCATATATACATGTTAGGTCTGTTTCTGTGTGCCTTCAAATAGTTTCTGGCTAAAGTTGAGCCAAAACAAATTTTTATCTCAAGTCTCTTGCCAATATTTGTTCAGAGGGAGTTGAGAGTTCACATTGCCTTCCTCTGAGGCTGAGAGCACGAGACTTGCCGAAGTTTGCCTGCTAGGTTTCCACAGTGGGATTGAATCTCTGGTCTCCTAGAATCCTAGTTCAATGCTCAAACCACTACAACATGTAGGCTCTCTAAGTGTAGGTCCACACTAGAACAATACCTCAACTACTAGGTGGTTTTATACAAATGTCACTGCTATAGGCTTTCCTGCCCAAGGAATCATGAAAGCTAAATTTGAAGTTCGCTCACTCTTTTCTTACTGACTATCAATTTCTTCTTACTGACTATCTGACATCACTCTTACATCCTGGGCAGAATCTCATCAATGTGATCTGATTGGAATAAATGCTGTGTTAGGACTCCAAGCTCACAGTACCATCTCACCAATGGAAGGGGGTGTTATCCTCCCAAATAGGAAGCATAGAAAATTATTCTGCTAAAATGTGAGGTTATTCTCAGGTTTTCCCATTCTATTCATTTAGTGCAATGTGATGCGATGACCTTGAACAATGATGACACGAGGAGTATTACATATTCAGAGTCAGGAACCAGCCGCTTCCCTCCCACTCTCACTAATGCTACTTTGAGAAGAGTTTTTGGTCCTCAAATGCTTCTGAATATACACTGTGGTGTCATCTTGTAATTAAATGGCACGGAGCCATTTGTTTGCCTCTGAATAAGAGATAAGGGCTTCAGCTCTACCTTTAAAAAGCACAGAGTTTTGTAGCAACAAAAGGGTTTAATAGATTTTATTGCACATAAGGTTTTGTGTATTGTCATTCCTTCCATTGGATTCATGATGTACAATAAATAATATACAAGTATATATGAATGCATGAGCTGGGCAAGGTCAACTCAGGGTGAATATTGTGTTCATAGAGAAACAAAATGCAAAAAGAAACCCAGTAATAATTATGCAAAAGGCAACCATTACAGTGGCAATTAGTAAGGCTGTGGATTTAGATCTACAAAGGCTCATGTGCCAAAATAGAAGACATAGAATCATGAAATTAGGAGAGACCAAAAGAGCCATTCAGTTTAATGCCATTCTGCCATGCAGCAATGCACAATCAAAGTATTCACAGGTGGTGGCAATCCAGCCTCTGTTTAAAAACCTCCAGAGAAAGAGACTCCATCACATTTCAAGGCACTATTTAACTGTTACCATTATTGTGCATCAATATCTTTCTTGAATTCCAGTGTCTGGAATTGGTCACAGTGTTCCAGGTGAGGTCTGACCAAAGCAGAATAGAGTCGCACTATTGTTTCCCCTGATCTATACACTTATTAATGCATTGGGGTTTTTTAGCACCTGCATCACAATGTTGAGTTACGTTCAGATAATGCTCTACCAAGACTTCTAGATTCCTTGTGTGTGTGCTATTGTCAATACTGGTGTTGCCCAGAATAATTCGTTATTTTTGAGAAGCCCAAAGTCAATTTTTAGTGACCATGGTATTTCTTAAGTGTCTGTTTTACTATCTGCTTTATAAATTTTTCTGGATTTGATGTCATTCTGACTGGGCAGTAAATGAGCCCTTTTTCTCCCAATCCTTTTTGGAGAAGGTAACATTTGCCCTCCTGTAGAGACCTTTCTGCTGGCCGCCCACCCTTTTCAATTTCTTGTACATGTGCCTTTTAAACCAAACCTCTCAATTTTCTTCCTCGGAGTATTTGAAACTGTGCCTTCATTAGTTTATATTTTAAAAAACTTCAATCTATTATGAACTCCTTTTTCTTTTGATATTCCAGACTATGGGAGCACAGCCAGTATTTTCCCAAGTTTACTGAGATCAGCTTTCTTAAAATATAGAATATGTGCCTGACTACTTGGTTTCCCCTTTTTTACCTTATAAAAATTCCAGGAAAGCATTGCCACACCTATCTAAGAATCCTGCCACTTCTACCCCATTGGCTTTGGTGGTAATCACTGTTGGTTTTTGAAGACACCAATGTACACATTCTTGACATATAATGCTATTCCTCCTCCACTTGATCTATTTCTCTGAAAGGTGGGTCTCTTTATTACTACATTCCAATCATGAGACACCTCCCACCAGGTTTCAGTAATGCTGATTATATCATATTTGCTTTGCTGTTCATCTTATTTTTTCCTATGCTTGGTGCATTCTTGTAAACAGCTAAGGCCATGGGCCATTCCCCCTAGCTGCTTATTTAAGGTTATTTCCCACCCACACTTGGATTCTTATACTATTTTCTCAGTTTTCACTATAAAAGTTATGGAATTATGTCCAGCACTTGATGAACTCCTATGCTCAAGAATATTGTCTTCCTTTCTCTTATGACTCAGTTTAAAGCTCTCTTGATTGAATTTAGTAAAAATATTTCTGTAAACTGTCTGTAAAGTGCAACTCATCCTTTACCAAAAGCCCCTCTTCGTGGTACTCCAAGAAGCCAAGTTGTTGCCATTGGCACCATCTGTAAAGCTAGTTGTACACTTCTGCTATTCTTCTTACCCTTCCTGGACCATGTCCTTCTTGTGTATGAAGATCCCTCAAATTATGAACTTCATAATCTCATGTGTTATCTTGTGAAGGCTATGCTTTGCAATGTCTGCTTGGATCAAAAAGAAGAGGTAACAGTAAGTGATTTTGATGAATCTTGTCACCCTCTCACATAATTTTGCCCCAGATAGAAAGCATAGCTCTGGAAACATCCTGTCATGCCCCAAAAACATTGCTTCTGTTCCTGTCAGCAGGGGATCCCCTATTACCACTACACATCTCTTGAGGATTGGCCGGGGCCATTCCATGTGCTGAATCTTCCAAAGCCACCTCTCCATTCTCTAAGAATGGATTGTTCTTGATCACTGATGGGGAAGAGAATTGCAAATCAGTTCTGTAGCTTCAAACTCACAGAATGATCCTAGTTTCTTCTACTTCTGTGTGGCACATTCCTCAAAATGCCTGGGACCTTACTTCCTCCTCCCCCATGTCTTAATGATCCAGGACAGTCTGCTCCTCTCTTTCCAAGAAAACCTCATACTACCTATTATGCTGAAGAGCAGATGCATGGGTCTCAAGCTGCCGAACCTTCTCTTCCAAGAGGGCTACCAATTTGCACTGGTTGCAGAAGTAGCCACCCACATCAGCAAGAACAGAAAAATTTCACAGATGTCACAGGGAGCTAGGGTGTTTGACTCAGTTTGGTTAGTTTTAAAATGCTGACACATTTTATATTTTTTCCCTTTTCCTTTTTTTCAATGTTGTTATGCTGCAACAGATCAACATAGCTACTTCTTGAAATCCTGACATAGGTAAACATGTATTAGTATGAGAAGGATGGAGGTTACAAAACAAAACTGCTTTGTGAATAGCTTGTTTTCCAGGCTGGAATCTTCATTTGTACAAATCTTTGTTTGCTGATGTTTACCCCCAGGTCAGTTACATCATTATGTCATTATGATGTAAGCCGCCCTGAGTCCCCCTTAGGGCGAGAAGAGCATAATAGAAATGAAATAAATAATATATAATAACTTTCTTGAAATATTATTTTACTAGTTTTTGGGTTTCCTCATGCCTGATACGGGATTCACATCAGTTTAGTCATTTGGAGAGACTAGTTTTTGTTGATCCTATGCAGAAGACCACTATAGATTGTAACAGATAGCTCTCCATAGTCTCTTTGTTGGGTGATTTCAGCTCTGCAAGAATGGCAAGTTTGTAGCCCAATGTATCAAGCTCCCAAAGGTCTGAATAAGACTCAGACGAGATGAAGACAAAGAACAGGCATTTATTCATCTTCACCAAAGTGGATGCTAGCAGAGTCTGCACTCCAAAAACTGACATAACTCAATGTTAACACACAGTAATATTTATAGCACTCTGACAGTAGTTTGAAACAAGGGACTTTGCTGCCCTGATTGCTGATTGGTACAGGTTGTAATCAGCTCCGATCTGTAGGCTTCTTGGTTGGAATGCATTGTCTGCCATTTTTTCTGGTTAGTCTCTGGGTTTGGTGGGAATTTTAATAAGTCGCCATTGCTCAGTTCGAAGTTTTGTGGCTGTTGCTTCTCATGGGGTGCGGGAAGAGAAGAGTGTGGGTAGGATTGAGGAAATGGGTGCTAATGATGGTAGTCCCCCCAGGTTGGGTGAGGACAATGGTCCGTGCTGGTGAAACAATGTGTATGAATGCGTGTTAGCCAGCCTCAATTATTCCCAGGAGGAAGACAGAGGCAAGTGTTGGACAACGTCAGTAATCTTTAGTTTGGCTCCATTGTTAAGTGTGGGAAGGCATTGTAAGGCGGCCATGCCTACTGCTTGAAGTGGCAATGGAGTTTTCCTATGCTCCCTCCTGATGAGTTCTTGTGAAACTTGTATGCCCAGGCTAAAAGTCATCTATGGAGGTTAGCTAAAAATTAACTTTCTGAATGAAAGGTTGCCTTGGACTTGGCTATCGAGACCTTTCCATGGCTGTGGGTTTTGCGGTCCCAGGTTTCAGTAACATCTTTTTTTCCAAATAATTTTATCAAACATTTACTAGTAAGGTAGGGGATAGGGGGACAAGGGAAGGAAAAGGAGAAATTTGGGATGATATATTAATTATTGGTTAGTTGCATCTTCACAAATGTCTGAATATGTTGCAAGGAGAAAACAAAGAGGGTGAAAGTTATTGAGGAATGAGGAGTTCTTTTACAATACTATCATTGTTACAAAAGTCTTCATTATTATTTCTTTAACACATATTACATAATATATTGAAGGTTTCGATAACATCTTGATGCAGTATATTTTGTTTCTTATTTGAAAGGATGTGCTGTTTCTTGTGTCCCAATAGATCTGAGAGTGAATAAACTTATGCCATTAGATACAGTACATAGACAATACTGGTATCTGGGTTTATTGCCTTGCCATGCTCTTGTATTCTTCTTTCATGATTTATTGACTGTCCTCCTAACTGGCACAACTCTGCTTGTCCATTGTCTTATCAGATTAGAAAAAAAGATGAGAAACATTGAAAACATAGTTGAACAGGTTTCAAGTAATCTCATTGTACATTTTGCACCATTTCCTGAAATCAGTTCAATATACACTGATTTTTTTTGGCTTAGAAATAAATTGTATTCCTACTTCAGAACTAGTTCAAACCTATTTCTAGCTCACAGATCTTTAGCATATCATTTTAACAAGCAAATACAAAGACAATATAGTTTACAGCCACCAGATTCTGAGTGACCTTGGAAGCAGAGCAGGGTCTGCCCTTTTCAGTCCTTAGATGGGAAACCAGTGACTAATATGAGACATTCATTTCAGAAGAAAGATCAGGCAAAAACACCTCTGCATGTCCCTTACCCAAGAAAACCCTGCGAAATGCAAAGGGTTGCCATAACTCAACATGGAATTTGAAAGTGCATATACACACACACACACACAGTGAGAGAAAATATTAAAAGCCTTAAAGAAACCAGTTTAAATTGTGCATACTATTTTTGCATCTATTTAGTTTGCATCCTTTGAGATTTCGCAACTCAGTGGGAATTTTGATTAAAGATTTGCACTAGTGCCTACCTTCTGTCCATTTAAACTCAGTTGGAATTTAGCATTGGGAATTCCTGAATTCCTCATTTTTAAAATTGCAAATTATCATTTTATTGAAATGCAGAAAACCCAGAAAACTTTCTTTGGACACCATTAGCAGCCTCCTACATAAAATGCAAATAAGAACTTGATTGGTCCTACAGAATACTGATCTTTCATTTTTGAAATGGAAAGTTGTCTAAACCTTAGGTTTAGTTGAAAACACTTGCTTGCAAAGTATAAATAATGTGCAAGCCAGTAATATTTTTAAACAATATATTTGCATATGAAATTAAATTTACTTGTCTGCATCATTAGTCCTTTGAATAACCTGTTTCTATCTCAGCTCCTCTTTGATTGCATGCCAGTTCTTATCAACCCTCTTATCCTTTTCTTGCTGCCTTTCAACCGATGTGCTGGAAATTTGCCATCTCTTAACCACTTGAATACCTCTGGGTAGCTTAAGATTGCTAATTAAGACAAACAGGAGTCAAGCTGATACAAAATATTCTGTACCCCTTTCTCATTTAATACAAAGATTGTAACTTTCTAGTTTAACTTTCCCAAACATAAGTGACCTCCAACCTCATCAAATTTGCAGCAGCAGGTGGTGGCGGCGCTCCTTTTTTCCCCGTGGGGTGTGGTGACCTTGCCCTGCCTTGCCCGTTGGGAGGGCAATCACATGGCAGGAAGTGTGGAGTGTACGTGGTGCATGTGCTTCCCCCCATAGATTGGGCAACATGGGAATCCTCCCATGTTGCCTTGGTGTTGCCCGAGTGACTGCAGCACACTGGTTCTGCTCCCCTGCACCCACGGAGCCGGCGTGATGTTATGTGAACAGAGCTGGCCAGCTCTGTTAGTGACCAGGGCTAGATTGGCATTTGCCACAGAATCTAGCCCCGTATGATGAGGTTCTTATACAGTAACAAACAGTTTAAGACAAATAGTGGCCTAACCAGCACCCTTAAATAATAGAGACAAACATAAAGACATTCTTAAATAGGGAAAATTTTATTTCTATAAAAGACAGTACCTACAGAAATGTTAAAAAATTTAAACAAATAGGCATATCTGTGGAGCAATGCACATATTTTGGCAACGATCCTATGTATGCTTGTCTGAGTGTAATCCTCATTGCATTAAGAAGGGCATCAGAGACAATACATAGGTTTGGGCTGTGATGTTTAGAAATTTGAAGTGTCAAAACAAGTGGGAAATAACTGAAGTATCTTCCACCAATGACTGGCCATTGAAATGAAGAGAAGGAATGGAAATTGACAAATTATCTAGGATAATGAAGGGGAGCTCTCTAAACAAGGTGTGGAATAAGTGGGGGAAAGTGGAGAAATATTTTAAAGACTATGTCCTACAACAGGAAGGATGGAAAATTTCTACCCATGAATAAGACATTTGGAGGCAATAAGGAAGTAACTGTAGTCTCTATGAACAAAAATAAACATTAAGTATTTAAGTATTCTTTAAACCAAACAAACGCAAGAAGATTAAGGAAGAACCTCTACTTCAATGGGAACATAAGAACATAAGAAGAGCCATGCTGAATCGGGCCTCAGCCCATCTAGTCCAGCATTCTGTGTCACACAGTGGCCCACCAGTTGTACACAGGGATCTCTAGCAGAAAGGAGGGCAAAACCTAGAAGGAAGTCTACACAAGACATTGAAGTGTATTTATTTTTATTACTTAATAAAATATTTTTAAAGAAATCTGAAATGCCAGAACTGTAAGTAATGCGTGTACATACAACCATCCACATTCACTGGGGTAATGGGCACAGGGTCCTCGTGGAAGTGAAAAACAAATAAAGAAATTGCTATTTTTTTAGCTGAGAAAATATCTTTCTAGGAATTTCTAGGTCTTCCAGCACAATTCTGTGATCAACTTTCACTAGAAGCTGACCATAGATTATCATTGGAGGGTCTAGAGATGTTTTTCTCTCTATAATCTCTAGGTCATCCAGCATGAGTGGAGGAAGAGACCACAAAGTCACAACAAAGGATCTGGAGATTCCCAGACAGAACATTTTAAATCAAATTTGTTAATAATCAAGAATCAATAATGTTTTTAAAAACATCTTGCATTGACAGTTGTCAGACATGGCCAAGTAAAATGAAATTGGGGCTAATTTGTTTGCATTGTTTTAACACGAGGCCCATCAAGCCACAATCAAATCATAAAGTATGCTTGTTTTGATGGGGCAGACATGGTTCTGGGGTTTTCCGACAGTACTGTGGTGCTCAAATATGGATCCAAGGTATATAACTTTATGATAGTTTTGGCAAGAGATGGCTCCAAACTATAATCAAATAAAAGGCTAATTCTGTATCTATCAGAATGTTTAATAATTGGGTAAAAAAATTCTGGGTGTTCCTGAAAAATTACTGGAATTTATTCCTTTGTTCTGTATTATGATAGTGCTAGTCTGTCAAGTACAGTACCAGATATATTACTTATACAGTGTAGCTAGTAGCTCCCAATGTAAGCTCCAGTCCAGGGGTGAGAATCAAAAGATACTCCAGAATTTCGTACCCATTGGTGTTATACAGATGTTTCAAATTATAGCTTTTATCATCCTTTCAAAACAGCAATGGTCATGCTAGTTGGGGATGATGGTTGTTGTAGTCTGGGCAACACTTGCCAAAGGCTGTCTTATACCAACAGGTACTTTCTTCCTTAGGCAATCCCTCGTAGTCCGAGGATGATGTCCCTCCAAGTGTAGTGTCTTGGTGGTGGATACGTAAATGGCTGTGGAGACCTATTCTTAATCCACATGTTAATGCTAAGGGCTCTATCTCAGGGGGGGTAGCATCATGAAAATGTGGTGTTTAGTCTATTAGTGCTATAAATCAAAATTTTCAATTATTATTTATCACATCTTCAGAATTTGCTTGTTTCTCTGTTGCTAACTTTTTCCATTCTTATCCCACGAGCGAGTGGATTGCCTGCCCTCTCCCGTTTGTGTGTGTGAGTGTGTGTGTGTATTTAAAGACATCAACAATTTGAAAGAGTACATTAAAGGACCAGAAATATAGTAATCTAACAAAGTTGTGATATTATTTTTAATTACTGAAATGGATCGAGTGGCTGCATTACGACAGAGTACTGGGTACTCACTGTTGATACAGGGCAGGACAATCCATTTGCCAACATCATTGGATAGAAATGGAATATCAATCAAGAAGTTTATTGTATGAGTCCAAGGCCATTCAAAAATGAATTTAAAATGTTTAAAAACCCGGGGGGGTCTTGTGGAATAAAGTCCAATTAAAATCAGTACAATGTTTCATTATCTAACAGATAGTCTGAATTTTCTATGTTTTATGTAGTACAGAGTAGATTTTTAAAAAGATTTTTAAAAATTTAACTGTTAATTAGCTTTTTCAAATTAGAGAAAAGGAACTGATTTTCTTAGGTGCTGGAGCCTCAATCAAATGAATTTGGTAATAGGTTTCATAAATTGCCTCCAGGGTCAATGCCAAGTGATTACAAATGATTATGGATTTTGGACACATGGCAAACGATATTTTAAAAAGGAAATAGTTTCCAGCAACAAAACAGCTTCAAGTATTAGTCCTCGCTCTGTTTTTAACACTTTGTACAGATAGAACCAAGCAATTTGCCTTTAATGTACCAAAAGTACGGCAATATTTCTATCCCAAATGATTCTTTCTCTGAATGCTGAAACTATTATGTACGTATATCATAGTATACATTTAACATGATGGAGTGGAGGCTACCAGTTTCGATGGTTTAAAAAGAGGATTAGACATGTTAATCTAACAAAGCTGTCATTGGATACCATTGCAGGGATGGTACTATGGGGGAAAGGACAAATGAGGGCATCATTCCTCCAAATGACAATTCTTCTCTTCAATGAAAGTTTCCTTCAGACACCCACATTTCTAACATCACAAACAAAATCATTACAGCTACAAGTCTTCTATTTGCTGGTTTCACTATTTGGTTTGGGAACTTTGCCTGTTCTTTTTCTTAGGATGCCTAAATTCTTGTTTCTAAATGCTTCTCTGAAGTTTTAAGTTCAGGACTAGAAATGTGAATGAAAGAAAGCAGAATTCTTGTTTGAAGAGCAATACCCTCATTGTTTTACAAACACCCACACCCCTGTCTGTTGGGCATATTTATTGCCTTCAGCATCTTGCTGCCTCTATTATTTAAAGGTAGCATGTCTCAGACAGTTTCTGAGGAACAACAGCAGGATAGAGCTCTTGTTTTCATGATTGTGCTTTTGTGCTTCCCGGAGACATGTGTCCGGCCAATGTGCAAGAAAAATGCTGGACTAGATAAGCCTTTGGCCTGATCTAGCCTGGGCTCTTCTAGTAAAGGTAAAGGTTTTCCCCTGGCATTAAGTCCAGTCAAGGGCTCCTTGGGCTCTTCTAGTTAAGTTAATTAGTAAAATCACAGAACCATTGGGCTGGAAAATGCCTTGTGGGTCATCAAGTCCAGCTCTTCCTTAATGCAGGGTCTCCTGCTAATGCATTATCAGCAGGTAGGTACCCAGCCTCTTTTTGAAGTGAAGGAGATCCCACCACCTTTCTAGACAATTGGCCCCGCTGTTGAACCACTCTTACTGTCAAGAAATTCCTAATATTCATTCAAATTTATTCTCTTGTAACTTCTAATAATGAGTCACAGTCCTATCCTTTGGGGCAGCAGAAAACACGTTTCCTCCTCCACCACCCTTGAGATATTTAAAAAGTGTGATCAATTCATCCTCCAGCCTTTTCTTCATCGGAAGATATATTCATAAATAGTCACCAAGGACCTTCAGTTCAATCCTTGATACTAAGGGAAGGTATTAAGATTACATATATTCAGTTTATATCCTGGTTATATGATGTCCTAAGAGGAAAAAGGAATCTGGACTATAATGACAATACAGTTCTGCAGCCAAAATAATTGGTTTTTTAAAAAATGATATGGGGGAAATCCAGAGGGCCTTTTTTAACCATGTTAAAATGATATAATAGAAGGATGGGGGAAATCTAGAGTGGCCAAGAAACCTAATGAGGAAAGATAACTCCAAACAGGTCTGACTCTAACAGCATGAGGCAGCATGAAGCCACCAACTTGGCTAGCAAATGGTGAGTGGAATAGAAGGGTTGAAGGATATAGGAGACTGTGGTGCTCTCAAAACTTTGAAAACAACACAGTCTACTAGAGATTTTTTATATGGCTGATGGGAAATATGCCATTTTGAAGACTACTGTGGGTTGATGCTGGTTCCAAATACAGATATGAGTGTGGCCTCTTTATCTGTTCTCTGTAAAAGAGGTTTAGGAAAGTGATGATCCTTAAGCCTGCAGACAACCCCTCCCCAAAATTCTAGCTCCCCCCTTTAAACAAAATTGAGCGTCTATAGGTGGAGATTGCCCCAAAATTGCCAGACACACCAAAGCTACCTTCAAACTTGGTGGTGTGTTTTCTTCACTACCCTAACAGCTTTCCTGTTTGGGTGCACTGTCACTGAAATGGCAAGTGTGTGTGTGTGTGTGTGTGTGTGTGTGTGTGTGTATCAGGAGCGACTTGAGAAATTGCAAGTCACTTCTGGTTTGAGAGAATTGGCTGTCTGCAAGGACATTGCCCAGGGGATGCCCAGATGTTTTACCATCCTGTTGGAGGCTTCTTTTATGTCCACCCATGGGAAGCTGGAATTGATAGACAGGAGCTCACCCCACTGACTAGATTAGAACTGCTGATCTTTTGGCCAGCAGTCCTGCCAGCACAAGGGTTTAACCCATTGTGCCACCAGGGACTCCAAAATGGCAAGTGAAGATGATACAATGCTACTCTTAGCACACCAGTGCACTTGTGTAGTTGATTATAGGAAGTAGGGCAAAAATACAGTAGGTCCCCAGCCGTGCTTTAGTAGTCACCTTCTCTGCATTCTTGTTGTCAAGCAACAAGATTTTCACTTCTCCTAGGGAGCAACAAAGACCAACCGGGGTATACAAGTTTATCCAAAGAGTGCAGTGGGGGAAATGATGATTCATTGTTTATACAGAACTATCTTGCACATTTGAATCCCCAGGGAAGGGAATACAAGGCAACAAAACCAACTGAAAATATTTAGACTTTTTTTGACACAGTAAGTGATAGGCCTCTGTGTTTACTATGCTAAAACAATGAAAAGGCGTAGAACATAACTTGAATTTTGCTTCCTTGAGCAAGCCAAGTGCTTTGTCAAGGTAAAATTTACTTCTGCCTTAACAATTTCCTCAAACTAAATTCTTTGCTCTGGTTTTATTCTCCATCAGCCTGTCCAGAAGTTGTTATATCCCCCCTCCTCCCACTCATCTTTTTCATACATGATACCATTAGCACACATTGATGTTTTTGTCTTTTGCTCCTGATAATGTGAATGCTAGTTGGATGGGCTCTACTCATAAATTGAAGTGCCTTGTGTTTTCTTCATTACACAAGATAGATATGGTGCTGCCAAGCGCCTGGATGATAATGCCTCCTTCTTGCCTTGGCATGTACTCTGACTTCTAGCCATCTTTGGGCTCTTTGCTTCTGGCCCCTGTAATACCCTGCACAGCTGGTACATTTTAACAATTGGTTGTTATAAAGCAGCATAAATCTCCCTAGTGCACTTTCCAATAAAAACAAGAGAAGTTATCTGAACTACCAGACTGCTTGAGAAATGGATGAGTAAAGCAATGTATTCTGTTCTCCTTAGTGACTGGGCAACTCTGAGGCAAAGATGGATTTCAGCCAGGTTTTGCATCCTAATGGGACTTCTGCTGGGTAGGTCTGGAGATGTCTGCATCATCCCCACGGTTTCATATGGAATCCTGATTCACCCTAGTCTCCAAGTAAGCATCCCTAATGGGTTCTATTTAAAGAAAGGCCTGTATTTTCTTGTAAAGCTGAGACTTATGCTTCTTGTACTTTATACTTCTTCTATCCAATGTACCGCATCTCCCTATGCTCCTGCATGAGCATTAAGATCTGCCAGGGAGGCCCTTCCTTGCTGTCCCACCACCGTCACAAACGTAGTTGGTGGAGATGAGGGAGAGGGCCTTCTCGGTGGTGGCCCCCCGGCTTTGGAATGACCTCCCCAGAGAGATTAAGCAGGCCCCCACCCTGTCCTCCTTTCAGAAGTAATTGACCAATGGTCCACAATTAATGACAGCACTGCACTTTCATCCCATTCCCTAGTTCATGAGCTACAACCTGCACGATCCCACTCCCCTGCTTCTGGTTATGGTTGGCCATGCTTTATGACAATTCCCACCATAGGCCATTGGGCGCTGTTTTAAGTTTAAATAATTGTTTTATATGCTGTGGTTTTATCTTTTATTGTATGTTTATTTCTTGCATTGTTCCATGTACATTGTGCCGTATGTAAGCCGTCCCGAGTCCCTTCAGGGAGATGGAGATGAGGTACAAAAATGAAGTTGTTGTTGTTGTTGTTATTCTATGTGAAGCATCCCATAGAGATCCATCTTATTTTATGGTTTATGTTGGCAGAAATGAGTTTTAGCCATTCCTCATTTGTACTAGAACAGGGCTGTCCAACAGGTGGCCCACGGGCCGTACACGGCCCCCCAGCCAGTTGGACACAGCCCCCGCTACCCTCCTGAAAGAATTTAATTTTTTTTTAAAAAAATTAATTTTTTTTAAAGGCGGCTGGGGGGGGGGGGGAGGAGGCGGGGCAGGGAGGAGGAGGGGAGCCAGCTCCTCTTCCCTGCACCGCCCCCTCCGTCCCTCTCTCCGCGCCGCCGCTGCGAGATCGCAGCAGCGGGGGGGGAGGGAGGGGAGGAGGAGGAGGCGGGGCAGGCTGAAGGAAGGGAGCCAGCTCCTCCTCCTTGCCTCGCCCCCTCCGTCCCTCTCTCTGCCCCGCCGCTGCGATCCGGTTCGCAGCGGGGGGGGGGGGAGGGAGGAATCCTCCCTTCCTCCTCCTCCTTCCCCTCACCGCCACAGCAATTGGGACACCAGCTGCACCGGGAAAGGCGGGAGGGAGCGAGGGGGTGGGCCTCCTACTCCTCCTTCTCGGCGCAGCCGGTGTCCCGATTGCCGTGGCGCCGGGGAAAGAGGAGGAGGAGGAATCCTCCCTCCCTCCTCCTTCTCCTCCTCTTTCCCCCCGGCGCCATGGCGATTGGGACACCGGCTGTGCCGGGAAGTGCGGGTGGGAGCGAGGGGGTGGGCCTCCTCCTTCCCCCCACCGCCACGGCGATTGGGACACCGGCTGCACCGGGAAGGGCGGGAGGGAGCGAGGGGGTGGGCCCCCTCCTCCTCCTTCGGCGCAGCCGGTGTCCCGATTGCCGTGGCGCCGGGGGGAAACAGGAGGAGGAGGACTCCTCCCTTCCTCCTCCTCCTCCTCCTCTTTCCCCCCAGCGCCACAGCGATCGGGACACCGGCTGTGCCGGGAAGGGCGGGAGGGAGCGAGGGGACGGGCCTCCTCCTCCTTCCCGGCGCAGCTGGTGTACTGATCGCCATGGCGCCGGGGGGAAAGAGGAGGAGGAGGAATCCTCCCTCCTCCTTCTCCTCTTTCCCCCCGCGCCACGGTGATTGGGACACCGGCTGCGCCGGGAAGGGCGGGAGGGAGCGAGGGGGTGGGCCTCCTCCTCCTCCTTCCCGGCGTAGCCGGTGTCCCGATCGCCGTGGCGCCGGGGGGAAAGAGGAGGAGGAGGAATCTTTAGCAGGAAGGACAAAGCCATAGAGGGCTCCCCTTGGCTTTGCCCTTCCTGCTAAAGTGTCACGCCAGCCTCAGAAACGGGCGAAATTGCCCGCTTCTGCCGCCCAGCATGACACTTTAGGAGGGGGTGGGGGCGTGGCCGCGGGCGGCCCTCCAGGTCATCAGCGACCTGAATTCCGGCCCTTGGCCGGTTATAAGTTGGACAGCCCTGTACTAGAATGCCAGACATCATTTCTGTCTCCACATTGAATCTCTCTAAGCTACCACAACTCCACGGTCACAACACCTAGTAAGGTTTTTGGATTTTTCTGCCCTCCCCACTGGTGTAGGTACAAGACATGGGAGCAAAATGACACTGCGATTCCAAATCAACATTCTGTTTTCTCGTGTAATTTTCCTTCAGAGATTCCCAGCATTCATTTGCTCCCACTATTCCACTTGCTTCTTGTACCTCTGGTTCATGAATTCTCGAGAACCCAAAGGCATTTGGTCATCTTAAAGATGTAATTCAACTGAGGATTTGGAATTTTTCCTCTCCTGAATGAATGCCTTTTCCTAAATGTCTCTTAGAGTCTGCCTTTCTCCTGGTAGTGTTGGGTTTCAGTAAAGTTTTCTTCTTTTTGAAATGAACTTTTCCAGTAATCTCTAATTCAGTAAGACAGGTTGTAGAGAGGGTTCTTCCATGCCAGGCTGGTGGAGCTGCAATATTTATCAATTTCACCGGGTCCCTGTTTTTTTGTTCTTGCTTTCTACATCTGCCTTGCTGTTTGACTTTGGGAAAGTCACTTGCCCTCTTCATGCCATCTGTGAGGTGTTGGAGGAGAATGCCTCCCATGCAGGAGTGCTGAGAGGCTTAATTAATGTTTGCAAAGCATGGCGCGAGCATCTTTTTAAGCAACATTATCGAAGGGCGACAAATGATTGTCAGTAAAGGGATAGCATATGTCACAGGGCCTAAGATTCCCTTGTTTAAGAACTGCATGCTGGAATATGTGGCAGAAGACTGGAAACCTAAAGCGCTCTTACCTGCGGTGCTTTGGCTTTGCTGCTTGATAGCTCCAATTAGATTTGATTTAATCTAAAGAGCATAATGAGGGAAAAGGGAAGACTGTCCTTTCAGATCCCACAGTGCAGCACTTTGCTTCCATCTGAATTGCCATCCTATGAGATCCTGGGATTTGGCATTCCATAAGAGGCAGCCAGGGAATTTAAATTGGAACCAGAGTGCTACAGTCAAATCTAGCACATTGGTCTCTTCTGGTAGAGTATGGGTAATTCTAATTCTACAATAGATTTTAGAATTTGCTACTATTTTTTTAAGATCCCAGGATACAATGAATATAAAATACAGAGACATTAGAGTCATTGCCAGCTTATGGTCAACCTTTCCTCCCCATGGCATTTAATTTTCATTTCCATGAAATGCTGCAAATGACAATTGAAATGGCTCCTGGAATATGTTTTTGGATTATGTGATTATAGGTAAGTGATATGTGATTTTAAGTGATATGTTTTAATTACGTGATTTTAAAGTATATGTTGTTTATTTTATATGTATGTAAGGCATCGAATTATGCCTTTTTTGTGAGCTGTCCTGAGTCCCCTTCCAGGGTGAGAACAACAGGATATAAATGTAGCAAATAAATAGATAATAAATAAAATAATATATTCAGCAATTTATATTCTACCTGTTCTTTGGTATCACAGGTCAAGGCAGGAGAAGTGGTTTATTCTAGGTGGCCACATTATTCTCTGGGCCTGATCTGGGGGGAGGGGGTGCAAATAATGTATCTGCCATATTTACTTCTTAAGAATGACTCTGGATCTATATGGGGTTCAGATGGATTCATGGGAAATGGTATTTGGAAGCCTATCCTCTTTCTTGAAGAATGAGCTGCTACTAGGCAGAAGTGCACAGGGTGTTTGTTGTTTTCTTTTTTTTTTTTTTTTTTAATGGACCCAATTTGAAATCACTGTATCTACGCAGCCCTTGAATGAAACTCTTACCACTTGAAAGCATGCCACAGATGCAGGCAAACCGTCAGGAGAGAATGCTTCTATAGCATGGTCATACAACCTGAAAAACCTACAACAACCCATGGAACACAGAGTTCCAAATGATTGCTGCTAGATGCTTCTCCCAGCACACAAAAAAGCCCCTTGCCTCAGTCATTCACAAAATGGCAAAGTCACAACATAAAGCATTGTGTGTTCAACTATGGTCTTGATATTGTTCATGCAGCAGGTAGAGGGCACATAAAGCATTTATAAAATTATTAGTAAAATGTGATAACTTGAAAATGAATATTAAACCATTTATAACGTTTCGTGTAATTGTAACATGTTGTCATCATGAAATATTGAATATACTGTTTTAAAATTGGGTCCTGTATTGTCAAAAAAAGGGGGGGGGAGAATAACTTGTTGGAGGATACATTGCCATATGTGGGCACTATGCTGCCAACCTCAGAAATATGGCACTGCAATTTATATTCCAAAGAAATGCAACATTTTCAATTCCTGGAGAAATAGATGTATTAATCAATAGCACGAAAAACTTTCCAAACACCACTATCATGTGGTGGTGTGCGGGAAGGTTTTTTTATTTATTTAAACAACACCATGTTTTGTGGCATCATAAAGATTAATAGACGTGTAAGGATATAAAGTTTTCCCCTTCATCAGAGACATGAAACGGCTTCCTAAATTGGGACTCTAGCGCATGAAAGTTTATACCTGAGAAGTCTGTTTATCTTTAAGGAGTCACAAAATATGTTGTAAAAACAAAAATTTGCAAAAATTTGGTAGTTCGCTGCAATAGTAGTAGTTTTGTTTTTATAATTTATTTAGCGCTTTTATCTAACTTGCACAGTGTCTTGCCTTAAATTTCACTGTCTGTTGAGTAACTTTCCATTTATCCATAGAGAACATAAAACTGGAATGATGCTGTTAATGAATGTGTGTGTGCGCGCGTGTGTCTGTGTGGGAGGGAGAGAGAGAGAGAGAGTCATAAAATGGGTCCCATGTTACATTTTGACCATAGAGCTGAAATCTGAAGATTGCAAACCTAGATTAAAATAAGGTCTTCTGAAGGCCTGGGAGGCAAGCATAAATCAATCTTAAATAGAAGTTGTGACAGAAATATTTCAATAGTCCCAATCCCTTCATAAAATGCTGATTCCATTTTAGCATAATTGAAATCCATGTACAATAGAACGTTGGAACCTGAGATGACATTTCCAGATTGGGAAGTCTTTCTCTCCTTGAGTAAATGGAAACAGAGGGCAGAACTCCTTTTTTTTAAAGGGCGGGGGATCTGCAAGAAATCCGCTTGCACTTCACTCCCTGATTTGCTTAGCTGGGAAAGAAAATTGCCTGCTCCTTTTTGATGTTAAGGTCACTTGCCCTCAATCTTTCAGTGTTCTGCATCTGACCAATGACAGACCCTCAGTGGGAAGGACAAAATGATGCAGCAGAGTGTTATTAAGCAAAGGACTCACCAAAGTTGTATTGCATGGTGTATGCGGGCCATTCATACTGAACAAAACAGTAACAAGGAACTGTGGGTTTGTGGTATTTTCAAGAGAAGGTGGATTTGCTAACCTCAATTCTGCTTGAGTATACTTAGGATTGGCTGATTAATTGACAATGCAGTAGTGGAAGACAGCAACATTGTCTGAGTTTGCCGTTTTAGGATTCCATTGACTTGGTTTGGATGCCACTGTGGAAAACCAGTACTCTGCTTATATACTTCTGCAAAGCTGCCAGTCATCTAAAACCCTGATATTTCCTTTTCAGAATCGAAGTGTGAATCTGTCACATCAAAGATTACATTCCAGAAAATACAGCAGATGCTAAATGTACAGCATGACCCACAATCTACAATGGATGTGTTCCTGGACTTGCCATGGAAACGTGAAACCCCAGATAACTGTGAATCCTATTGAAATGAGTGACTTCCAGCAGGACGATACCATAGAACCATGCAGTAGGATCTAGAAAATGCCTCTAGTTCCCCTCTCTGGAATTTCTACTTCCTTCAGCACAGCTTTACAGTTAATATTCAGTGAAAGCATACTACAGAATTGCAGTGGAGGACCTAGAAAATGACCAGAGAGAGCATACTTTTTTCAAGACACATCAGTGAAATTCCAGGTACTAATCCAATAGATTCAGGGTAAACCCGAGAATGGGTTTTTAATAGGAGCAAAGAAGCTCAAAAGTCACATAGGGTGATATTCCACAATGGAAAAGTCAAAACTGCTGTTATTTGCCCATGTTGGGTGTGTTCATTCCTATATATTAATTTGTTTTTTTTGTTTTTCCCCCCTGGTGATGAGACAAGAATTAAAAGCACAGGTAGTTAGGCGCACCCATTTCCCTATTCAGAATTTGCAAACAGAATTAGAAGTGGGCATAACTTAGGCCTAAGGTTTGCTTGCATTCTACAGCTGGGAGTGGGAGCCACTCAGGAAGGGATCTTGAGTTTGCATAAAGTGTGCTTTGAAGAACTGCTTGTAAAACAACTGTGGAGGCAGAGATTGGGAGCCTTCTGTTATATGTGCCATGAAAGCCCCCGGACAGATATAGTTTCTAGTACTATCATCAAACTAGAGAATGAGTCCACTTTAAATCTGGTTTCTGCCTCCTGCAGAATTCTGGGGTTTGTAGTTTAGTGAGGCTGTTAAAGGCTCCTCCCAAAACTACAAACCCCAGAATTCTGCAAGAGGCAGAAACTAGATTTTAAGTGAATTAACTCTCAGTGTGTTATGTATCTGCTTGGGGGAGAGGGAACAAATATGTGGTTTTCCCACTAACTTGCAACAACAATAACAGAAACATCATAATTTGAAAATACACATATTTGATCATTTTTGTCTTTCTTACTCTCCTCTTAAGATGTGATTAGAGAAAATAACAGCCAAGGTAGTGTGTAATAACTGGATAAATATCAAATAATGGCAGATAATAAAAATAATATATAAGTAGCAAACAACTGTGAAAATGTGCATCCAAGCAGCCTATTACAAAGGAACATGGCATGCCTCTCTCTCCTTCCCGACTCACACTGCCCCAGCCCATTTGTAACAAGAAAGATCAGAGCCAGAAAAGGGAGTTATGTTTTCTTACCTGCATTTTATCTGTAAAAACCTGAGATAAAAAGGGTAGAGGAGGTGACAAAGGTATACTGAAAAAGGGCTGCAGGGGGATTAAGGGAAGGTGAAAATTGGGGTGGGGGAACTGGGGATACAGGAGAAGATAAAATAGCCTCCAGGAAGAGGAGGTAAGTGTGAGAGTTCAGTCACATGGCAGACTGGAATGATGACTGAAAGTGCCTTCCAGTGATGGGAGGTGAGAAATGATACATTACTCCAACATGGAAGATATGGACGAAGTAGATAGGAATAACATATCCTGAAGCATTTTTTGTATAGGTTGACATCTGGTAAATGTGAGCAATGCCACGCTGCCGTGCACTGCTAGTGACCTTGCTGGTGTCTCTCTCCTGGGAGGCCTCTTGATTCATGCCCAACTTAGTCACTTGCAAGTTGGGCATTTTGTGTTTTGCCACCTATTTAACTGTATAAAAATCTCTGTACATTTCTTTACTTTCTCTCTTTGTAAGCATCCACATCCCAGGACTTGCATTGTCAATGCACTCTGCTGACAACACCAAAAGGGCTGAGTGCTTGAAATTGGAGGACATTTGGTGCATCGACTGATAGTCCTCCTCAAGAAGCTCACCTCCACAAAGGGGTCAGAGGACTTCAGGGACACATGTTCTACAATGACCACAAACTAAAAGGACAGTTGCTGAAATATTTCAGAACTGTATATTACTATTAGGGCAATCTAACAGTTTACTGTGGCATATGGACATGTGTGAAAACACCATTTGATTAGAAAATGGCCTGATGAAATTGAATAAAAAGGGGATAGCTACAGATACATCCATTGATATAAAGGTATTCTGGTTACAGTATTGGGATTTCTATTGCCAGAACTTTGGATGTGCAAAACCGATGACAGCAAATATTTTCCTTAGAGTACAGGTTCAGCATTCCTTATTTGGAAATCCAAAATATTCCCATATCTCACTATGTACATATGTGCAAATAAATATGTTCTAAATTCTGAAAATTGAATCACAGTTTGCCTCAAGCATTTCAGGTAAGAGATACTCCGTCTGTATGTGATGTAGAAAAAGCAGAAATGTATGTGTTAATCAGCAATTTCCAATAGGTAGCTAATGTTTGGTGAGGCAGTGGAGAACCTGTTATTCTCCACTTTTTGCTGGATGGCAGCTCCCATCACTCCTGACCATTCTAGTTCGTGCTGATGGATGTTGGACTGGTTCTTCAGTGAAAGACACATAGCAATATGTTCAAAAAGCATATTCTTGAAAAGCCAGAGGTTAATCATGTGGCTAAAGGTGGAGATGTGTTTATGGGTGGCCTCTGGGTTTACAGTTTTCTTTACCTAGGAATTTGCCTCCTTGCTTTGTTCTGATTTGCATTTCTGCATTTTCTGTCCAACGCAACCAAAGCCTGCACTTGTCTTGTGGAAAGCAGTTTGCTTCGAGCCTCACATTTCTTTAATTTGATTGTGATGAATGCCTCCGGCCTGATTTCATTTTTCAAATATGCCTTTCTCCCCATTCCTATTCTTTGTGACAGGCCAGTTCATAATAATTGAGGTTATGAGACATTCACTCACTACCTTTTCCCAATGGCAGGATGCAGAGACTGGCAGGCCGAGTGCTCCAAATTTTCCCTGCTTTTGGCAGAGTTGGAGAGTCGCCTCTGTACTCTGCCCTCCTACCACCAACGCTCCCTCCAAAACCTGTTTCACAAAAACGTTTAAAGAAAAGTTTGCCTTAATTTGTTTTTCTGCTGGGATTATAATGAGGGTGGCCGTATTGCTTCTGGGCTCTTTGGAGGGATTCACTAACAAGACTGAACTGAGTAAAAAGTCAAAGTAGAAGAATGAAGTCTGGTTTGACAGGGAAGATTTAGATTAGCAGGCTAGCACATTTATAAACTGCCGCAGCCAGAGGGTGGAAGCAAGAAGAAGGTGGAGAGGCTTCTGTGTCAGCAAGGCAGAGAAACGCATTCAGAAGCTATCCAGAGTAGTGAAATCCTATTCTCAATGTAGGCTCAGCACCATGGGTAGCTCCTTTTAAGTTCAGACTAAAAGCCTAAGCAGATTGTATGTCCCACTGATATGAAACTAGCAACTGGCATTGTTGATGGAACAAGTCCTGCCAAAGATGTGCATAAACTGGCTTTGAATCTTGGCTGCTGATTCACCTCTCCTGAAGGGATGCTCTGTGAGGAAACCTTGGTGAATTCTATACCAGAAAAACCACCCACATTTTGCAACAAGTAAAACTGGGTTCCATACAGTGGAATGTATCATCTCAAGTGCAAGGATGAGCCCTCTCATTCTGATTTCTTTTTAAAATATAGTTGCTGAGATGTGAGTTGACTTGAGCAGATCCCTCACTGATGAAATATGAAAAATAACCCACCCAATTGCCAACTGTGATAGCTTTATGAAAATTAGACATACTATACCTTGAGTATATTACTCCAGAGCAGTCCACTCAAGTTTGCTTACATGTGAATTCTACTGGTTGTTAAAGATCTTCGAGTTGCTTCTGCCTTATGGTGACCCACAAGTGAATCTATCATGGGATTTTCTTGGTAAGATGTGTTTGGGATTTTCTTGGAAATCTACCATGGGATTTTCTTGGCAAGATGTGTTTCGGGGTGGCAGCAGCCTTTGCCTTCCTCAGGGAAAGTGCAACTTGCCCAATGGCTGAGCTGGGTTTCAAACCCTGGTATCCCAGAGTCCGACTCCAACAATTAAACCACTACTCCATGCTGGCTACAACCATTTTACTTAATAATTAAACTGCTACTGCAGAGAGGTGGTGGCAAACACCAGAAGGGTTATACCATGTTAGATTTATGCTACATTAAAAACTAACAGAGTAGATTGTGATATAAAGGGTTTTATTTTATTTTTTGATAAGAAGAGTTTTTTTAAACAAATACACACATATACAAGAGAGGGAGAATGTTAGCTTGAAGTGTAAAGGGAGGAGGGGAATAGGCGAATAGTAAAGCCTGTTCTTGTGCCACTGGGGTGGGGTGGGGGCTGCAAATGTACATCTCCTTTTCACATTTTGGGGGTAAGGAGTAGGACCCCATCCTGTAGTGCTTCCCAAAAGGTGTGTGTGTGGGTGGGGGGAAAATAATTGCCTGAGTTCCAAAGGAGTTACTAATTATGCAATAGTACTTTGCCCCAACAAAAAAGAGAAGCAGAGCCCTCTGCTCAGAGTGTTGTGTATATACAGACTGAGGGGCCTCTCTGCACATTATACTTTTGGCCACTTTTACTGCAATTTATAAACTGACAGCTTGAAAGGTCAAAGCAGGCCCACCATTAGCAAGAGTGTTGAGGGCAGTGCTGTGCAATGGATATCACCCTGAATCCCCAGATTGTTCCTCCTCCATCATGACTAATTTGGTGGCTTAGCAGTGGCAATTTCCTTGTTTCAGCCCATACAAATTGATTGCTGATCCTCCTTAATTGCTTTTTCCCAAATACATCATGATACCATTGCCTTGACTGAGTGGGAAAGTGGGAAAATAGCTATCCCAAGTTATAGCTTTTTGGCAAGCATTGTACACTCTGCATGCCTTACTCTACTACTCAGGTGATGAAGGTTGGTAGCAGTACCATTTTTATTTGAGCTGACCACCAAGAGATGCCAAGAGAAACTCTGGGCAGGGTATGCCACATAATGTCATGATCTCTAGTTCATGCTATACAACGGACACAAATCACATGGCCATGGGTCATTGGGCCCAAAGGGAATGCAGGACAAATAAACCAGCCATAAAACTAAATTGGCCAAAAGTGGGGGGACAACTGGGCTCTGGAATGGGAAAGGGACAACCTCCAGGCACCAGGATTCCTGAGTGAGTGATTTATGATATTGTAGTTAGGACTATATAGGAAGCCAGTAGTCAAGGCTCTTGTATTCCGAACAATAAACACGTTGATATCTACTCCGCTTGTGGTTCTCTGCGTGATCCTTCATAGAATTCTCCAGAGCTACACAGCTTAGGACTGAGATATCTGACGCATAAGCTGCCTTGGCTTTGCATTGGGTTGTGAAGAAAATTCAGCAGGGAGTTTAAGTGGCTTTTGTCCATGGAGTATGTGCCTTGAGGAAAATGGTCACGATTCCAACTTGCTCTTTGCCTTTTGGCAATAACGCCTTGTGTTAGTCTCATCTGTACAGAAGCAGGAGGTGTTCTGGGGTGGAAGAGTCTCCTGAAACAGTTCCGTTTCCATATCAGAGCTTGTTGGCTCGAGGGTGGCATTCTATCTTAGTCTTCAGAAAATGGATTTGACTTGGCCATAAGGTGCCAGGGAAGGAACTGAAGTGAGCTCAAAGGGCCAAGGATTTTTAATTGCTCCCCTGTGCCTAATAGCTGAATACAATCATGATCACATATAGGCAAGCGAAGGAGGAATGGGAAATGAGTTTCTATTCTTGCTTTAATTAGCATATAAACAAGATATGCAAATAAGCTCAGAACCAGTGTTTTGTTTCTTCTCTTTGACTGCCAGGGTAGGCCAGCTTTCCCCCTCAGTACCCATGGGGTAATGGGTAAGTCAAGACAGAATCATCACTAGCAGTGTAGCTCATTTGGGGAAGAGGGCTTTGCCACAAAGCAGGCAATTTTTTCTTGCCATAAGGTGCCACCAGGGGGCTGCAGTTTATATAAGCAGCATATTGCTATCTAATGCGTCCAGGACATCCATCAGGTAATCTAAGGGGTGTCCAAGAATTAGATCTCTTTTACAGTTTCACTGCTAATTGGAAGCAGTACCACAATAATTACTGAAGATGAATACTCCTTCTGAGTCAAGAGTAATGTTGGGCCCACAGCATTTGAGCTCAAAGATATATAATTTTTTAAAAAATAATCAGAACTATTAAAAACTAATAGAAAGTGTTCAAATAATAATTGAATGTTTTTACTTGCTTCGAGGAAAATTACTTTGTATTTTATTCTACTTTGTCCTTTGGATTGTCACGGTCAAGGGTATGTTTTGTCTCTTTCTCAGCTTCTTTTTGCCAGGACCAAAAAGTCCAAAAGCAAATGTGATTAGGAAAAAAACAAAACACAGCCTTCCCAAGTACTACTTTGTTGATTGAGATAAATAATATTATGCGAGCTGGTCACTGATCATACTAAAGTGAACTTGAAACTTGAAATAACATTCTGAGATGCCTGACTCAGGCTATGAATTAGCCTACTACTTAATCCTTTTTGTGCCCACAGCATGTGGTCATCTTATCAATTGATATGGTTGGGTGGGTGAGAAATTTGTAAAGGACAGGATACTTGCTCGGAGGTTGTTGAATAGACTTATGTGTGTATTTTTCACATACTTCTCTGGTTTGACTTCTTTGGAGCAGGTTATCAGCAGTGCAAAAGGCTGCCAGGCAAGTGGCAGGTGGGAAAGGATGTATCCGGGCTCATGGTGTGGGAAACTAGGAAGGAGATCCTGAATTATCAGCTCAGCCAATCCACCTCCCGCTAGGTCAGGACAGAATCGGTGATGGAAGATGCATTAGGAAGCACTTCAGCCAAGCAAGTACTTAACTATAAGTACATGATTGGGACTCTTGTCATCTAGAGGATTTAAGCATCAGTTTAAGTGCTTTGCAGTATCAGAGCAGGGCGAGTCTCATGCCTGCAGCATGCATTTGAGAGCTAATATTGGATCAAGGACACCACACTTGCATCCAATGATGTCTTCTTACATCCCTGCCATGAGGACTGTCTCGTCACTTGCCATATCAATGGTTTTAGCTGCCCTGGAAAGCACTGGCCCTCTGTGCCTCTTAAAACCAGGAAGATGGCATTATCTATCATTTGCCTCATTTATTTATAAAGCCTCATCAGCTCCACCCTCTTCACAGAGGCACTGGGAGGTGGCATACGAGCAATTAAAACAAAATGGTGCTGATAAATAAATAACAATTAAGCAATCAGTCTGTGAAGCAAAATGTCACTGTGATGGCGGAAGTGCCCTTTGAGATGCTCAAGTGGGGGCAAGGAGGAGACAAAGTCCTGGCTTGAGCTGTGAGTGAAAGAACAAGGCTGCTCATGTTTTCCAAGGCTGGGATTCTCAAACATAGCAGGTTGTCATGTACAGGGCCCAAGACTTTGAATAGGTTTCTTTCCTTTCATAATTGTATAAAAAGGGGAAAAGTCCTGCCAGGTTATATAGTCTACACTGGAGCACCACAAGGATGCTTTAACTCTCCAAGGCCAAATGAACTACAGTTAGCTTTTTACATTTCTGGGTTTGACTTTTGCAGATTTGATTATGTATGGATTTGATTTAAAGGTTTCTCTAGGAATCTCTAGGTCCTCTAGGGTGTCTTTATGGCTAATTCTGCTGGAAGTTGACCACAGAGTCATGCTGGAGGATGTAGAAATTCCTAAATAGGTGTTCTCTCAGGTTAAAAAAAGTATTCTTCACTTTTGCGGGGGTATCATATCTCTAATCTCAGTGAATGTGGACAGTTGACTATATATTTATGACAGTTCTCACCACAGGTTATTGGGCACTATTTTGAGTTTAAATCTTTGTTTTATATGCTAGTAGTTTTATCTTTTATTGTATTGTGTGTTTATTGTTTGCATTGTTCTAGGCACATTGTGCCATATGTAAGCCGCTCCAAGTCCCTTCGGGGAGATGGAGGTGGGGTACAAAAATAAAGTTGTTATTATTATTATTATTATTATTATTATTATTAAAAGGAACTTGCATTTGTCATTTTAGAGTCTTTGTCAATAATCTTTGAGTCTTGCTGGACCACAGGGGCAGATCATACAGACTGGATGTAGGCAAATTGTGTCCCCACTTTGAAAAGATGAAAAAAAAGAGTGCCAGGGAAATTATCATTCCAGTCAGCTTAACACTTAAAATGCAGAAGTTTCTAGTAGAGATTGTGGGTCCTTGAGAATTTCAGGGGGGAAAAATCTGTGATTACTAAGAGTCAGCATAAGTCTCTCCAAAATTATGCTAGTTTAATCTTATCTTTTTTCTTGTTGAAAGTTACAAGCCTGGTAGATTGGAATAGATCAGGGCTACTCAAAGCAGTGGTCCCTTGACTGATAACAATGCCTTAGCCATGGGCTGCCAATCCCTAGTGAGTTTCAAAGAAAGAAAGAAAAACCCAGTTGTAGCCAATGGTATTATGTTGCTGGCTGGTCTCTTGCACTTTGGAAAAAACAATTGCTGGTCTCCCAGATCAGATAGCACGACAAACAGTGCTCTAAATGACATGTGTTGTGATTCTAAAAAGACTTTCAGCAAAGTTCCCTGTAATATTCTTGTTTGCAAGCTGATAAAAACTGTTACATAAATTTTAAGGAATGCTCGCCAATAGTTTCTTGTCATTCTGGAGAAATGTTACAGGGAAGGGAGGCTGCAGAGCTCTTTTCTGCTCCCAATATTCCTCTTCTTTGATAATGACTTGAATGAAGGAATAGGGAGTGTGTTCATCAAATCTGCAGATGGCACCACATTGGGTGGGTTAACTATTAGCCTGGAAGACAGAATCAAAATTAGGGAGCTGTCCCAGAATTAACAAAATGAATGTCATCAGGGAAAAATGTAAGGTATAACATTTAGCCAGGAAAAATCACATGCAGAAATATAGGGTGAGTGATATCAGGCTTGACAGGACAATGTGTCAAAACAATCTAGGGGTTTAAAAGGACCACACATTAATAGATGGGGTGATTTTGAAAACTTTCCTTGTTTCTTTAATCTATATGTGAAACTCAGCAGATGCTACTTTATTTTTTTTAAGTTTGTGTGTATATTGTGCATGTTTTGAAGCATCATGCCTGTAAATGTACAGTACCTTCAAGGTGTCTGTTAAGTTATGACAACTCCATGAATTTTGTAGGATTTTCTTAGGTAAGAGGTGGTTTTGTCAGTTCCTTTCTCTGAAATATAGCCCACAGCATCTGCTATTTATCGGCAGTGTCCCATTCAAGTACTAAGCTCATGATGGCGAACCTATGACACGCGCATCAGTACTGACATACGTAGCCATTTTCAATGACACAAGGCCATTCAAATATAGAGAAGTATGGGGCTGCATGCCAAAATAATGTTTCATCCTTGGCTCCTGCATGGCCAGGTGCAGTAGCCAAGGATGAAACATTTGCTGTAGTGTAGACACTCCAGGCCAACAATGTAATGTGGCGGCAAAAAAAGCCAATGGGATTTTGGCCTGCATCAATAGGAGTATGGTGTCTATATCAGCGGTTCTCAACCTGGGGTTCATGACCCCCAGGGGGGTCACGTGGCCATTTCGGAGGGGTCACGAGGCCACCTCCTTAGGCCCCGCCCCCAAGGCCATGAAGCCTCCCTCGACTGGGCAATGCCGGGACCCAGCGGAGGGCCTCTCGCGATGTCTCCCTCGGCCTCAGGTCCCACATAGCTATTCCTGGGAGGTGGAGGGATGAGGCCAAAGGAGATGACAGCGAGAGGGAGGAAGAAGCCGCACTCCTGCCTCAAGTCCTGCACCTCGAGGCACTGCCAGATGAGAAGAGAGAAGAGGAGGAGGAAGAGCCTGGACGAGGGCAGGCCTCATTGCTGCTGCCCTGCGCCGTGTTCTTTCTGCTTCTCAATGAAGCCCTGCAGAGTGGCGAGAGGAGTGCGGGGCGGCAGCAGCAGCAAGGCTCGCCCATCTCCTTCTCCTCTGGGCTCTTCCTCCTCCTCCTCTCCCATTTGGGACCCCCAAACGGAGAGGAGGAAAAGGAAGACCCTGGAGGAGAAGGAGGAAAGACCTCGCTGCTGCTGCTGCCCTGTGCCACCCTCGCCTCCTTTGAGGCCTCGCCTTGCAAAGCGGCGAGAGAAGCATGGGGTAGCAGCAGCGAGGCTTACCCATCTCCTCCTCCTCTGGGCTGTTCTTCTTCCTCCTCCTCTTCCACGGAGTGGAGGAGGAGAAAGACCCTGGAGAAGGAGGGAAGACCTCGCTGCTGCTGCTCTGTGCCACCCGCTTCTCATCCCCTTCGAGGCCTCACCTCAACAAGCGGCGAGAGGAGCGTGGGGCAGCAGCAGCAGCAAGGTTTGCCCATCTCCTTCTCCGGAATAAAATGCTCCCCACTCTTGTCTAATATTTGGACAAAGAATAGTCCTCTATTGGAAGAGGTTTCAGAAGGCAGTTTTCGATTGAAGACATTTGTCAAAGGTGGGTGGGGAGAACTTTAAAGAAAGGATTGGAGCTTTAGATCTGTTAATAAACATTTGCCTGGATGGTAGAATGGGCAGTTATATGAATCACACTTGCCAAAAATCTTCTTCACTGTGGTGAGATGTGTTGTGTACAGTCTGCCCTCCATATCCAAGGATTCTACATCCATGGATTCAATCATCCTTGTCTGGAAAATATTTTTTAAAACCTACCTCATTCAAAAAAGCAAACCTTGTTTTTGCCATTTTATAAAATTGATACAATGCTATTTATATAATAGAACCTGAGCGTCCACAAATTGGGTATCTATGGCAGATCCTGGAGCTAAACCCCAGGAGCTACTGTGAGCTCACTTCATCCACTTAAACATAGCAAACATTTCTGCCTCTCTGAACATCAATTGACAGGTGCAAATTTTAGATAGACCTGCGGCTTCCTTTTGGTCAGAGATAAGGGGGGGGGAGGCTTATCTATGAAACTAACTATGGTGAAAATTGCTGTGCAAATAAGCTCCCAATGTACTACTTTTGCAGGACTGAAAGACTGGAGCTTCCCAGAGAGATCTTTCCCATTATTGGATCTCCCCTGGCGTTCATGGAAATCTCCCCAACAAGCATCAGAGCAGCAGGCCATGACACATTGCCACTTGGGACCTTATCCTGCCCAAAGCTGCAGGTTGCCTTCCAGATCCTCCAGCTTTTCCAGAACTCCTCTGACCCCTTCATGGCAGGGCTAGAGCGTGTGTGCGCTTTCTGGTTAGCTGTCAGGAGAGTTGGGCACTCTTTTTAAAATTTGGTACAGACTACACAGCATGGGTAATGCCAAGAGCCATGATAATGGTTTCTCTTTCTGTGACAGGATGATGGATTGAAACACAAAGAAACAAATACTCCACCGACCCCTCCCCGTTGTCTCCCACTAAATCGGAGGGTGGGAGATACAGATCGAGGACCTTCTGGGGAGCGGGCTTCAGCAGCTGGAGCCGCAGGGACTTGACTGGTTCCGCCCCCCCCTCTCAGCCTTTGGGCTCTATCGGCCATCGTCCAGAAGGCCAACGGCAGCATCTCCCTCCTTTTCAGAGGGGGAGCAGGAGGCCGGACACTTAGTTCATGGATCGGAAAGAGGAGTGCAGGGGCGGGCACACGCGTGATCTCGGCAGGGGTAATAGGGACGGTAGCCGTAGGCCTAATGAGAGGACGGAGGAGCCGAAGAAAGGCTCGCCCGCCCTCTGACCTTCGAGCTATCCCTAGGCACGCAGATGGGGAGCCCAAAATTACCCCTCCTCCAACTCTGATACTGGCCAATACCAGGTCCGTGCGGAATAAGTCCGGAACCATCAGGGATCTCCTCCTTGAACGGGAGGCCGATATAGCCTGTCTCACAGAGACTTGGTTACAAGAGGGCGACAATGTCATCGTGCACGAATTAACACCACCTGGGTTTGTGGCCAGTTGTCAGATGAGGACAGAGGGGCGGGGGGGAGGGGTAGCCATACTCAGTCGTGACAAGTTTAATTCCAGGACAATTCCGACTGCGAACATCCCCGGGTTGGAGTGTGTGGGCCTAGTATGGGATCTTGGTGAGAGTGTGGCCTTCCTGCTGGTGTACCGTGCACCCAACGCACCGGCAGGAAGTCTACCTAAGCTGCTGGAGGTGGTGTCGGCGTGGACATTGAGGTTCCCTAAGCTCATTGTCTTGGGGACTTCAATGTCCACGCTGACACCACCTCCCCGTCGACAGCAGCCATGGACCTAGTGTCCACCATGGAGGCACTAGGACTCTCACCGTGTAGGACTGGCCCCACACACCAAGCCGGACATACATTAGACCTGATCTTCGCGGCCGGAATACAGGTGACCCTAGCCTCCGTCACGGAGGTTCCATGGTCGGATCACAGTGTCCTGGAAGTCCGTCTGAATGTGGCCCCCCCTCCCGGTAAGGGTGCCGAACCAATTTTGGTTCGCCCGAAGAGACTTATGGAACCCACTAGGTTCCTGAATGCTCTAAGGGATTGGGAACTCCCCAGCGACTCGGTCGATGGGCTGGTGGAATCTTGGAACACCAATCTTGCCACTGCCCTAGACGAGATCGCCCCCAGGCGCTTTCTCACCCCCCGTAGTAACCGCTCGCCATGGTACACCGAGGAGCTGCGGGCGATGAAACGGAGGAGGAGACAGCTAGAGGACGTGTGGCGGAGCTTCCGTGACGAAGCATCGAAATCGGCTTATAAGCAGTTCAAGAAGGCTTATGAGCATGCTATCAAGGAGGCGAAAAAAGTTCACTATGCCTCCCTGATAGAGTCAGCTAGTTCACGCCCAGCTCAACTTTTTAGAATAATTCGGTCCTTGACAACAATCCCAACTGTCCCAAAAGATAGGGGTTTGGTCCCAACAGCTGAGGCTTTCCAGAACTTTTTCACTGACAAGATTTCGAATCTCCGCCGGGACATTCCAGCCACGGTTGATACAGTTAGCGAGCTCGAGACCCCGCCGCCCCTCGGCGGGCCCACCTTCACCCGTTTCCAAAAGCTGGACGCAGCAGCTGTTGATAAGTTACTGTCTGCAGCTAGGCCAACTACTTGCTCCCTCGACCCGTGCCCCTCCTGGCTTATTAGATCTTGCCGGGAAGGGCTACGTGGCCCCCTGGGCACGATCATAAATAGCTCCCTTGAGCAAGGAGTCTTCCCGGGGGGATTGAAAGAGGCTTTGGTAAGACCGCTGCTGAAGAAGCCGAATTTAGATCCTTCGGCTCCTCCAATTACAGGCCGGTGTCCAATTTGCCTTTCCTGGGCAAAGTAATTGAGAGGGCAGCAGCGGATCAGCTGCAGCGGTTCTTAGATGACACAGCTGGACTTGATCCCTACCAGTCCGGCTTCCGTATTGGGCATGGGACGGAGACCGTGCTTGTCGCCATTACAGACCAACTTCGCCGCCAGCTGGACCAGGGCGGGTCAGCACTGCTTGTCCTGTTAGACCTGACAGCAGCGTCGATACGGTAGATCATGCATTGTTGACCCACCGTTAGCCGGCGCCGGAGTTCGGGGACCGCACTTCAATGGGTGGCCTCCTTCCTCCGGGGCCGGGGACAACGTGTGGGGGGGGCGGGGGTCTCCGGGAGGGCCCCACTTAACTGGGTCCCCAGGGGCTATCCTCTCCCCTTATTATTCAACGTGTATATGCGCCCCCTGGCCCAGCTGGCCCGCGACTTTGGTCTGGAGTGTTATCAGTACGCGGATGACACCCAGCTTCTGCTGAGAATGGACGGCAGGCCGGATACCGTACCCGATTGTTTCCATCGATGCCTGGAGGCCGTGACTGGATGGCTGCGCGCCAGCCGGCTGAAGGTGAATCCGTCGAAGACGGAGATCCTGTGGCCTGGTCGTCCTGGGCTGGGTGGATGCCGGTTGCCTACCCTGGATGGCGAGCAGCTTAGCCCGTCATCATCGGTTAAGAGCTTAGGTGTTCAGTTGGACTCCCTGCTGACCATGGAGGCCCAGGTCTCCGCGGTCTGCAGGGGGTCCTTCTACCACCTACGACAGGCTAGGCGACTGGCACCCTACCTGTCCAGGAACGACCTGGCGACGGTAATCCAAGCGACGGTCATCTCGAGACTAGACTACTGTAATGCCCTCTATGTTGGCCTTCCCTTATCGACACTTCGGAAACTCAAGCTAGTGCAGAACGCCGCGGCACGCCTGCTGACGGGCTCGTCAGCGAGGGATCACATCACGCCCACTCTCCGGCAACTGCACTGGCTTCCTATTGAGTACCGAATTGTCTTCAAGGTGTTGGTACTGACCTTTAAGGCTCTATACGGCCTAGGGCCTGCGTACCTGAGGGACCGCCTTACCCCGTATCTGCCCCCGAGATCACTGCGGTCAGACGAACGGAATCTGCTGACTATACCATCTGTCCGCTCCTGCCACCTATCCGCGACCCGTCAGAGAGCTTTCTCAGCGGCAGCTCCAGTGCTGTGGAACTCTCTACCAGACAGTGTCCGAGCCATCTCTCGAATTAACCCCTTTTAGAAGGGCTTGTAAGACCGCTCTTTTCGAACTAGCATTTACCTAGCCCAAATGGATGATATTCGGTATGCTTTTGTATACTCTTTGTTCATCCCCTGTGCCTCATGACTTGCTGAATGTGAGTTTTAACTGTGTAATGTTTTTAATTGTAGGGCAGCGAGTCTGTGACTTGGCTGTCCATGTGTATTTTTACTGTCACCCGCCCCGAGCCTGTAGGGAGGAGCGGAATACAAAATTGAAGAAATAAATAAATAAATAAATAAATAAATAGAGTGGCGATTTCGATGTGCTTTCTCTTTCAGATTATAATTTATTTTCAATTTTCCAGCATGGTACTATTGTAGAACACACATCAAAATTGTAAGAACAGCAGTGTTGTAGTGCCGTGAAACTGGAAAAACATTATTCCTCAACAACAGAACATGATTTATTTTGCTAGGCAAGTTGCTGTGATCGGGTGCCTGCTTTCTATTTACAATGCGGGGTTTGCCAGTGTTTAGTTCAGAGTTCCCTGGCAGCAAAATGGAACATTTCCTAATGTGGGCCTGACTCTTGTTTGAATCCATTCCCATCAGCTTTTACAAAGCTTGTAAAATGTGGCCTTTTAAAAACAAGTTGTTAACAACAATCAATGGACAGGGTTTTTTTCATCTTGCTGAAATTATTCACATTTGATAAACGTATCTTGGGGCTTGGCCACTATGAATCTACCAAACCCAACCTCCAGTCCCTGCACGTAAAGTACTATTAAAATGGAGAGAAGCTATACTAGACCTTTCTCTCTGATGCCTAGATTTCCGCATTCAGAATTTGAACTGACAGAAGGGATACAAGTTTACTATGCTATTATATACTAGAAGTTGAACATCCAGACACCAGTTTGCAACTTCAGTTGGAACTACTTTCTTAGGTTTATTATATTGGTTAGTGATCATTTGTTTAATAAATAGTTTACATAGTCTTTGGTCTGAATGTTTTGACTATACATGACCCAGAAACATAGTACAGAACAGCACTGGAGTATCTAGAGAGGCCCATAAACATGTCTGGGTGAAATATTTTTTGGAGCATGGGTAAATGAAACTGTGGATATCGAGTCTGTGGATGAGGGGTGTTCTCCTGTAGAAGATTTAAGGAAGGCTGAAAAAAAGGAACAAAGCTGATAAATGCATTACTTTCTCTGTGTGTATGCATGCACATAGCACGATCAACAAACATAGACATTATATAATACTTTATTCTAAAAGCAAAATGCTTTATCAGATATGCTTAAAATTAGAGCTCCATTAATATCCACTGTGGTTATTAGTACACACAATGTCCAATGCACATTTGAGATTGGGGCAAATCCCAGGCTCAGGCGAGCCCGTGACAGCTTCTCAGTCTAGCCTACTTCATTAGGTTGTTCTTAGAACAAAAATGGGGCATGTAGGGAAAATAATGTGTATTACTTTTAGCTCCAGGAAATAAATGGAAGCAATCACTTAAGAGGAATATGGTTGGGAATAACATGATTATCATGAAGAAATACTTGCACTCCAGTGGCCATTTAGAATGTCTTAGGATGCAAACCCACACAAATTTACCTTAACTTAGTGTGATTGCATTACTGATGTAAATGAAACATTGCTCTGCAAGAAAATCTCAAAGTGAATAAAACCTCTCCCAGTGTCTGGTCTGTGGAGCCCTGGCCAGATAGATTATTATGAATAAATCCAAAAGGAAGATGATGGAGAGGAGAAAAGCATTAAAAATAAGCCTTAAAATATAAGGCTTGTGCAAGTCTCAGAAACAGGATGGTTTCTCTTCAATTTTGAAGATACTTTCAGAGAAATTAGAGATATGGGATCCATGTGAGCATGTGGGATTGAGAGATCGCCTGCTTTAGAATTTTAGAACTGCTTCAAATTCAATGGGCTCTCCTCAAGGAAAGCCCTTTAGTTGGCAGGGCTCTCCTTCTTTTTCAGAGATATGTTTATTCCTTTCGTTTACCTAAAGAAGAAAATGTGGCATCACAGAGCATGGCATGCTCTGTTCCAAAGCTAGAAGAGACAGCAGCACTTTGCTTTTCTGTGAGCCTTCTGGGAAGGCCAATACTCCCCCACCCTTTTCTCTTTTCTCTCCTGATAAAAGAGTGTTAATCACTTTTCCACTTTGAACCCAATTTGCAACCATTGAAATACGCCAAAAATGAAGGGGAAAGTGGGAAGAGGAGCAGCTGAAAAAGTGGGATTAAATAGGATAGTTGGAATAGATGGGAACAATTTCAATAAGTCTGCTGTCCTATATCAGATATGTTTTTACTCACTTTCAATTCTACTGATAGCTTCATTAGATTTTAGGTTTTTATTGATGAGAGCTTTTGTTCCTGACTTAATTTTGTACACATCTTGAGTTCAAGGCTAAAGAACATGTAGGATATAAATAATTTTAAAAAAACCCGAATAGTTCTTGTATTGTCAAATTCTTTCATGGCCGGAATCACTGGGTTGTTGTGTGTTTTCCAGGCTGTATGGCCATATTCCAGAAGCATTCTCTTCTGACATTTTGCCTGCATCTATGACAGGCATCCTCAGAGGTTGGGAGCTCTGCTGGAAACTAGTAAAATGGAGTTTATATATCTGTGGAATGTGGAAGAAAGAACTCTTGTCTGTTGGGGGTAGGTGTAAATGTTTCAATTAAATGCCATTAAATGCTAATCAACATGGCAAATTGAAACATTTACACCTACCTCAAACATAAAAGGTTCTTTCTTCCACCCTGAACATTTCACAGATACAGAAACCCCATTTTCCTAGTTTCCAACAGACTTCACAACCTCTGAGGATATCTGCCACAGATGCAGGTGAAACGTCAGGAGAGAATGCTTCTGGAACATAGCCATACGACCTGGAAAACTATACCCAGAATAGTTCTTTTGTGTATAGTATAAGATTTGAGTTGGCTATGTCAGACCACATTGCTGTCCTTTCTCTTCTATAACATGAAAAATCAAAACTTGCAATTTATGATCTCCCCTCTCACTTGCACTGCATGATCTGTATATTTCTTTCTTTCTGAGCTGAGCTTTGGATAGACAAGGTGCTCAGTTAATGGACAGTGGGAATATATATTATTCTGATTCTAGTTTTGATGAGGTGTTTCTGTCAAAAGCAGATGGAGCTGATTGATACCAGAGTGGATCAAATGCATCTATATCAGTGCAGGAAATGCCTTGATCCCCTTCAGGATAAGCATCTGAGATAATTAGTGTATTGAATATTATGGGAATCAGTCACTGAAAACTTGTGATAGATGTTTGATTAGCACAAGCCCAGAAGTGTCTCTATAGAGCAAGTGGTTCCCATGTTTGAACTTCTGTCAGAAGACAGCTCCCAGAAAGCATCTCTTCTCCTTTACAAAGAGATCAAATGTTTCCTACTCTGCCATCCTCCCCTCTGATTCCCTGAAGGCAGCCATGCTATCAATATTATCCCCATGTAGAGCCTTTGAATGCCACAGGGGATTACACTATTTCCCAAGGAGATGACACTTGCTAGAGGTTTAATTTACAGCTGAACCCGTTGATTTGCTCTGCTTACTGCTTACATCAGTTTTGAAAGTTGCTATCCACTATTTTTATTCCAGAGGGAGAGACAGAGAGTTTTCTTTCTCCAAAACTATGGTCCTGGCATCTTTATCCCTGGCATCTTATTATGCTAAAAATAAGTGTACTGTTTACAGATTGATATGGCATACTAGTTATTACAAACTCATGTACAACAAGCCCCCCATATTTGCAGGTTTTACTTTTGTCAATTTGAGTATTCACATACTTGATTATTATAATATTATTATTAATCTTTATTTATATCCCACCCTCTCTCCTCGAAGGGATTCAGAATGATTAATATATGCTCTCTAGCAATCTCTAGGTCCTTTGGTGCACTTTAACTATAGAGTTGCACTGGTGGACATAAAGATTCCTAGAGAGACAATTCCCTAGACCAGGGATCGGGAACCTATGGCTCATGAGCCAGATGTGGCTCTTTTGATGATGGCATCTGACTCGGGTGCCGATTGGCCACCGACGCGGACGGTGATGATGTGAGCTTGTGGCTCGGCCGCTGATTGGCCGCAGCCTCAAAAGGGGCATCTGAGGTGCTGGCGGCGGTGGGCAGAGGAGGCAGCGGCGCCGTTGCTGCTGCATGGTGCTGCTGCCCCGCCTCCGTCGCCTCTCGCCTCTTTCCCTCTCCCGCACGAGGGGCCTTAGAGGGGGCAAGTTGGGATGCACTGTCGCACCGCTGCCCGATCCCTCAAGAGCCCTCTGTGCACCGAGGTGGGAGAGAGAGGGGAGTGGTGTGGACGCGCCTGCGTCTGGGTTGCGGTGGCGCTCCGGGAAGAGGAGAGGCCCCTGCTGCCGCCACCTCCTCCAACCACTTCAGCCGCCTGTCCCACCCACGCTTTCTCCCAGGGGCCGGCCATGGCCATGACCGACTTCAAGCTGGGCATCGTGCGGCTGGTCCAAGTCGGCAGCAAGGTGAGCGAGTGGGGCAGGAGGCGGGCCAGGCCTTTTGCTCCCTCACAGGCCGGTGGCGCACTGTTACATCACACACGCAGCCCACTGTGATGTCAGGGGCGCTTTCACATGCCCCTGTCCCAGTCTGAAAGGAAGAGGGGCGTTTTTTCCTCCTTTTCTCCCCTTCACTGTATTTGTAGCACATGGTTATAGATATGTATTTGTAGCACATGGTTAGATATCAGGCTGGGCTTGGGCCCTCCAGGTAATTTGGACTTCAACTCCCACAATTCTGTCTGTCTGTCTGTCTGTCTGTCTCTCTCTCTCTCTCTCTCTCTCTCTATATATATATATATATAAAATGGCTCTCACAGAAATACATTTCCAATTTTTTTGCTTTTATGGCTCTCTGAGTCAAAAAGGTTCCCGACCCCTGCCCTAGACACTTGTAGGTTCTCCAGTACTGGAAGTTGATCGGTTGATCATAGAGGTATAATGGATAGGTGCTTCCAAACAGTGCCAAAATTTGCATTTCAGAACTTAGTAAAAAACATCCCAGGGCCTGACAGCACGTCCATACACAGATCTGTCAGACACGGGAAATCATCCCCTGCCATCCTCACAGCCTTTTTAAAAAAGTGGATCAAATTGGAAGGTGGACAAGGGATATCCGGTGGAAGGGTTTAAAAAAAAATCCTTGCATTATATGCTTGACTGTATATATGCACATGTGAATATCTTATTCTAAACACAAGTGAATTTGCTTGTGCACATATGAAGTCCACCGCATAATGGAGGGATTTTTTTTTTAAAAATCGTTCGGATCTCTCTCTTCTCCCAATTGTTAATTCAACCTCTGTTTAAGATTATAAAGTGTAAAATAGAGTTACAGAAAGTTCTGATTGCTCTCCATTTGTCCTTCCCTTGAACCACCTGTGTGTCTTTTTGACAGCCCAATCAGCTGTTTCAGGCTTTTTAAAAGTGCAAGTGCGCTGGAGCAATCTACATAAGGGAGAGGGAAGGAAAGCACATATTTTGCATGATTGTAGGGATATACATGCAAAGATGCACATTTTTCAGGCTGAATTGGGTTTTAAGCACACCTTTTAAACACATGCTTTTTGCCTCTTAAACTAGTCCCTCCTTCACTTTGGCTAAACGTCATTTAGCACCCCCCCTCCCTTTTAACCCAGTTACTTCCAAGTTTCACAACATGTGTAGAAGGATGCCTAGAGATATCTAGAGGGCTATTCTCTCAGTCAAAGAATTTTTTTAGAATTCATGCCCCCCCCCTTACTTTTGGGGTATCTGTGCGCCTAACCTTGGCAAATGAGGCAGAGCCACTATAATTTCTGAGAATGTTTTGAAACCTGGAAATCAACCCAAATATTTGTATTTACCAATGGGTTTACATGATCCTTGATTCTGTGACAAGAGAAATATAAGATAGGGCCATTTAGTCAACTCGTCATTTGGCTCATCTTCAGCTTCAGCTTTTTCCATTTCAGGGGCTCATTATAATTTTAAGACCTGATGCTTAAGTTTCCTTTTCCTCTTCCCTCCTCTTCCCCTGTGCGTTTTGTGTCATGTCATTCAGACTGTACGCATGAGGGGTTGTCCTTTTGCAAGCATGAGGGGTTGTCATGTTTGTTACAGATCTTGCATAAGCTACTCTGCTAACCTGAAGTATAGTGTTACTATATGAATGTATTCATACTTGGCTTTGCAAATCTCCTCTTCCTGTATTCCTGTTCCTGTCATTTTTATTATTCCCTTTCCTCTTGTCACCTAAACCAAGGAAGCATTCCCATAGCATCAGTGAACAAAAAAAACGCCAGCTATGGAGTCAACGGAGAACAAAACTGCCATAACCTTCTCCTCTGATTTATCATTCAAGGATCCTTACATGTTATATTCCTGGGGCTGTGAGTTTTTGTGAAGTTCCCTTGCTTGTATGAGATCTGACAAAGTGTGAGGCCACATCACATCATCTGAGAAGAGGAAAGGAGGAGGAAGCCAGGGTTTGGGGAAATGCAGAGAAGTGTTTACGCTCAGCGTGCAACAACAATTCTTTCTAGAACATTTCTGAAGGGCTTATTTGAAGTCAATATGTGTAGGATCACAGCCAAAATTACACAGAAAACCATATGGGTAAAGGATTCTAGTCTAATGCTGGTGCGTCATACCTACCCTTGTATGCTCAGAAATAAAAGTCCATATCTTGCTAGCTAAGCAGTTGCGTGTGCCTGCATGTGGTGCAAGGCATGGGATGGTACTACAGTCTGTGGAAGAGAAGCGGTCCCAAATTCTTCTCTGAGGGGAAAAGACCCTAAGCCACTCAGAGAAGGGCCTAGACATCCTCCTCCTCCCCCTCTCCACCGTCTCTGGCAGTCTGCCTGGCTGGTGCCGGTGGTATTTTGACTGCTGGGAGCATCACTTCCTCTCAACATCACATGCCACACACGGTGCCCTTTTCCAGGCAAAGCTCCCGACGTGTCACACGTGGCAGGGAGCTTTCCTTGCCAGGGAAATGCAATCTGCTCCAGCTGTGTCCTCATTTCTCCCATGACGACACTGTGACAGCGAGGCCTGCCCTTGTGACCACTAGGCTTGATTATTGTAATGCCTTCTGAGCCGGCTGTCCAGACTAGCAGAGCGTCTCTTGCTCTCCCAAAGCTGCTTGTTCAGAATATGACAACGACACCACCACAAGCAGCAGCGTGGGCAGCCTTGATCCCATTATCCCACTTCTCCCCCCGTCGCCCCCTCCTTCCCTGGGATTGCCACAGCCAGAGCTGCCTCGGGACTGGAGGTTGCTGACTTGATGTTTTCCAGTGGCTCTGTTAAGACCTCTGCTGCAGCTATCACTGTTAAGGAAGCATGACACACACATAGCATGGCTGACACATAGTCCTGGTCCCCCGCTGCCTTGCTCCCATTGACTGTCCTAAGTATCCAGAGCCTAAGAACAACTACTTACAAGTAACTAGTATCTTAGCACAATTTTTCCCCAACTGCAAAAAGATAATTAGCCATTGTAACTGGACAAGAGCAAATTTCACTAATTTTGCATGGTACATGTAATTTTTAATTACTTTAGTAGATAAGTTTAGACCAGAAGTTCTTAACTTTTTTCTCATGTGAAATATTTTTTGGATCTCGGAGAACTGATACACAACAATTTATATCTTCACTGGGTTGTTGTAGGTTTTCGGGCTGTATGGCAATGTTCTAGAAGCAGTCTCTCCTGGCATTTTGTCTGGCCATGAAAGCCTTTGACAATATATATCTTCAGTTCCATTTTTAAAAAAAAATTATTCTGGAGAATCCTGGTTGAAAAATCCTATGATAGAGATTTGAGAATGAAAGCACCTGCAGACCAGAATTGCATGGGGACAGATTACAGGCACTCCCCAAGTTACAAACATCCAACTTACAAATGCTTCATAGTTAAGAATGAAAGTGAGGCAACAGGAAGTGAGGGAAATCTACCCCTTGGGAGGGAAATTTACTCTTGAAAGAGTTGTGGCGGAAAGGTGCCTCTACTGAAGCTTTCTCACCAATCCTTATTTTCCCGAACAAGCCAAATATTTCAAAATCCAATCATCACAGGGATAGAAAGTGAGGTGAAATATTCTGAATAGGGGCACAGACAGCAAAACAAACACCACAGGGTGTTAACCCTTCTCTATGCTCTCCAAAGCTTTAAAATATATAGTTTTGCCTGGAATTACACTTTAAAATGTACCCATTTTGACTTATAAACAACTTAAGCTTAAGAACACACTAACAGTACCTATTGTATTGGTAACTTGGGGTCTCTTCGTTCTGCCAGCAGAGGTTCATTTCAAAACATTGCCACGGAAGAACATATAGAACAGGGGTGCTCACACTTTTTCAGCATGCGAGCTACTTAAAGTAACCAAGTCCAAAAGATCTACCTGCCCCCGCCCCCGTGCACTCCCGCGTGCTCCCGCTGCGCTCTTGCCACTGTGCGTGCTCCTGCTGCCATTTTCCGCCCGCGCAGCGCTTCTTCCACCTGCAGGGCATTACAGGAAGGAGAAAGCATGAGGGAGCGCTCCGCCCTGCCTGTCTCACCGACAACAGAGGCTGCACAGCTACTTCTGGACAAGAGAGGCAGGGCGCTCCCTCCAGAGGCCCCGCCTCATGCTTCCTTCTTCCTGCAATGCCCCGCAGATGAAAAAAGCACCACGAGAGCAGAAGCCAGCAGCAGGAGCGCGCGTGCACGCAGGGTGTGCGTGCGCATGGCAGGAGTGCCCCATCCTGCTGGTGAGGCCCGAAGATCACCTGGGAGAGGGCCGAAGATCTACTAGTAGCTCCCGAGCTACCTAATGAGCACCCCTGATATAGAACCTTGTTTCTATATGAGTTGTGTGGACAAGCATTATCATCATCACCTCCATCATTACTACTCCTGCAGCTGTTATTACATGAACAGTCCAAGGGCATCTATGATAATGTCTTTGGACTTGTTGTGTTTGCCTACTCCCAAATTACTCAGTCCTTCTTACTTCTGAGTATAACAGCCAGTCTTCTTTACTTCTGAGTATAAAATGGTCTTCTGTCTTATTTTCTGCTTTTTATCTAACAACCACGGAGAGTGCTTTGGAAACCAGGGTTTGAATCCCTATTCAAAAATGGAAAACCATGAGTGATCTTGGGCAAATCTCATTCTCACAGCCTCTAAGGAAAGCAAAGATTATGCTCTCTGAGGACCCTTCCACACAGTTGTATAAAATCTACACTGGACTGGAATATATGGCAATGTGGACTCAGATAACCCAGTTCTAAACAGATATTGTGGACTATCTGCCTCGATATTCTGGGTTGTATGGCTGTGTGGAAGGACCCTTAGACAAATGTTGCCAAGAAAACTCTTAATGCAGACACCATAAGTTGGAAAGTGTGTGTGTGTGTGTCTCTCCTTGTTGTTGTTGAAAAATCAACCCACCTTCCAAAAAGATGAACTCAATACAAGTTTAAAAACCAAAAAATATATATACTTAACATTATATAAAGTTCTGCAATTTTGAAGCATTACCTTCCTGATGGTCTGAAATAGATATAATTTCCAGCAGTCCAGCCAGAAGCTACACTTTCTGGAGGGGGTTAGTTAATAGGGTTCTGCTTTCAAGGTAAACCTTAATCCATTTTGTATCTTGGCTTCTGGTGGGGTCTCCGATCTGTTTTTGAGGAACTTCCTGATATAGGGAGGGCAGATATCTGTTTTCGCTCTGGGGTGCCAAAATATCCATTTTTATTGGCCCATTGTGGGGTGGGGGGAGGCTTGGCTGCAGGTAGGTGTGCATACTTTCTGGGCCTGCACATACCACACACACATACTATTTCCAAGGCAAGGAGGCATGAAGCACAAGTGCTCAAGAAAAGCAGGCGCGGAGGATTGGCTCCCGCTTGCTTTCACGTTGAGCTGATTTTTGTACTGAGAGGGGGCTTCCTGTTACATGATCCCAAAGGTAACAGAAGTAATGAAAGAACAGATGAACCCTTTACCAGACTAATCCACGAGGAGAAGTGAAGAGGCAATGAGTCCCCACAAAACTCAGAACACAAGCCTAACCCCATCCCCCTAACAAAAAGGATTTAAGTCCATGCTTCGAAACTATACATCTCTGGCTTCTCTTAAAAATCATTTATAATATACACATGGTTGGAACCTTTTTGAGTAGGGTTGGTACATTTTGATATAAGAATAAGGGACAGGTGCCTAAGATAGGGAATTTTTCACAAAAATAATGGACACTTCATGGGCTCCAGAGAGAGTGGTATATTAAGTCAAACTAAATAAATAAATAAATAAATAAAATAAAAACTTGAAAATCAATTGATGATTTTCAAGTTTTTATGAAGTGTTCCTTATTTTTGTGAAAAATTTCCTATTTTTAGGTACCTGTCCCTTATTCATGTGGCAACCCTATTTTTATGTGTTTTGTATTAAAACACATGTGTTTTTATGTGTTTTGTATTAAAAATAACTGAGATGTGTTGGAGTGGGGAAGCATATTTGTATAGATGCAGTCAAGCGCATGTAGTAAAAACTTAAAGAAAATATCCTGCTTGTGTGTGTGCCCAGGGGGCTTTGCCAGCTGCCCACCTATCAAGAAGTAAGTTCATCAAGGAGACACAATGTTGGCCAGAAAACCCAGATCCTGTCAACAGAGACTTCATTGTCCTGAGGGAATCTTGAGATGAGAAGATGCCAGGCTCTCACAACTCAAGATTTGTGGAAATGGGGGTGGGGTTACATGGGGGAAAGGATGTTTTCATATATGTGGATATGAAAAGCCAATTGCAATGATATGGAGGGCCAGCTTTAATAGTTTTGTTGTATGGGGAAGATAGGAGGCACAACTACATTCCCTCGTGGACGCTGCTGCTTGGGTGCAAAGTGCTACAGCCCAAGCATTGTAGTATAAGCCAGACTGATGTCTCCCAACCCTTATGGCACAATCTTATGTGGCTTTGCTTAAGAGAAAAATTCTACTGTGTTGAATGGAACTGATTTGCAGAGATTGACTACCAACTGTTTTTGCTGCTGTTGTTACTACATAGTACTTTCTTTATGTCAATTTTCCTGCCCCACTTAGCAATCTCTGCTCCACTTTGCTTGATGCTGTTTCCTTTTCTCTCTCAACATCCTTTTCAAATGAGCCACTTGAGGTGGTGCAGTGGGTTAAACCCCTGTGCCGGCAGGACTGAAGACCTACAGGTCAGAGATTTGAATCTGGGGATGAGCTCCCTCTATCAGCTCCAGCTCCCCATGCAGGGACATAAGAGAAACCTCCCACAAGGATGTTAAAACATTTTTAAAAAACTGGGCATCCTCTGGGCAATGTCCTTGCAGACAGCCAGTTCTCTCACACCAAAAGCAACTTGCAGTTTCTCCTCACACAACCAAAAATCAAGAAGCAATAAGAAAAAAGAGAGGAGGCAGAGGAGGAAGAAGAAACGCTATAGAAGTTTCTTGTACATGAAGCCTACATGTCACCAGAGAAACAATCCCTTCCTGTCTCTGCTTCTGCTATAAGGATTTTTTTAATGCCACAGTATATTTAGTAAGGTTTAATTGCTGGAGTCAGCTGGCAATGCTTTCACAACTATTGAGATCAACGTGCTCCTTGACCAAAATAGTGGCTGGAGGTAGAAACATTTGACATAAATAAAAGAAATATAGCTGTTCTCAAGAAATAAAAGATGCCAGCTCTCCTAATGATGTTCTATCACACTTTCTGGGAGGCGGGTGATTCTTGTAAGGGCTGGGAATGCCACTGACTATGATGTTCAGATGAACTGATGTTCAATTTGTGAAGAACTTGGAAAACATGGGTCATGCTGCATTCTGGTGTAAGACGGCAGGAGAGGCTGGCTAACTGCTTGGGTGGCAGTTACTGAACACTGGGCTTGGAGAACAGCTGAGGCAACTGTGCACCCAACAAGCTTTCTCTTTTCCTCTGGCATATGATGTGTGCAGCTGGATAGGTTTTCAGCAATTATCCCTGAAGGTAGTTCAATTAAGTGGTGTTTACATTGCTTTCAGGCTCACACATGTTGCTGTCTGTTGGAAGAAGGGATCCCAGGACAGGTAGGACTCATTATTAGATGTGGCTGGAATGGATCCTGACTCACTCCAGATGGAGCAGAAGAAGGTTTCTGATTTTAAAGGGAACATCCCATCAGCCTTGGAGGTCTGGCTTTCCATTTACAGCACTTCAGTGTCTAGTTCTCAAGGTTAATCCCCCAAACATGTTTCATACACTTCCTTTCCTTTGACTGTAGCATTGCAGCCAAAATCTAAAGTACCCTTCTTGGAAGGGCATTGGATGGATAAAACAGGAGAAGAGTCAAGCTGATCAAGACCAAAGGCCTTTCTATTCCTACAGTGGTTGGCCAGGCGTTACCAGCAGAACATAAGCACAGTGCTTTCCCTTCTACACTTGTCCCCCAGAAATCTTTACTATGCTTCAGCAGTTTGGGGGTTTGGGAGGGGGAAATCAACCTGGAAGAAAGAGTCACATCTGTACTCTCAGTTTACCTGTTTTTGTCTACACTCTGTAAATAAATATATACATCTCTGCTAAAGTTTTTAATCCAATATGGAATAAGACATAACGCAAGAAAGCTGTTTGAGGAGTTTCACTGCAGCATTTGTTTCAGTCCCGTCTCTGCCTCTAACTAGTTCTGCACTTTAGTAAAGTCCTTCACTAATGTGCTATCAAATCCCAACTTTGGATTTATGATTTATGGTTGTACTGAATTATTCTCAGCTGTGCATTTGTCCAGTGACAACAACACCAAGGAGGAAAATCATAATGGAAAGAGAAAAGGATTCCATCAATCTTCACCACCACTACAAATCTTTTTTCTTTTTTTTGAAGTCCTGACTCAGATGTTTCAAATGCAGTAGAGACCATTTCTGCTGTGTGCAGAAGTCTTGGAGGTTTCAGATTGCCTTTTCACTTAGATAAATTCATCAGAGGAAGCTCATCCATCCTGAAGTGAGCTTTACATATGACTCAGCAGCTGACTTTGTCAACCGTCTAACTTTATGGTATGGATCAGAGCCACAAGCATTCAGGACAGCCTGCCCACCTGCATCTTTAGTACCCATGTCTGATGTATTTCATCCCAAAGGTTGGCTCCTACTATGGAGGCTTTTAAACAGAGGCTGGATGGCTATCTGTTGGGGGTGCAGGCATGTAGCCGGGGGGGGGGGGGGCTAAGGGGGCTTCAGCCCCCCCCCCCATCTCAGGGGTGGTCCGCGAAAAGGCCTTACTGGTACATTATTTAAACTGTTATGTTTATTCATATCATAATCTGATCACCATGCTCATTATATCCCACATTAATGGGGTTATTGGGATAACAATACAAAATGTTTGCTAGGGTAGACCCTCTTCCACCCAGTCTCAGCCCCCGAAACCAAACTCAGCCCCCCCCCAAATCAAAATCCTGGCTACGGCCCTGTGGAGGTGCTTTGAACGCGGTTGTCCTGCTTCTTGGCAGGGGAATGGACTGGATGGCCCATGAGGTCTCTTCCAACTCTATGATTCTATGATTCAAACCATAGTATGAATGCTTTCAAGAAGTCACTCTTTAGAATAAACATATGGTCAGGAAAGACAAGGTGGCTGCCTCAAGTACTGAACTGAACTGAACTGAACTTTATTATTTATGAGTCACCCTCCACGTTTGTGCTCCGGGCGACTTACACAACTAGCGATTAAAATATTAAAAATATTAAAATATTAAATGGTTAAAATACTAAAATATCAGACTTGGTGAATTCCGAGTCGCTGGTTCCGTGTTATGCGTAGGCTTTCCTGAATAGCCATGTCTTAAGTGCCACCAAGAACTGGGGCAGGTTGAGGGAGGCTCTTTGGTCTGGCAGCAGAGAGTTCCACAGGATGGGGGCCGCAACAGAGAAGGATCTCTGTCTCGTGGACTCCAAATGAGCCTCTCTCGGATCCGGGACACAGAGGAGGTTCTCGGATGCAAGGAGGAAGGCAGGAGCAGCCTAGCTATTCTGCTAGAGAAACCACAATACTTGCTTATGCACCTAGGACAGCTTCTGCTTGAAATATTATAATATTCACTCCATTTGTCTGCTTCTTAGAAATAACTGATGGTACAAAATGCAATGTTTGCAACCATCTTGTTGCCAAATAAAAGTTTTAGGGTGCACATTACACCTACACAGAAGGAACAGGTTGGTTCTTGGGCATAATTAAAGAGCTCTTTAAAATATATATATAAAGCCCTCAATGGATGATGGGAGTAAGCTTACCCTCCAGCTTTCATAAACTGCAACATGTTGTGTGTGTGCCTTCAAGTTGTTTCTGACTTTATGGCAACCCGAAAGTAAACCTATCACACAATTTCCTTGGCAAGATTTGTTCAGAGAGGGTTTACCTTTGCCTTCATCTACCCTAAGTGTTTTGGGGTTTTAAATATTAGGGGAGAAAGCTCCTTCACAGGCTGAATTTGTCCTAAGGGGCAGGGCCTCTTTGGTGGTGGCTCTGTCTTCTTCTCTTCCTGTGTGCCTTCAAGCAGTTTCTGACTTATGGCCATGCTAAAGTAAACTTATCACCATGTTTTCTTGAAAATATTTATTTGGAGGGTGCTGAGGGAGTGTGCCTTACCTAGTGGGTTTCTGTGGCCAAGCACGCATTTGAGCTGGTCTCTGAATCCAACACTCATGCACATGTTGTGGAGTTGCATATCTTGAGTTCTACAATGAACAAACTCTGTTAAGTTCTAAAATGATGAGCACTACTTCAATAAGCATATGACAATGATTGCAGTCCAAGTTGGTTTCTCCATCTCATCCTCCTATTATAAAGAGATACATTAAAAAAATTCAAATAAATCAGGATGAAATAAATCCTCTCTCCACCAATGCAGAGAGCATTGTCCTGCCTCTAAGGCCACAGTCCCAAATACATAACTCCCCTGGTATCAAGCCTCATTGAACTTAGTTATATGTCATTTTAAGCAGAAGCGCTTGGCACTGTGCCACCATTGGCTTTCTCCCAAACACTTCATCAGCCTCCTGGGCTGCAAATGTGCACCACTTCGATTCAGAAAGGTAGCAGTTCAAACAGGAAAGTCAAAGATGTGGATTAGTCACCCCAAGCCCTAGCTATCTAGTGAAAAATTAGCAGTTAGGTGATGAGTCCTGTGGAGGACTTTGATCCTGCTGTGACTTTAATGAGACAAAGTGTACAAAACACAAAACAAATCTGGTGGAAATGAAGAGCCAGAATATCAAAGGTCTTTTCATCCGCCCCATCTTCCCAAACAGTCTGGAGCTAAATTAAAATGCATTACTTCTGATTTCTGTTCAATAACTCAACTTCACATTGTCAAGTTTGCTTTGATGACACTGAGTCAAGGACAAAGTTGATGTGATGTTTTCCAGATATTGGGCAAATAGTCCATTTTTAAAGAACCAAATTGACATTATTTTTTTTTTAAAGGAATGTTTTCTCTTAACATCTTTTGTTGTCTAAAGAAGTGCAATTGGTAGTTTCTAGGTCTGTGAGATTTGTTCAATCTTAATGATGATGTATGTTATATATTAGATGATGTATCTGCTCCCAATTTTTGTCTGTTACAAGAGCTATCTATTAGACATGGTTTGGTCGGAATCATTGTAATTCGGAATAAATTCAGAAAGATTTGCTTTTTGAAGCAATTTCAAAGTTTTTAAGGAAACCAGAAGTCCCTTTGCAATTCCGAAGCTTTTCCCGCCATTTCTGTTACGAAGCAGTGAGTGAGTCGGAAATGATTCAGCGTTTCCGCAATTCTGGTCCCTGGCCTCAGCTCAAGCCTGGGAAGCTTTTTAAAACCCAGTGGATGACTTTCCTCCCTCTCATCTCCCCTCGTGAGTCTGGGAAGCGGTTTTAAAACCCAGTGGATGACTTTCCTCCCTCTCATATCCCCTCGTGAGCCTGGGAAGCGGTTTTAAAACCCAGTGGATGACTTTCCTCCCTCTCATATCCCCTCGTGAGTCTGGGAAGCGGTTTTAAAACCCAGTGGATGACTTTCCTCCCTCTCATATCCCCTCGTGAGCCTGGGAAGTGTTTTAAAACCCAGTGGATGACTTTCCTCCCTCTCATATCCCCTCGTGAGCCTGGGAAGTGTTTTAAAACCCAGTGGATGACTTTTCTCCCTCTAGTCTCCCCTTGTGAGCCTGGGAAGCGGTTTAAAACCCAGTGGATGACTTTTCTTGCTTTCCTCTCCCCTCGTGAGCCTGGGAAGCAGTTTAAAACCCAGTGGGTGACTTTTCTTGCTCCTCCCCCTCCTGGGAAGCGGTTTCCCAATGGATGAATTTCGTGTGAGCCTGGGAAGCATTTTAAAACCCAGTGGATGAATTTTCTCCCTTTGCTTCCCCCCCCTTTTTCTGGAGTAAAACAACTACTTTCAAAGTAAAGACCACTCAATGAAACAGGAAGTAACACTTTCAAACCATTAAGGAAGGATTTGGAAGTCTCGGAAGTTTTGAAAAGTTTTGAACATTTTTTTCTGTGAAAATCCGAATTGACTTTAGAATCGAACCACCAGCGCCCAGTACATCTGAAACGAGTTTTGAACCATTTTTGATCAAACAAGCCTATTATCCATGGTGCTGATAGGGTAGACACTTAACTTCCATTATAGATCTCATGGAGGAACAGCATCGGCCAGTGAGTTGCATAATCTCTCATCCTATAATGTGGAAGGATGTAGAGGAAACCAAGCCAGTGCACATTTGAATTCTTTTATAATGCTATCTGCTTAGTCCATCATTGCCACTCATTTGTTGGCAGCACTTGAAAAAATTAATTCATTGGACCGGGCTGTGGCACAGCTAGTTAGTATCAAGCTGCATTAAATCACTACTGACCAAGAGGTCATGAGTTCAAAGCCAGCCCGGGTTGGAGTGAGCTCCCGACCATTAATAGTCTAGCTTGCTGTTGACCTATGCGGCCCGAAAGACAGTTGCATCTGTCAAGTCGGAAATTTAGGTACCACATTATGCAGGGAGGCTAATTTAACTAATTTACAACACCATACAATTTTCCAGCAGCATGCATAAAATGAAGAAGTACTCCATCAAGGGCTAAGTGTCACAAGTGGATGGTGAAGCGGCAGCTCCCCCTGTGGCCAGAATCAAGCATACCCTCATGAAGCTGGAAAGCTGTAATGTTATATTGCCTCTGTGTCTGTCTATATATGTTGGATGTCTAATGGCACTGAATGTTTGCCATGTATATGTGCATTGTAATCCACCCTGAGTCCCCTGTGGGGTGAGAAGGGAAGAATATACAGTAAATGCTGTAAATAAATAAATAAATAAATAAATAAATAGGACTATGATTCCATAGCACTGAGCCAAGGCAGTTGAACTGGTGTCAAACTGCATTAATTCTCCATGCAGATGCAAACTTTGCCTACTTTCTCAGATGCATAGAGATGCACTCATTCCACATTGATACATCAGACTAACAGAATGATGTTTTTGCATTCTAAGCATCAAGGACATGCATACAAGGCTACACAAAACAGTCAAACCATCATATCATGGCTATTTGGAGATACTATAGTACAGGATTGAGAACGCACTTGTGGATGTAGAACATATAATCACAGTTAACTAGTCTCAAACTGACCCTCACACATTTTCTGTATTATCTCATAGGCAATAATCCCAGCAAATTGTTGCTCAATAAATTTGCAGAGGCTCGGAAGGAATCTTGTTCTCAAACTGGTTGTTAGATACTCATACTGATTTGGAAGAAACAGTTTTAAAAAACCCACAAAGGGATGGGAAAAGCCTTGCTGAATCGGAATGACTGATAATTTCTGGTTCTTCCTGTGGCAAAAGGGTTTCTTCTAAGTGACCAGAACCAAAACTGGACCCTACACAAAGCCTTGTTAGTAAAGTTTTCTCCCAAGAAACATAAATGTTTTAAACGTTTTGTTGAAAACATTCAATGAGGGATTGGGTTTCCCTTATATTTCTAATTCTTAAAGCTTTCTTAGCTCAAGAGGCAAGTTGTACTCCAAAAACAGTTTCTGTGGAAGTAAGATGGGCTGGTTTCAAGTCCTGTCTTTTCAGGATTTCAAGATCAAAATCCTCTCCATTCACCCTCTCAAACCTTTTAATTAACAGTTCACATATGTTTTCTGGAGTGAAACATGTTTTATTCATGATCAACCCCTTATCTTGTTCTTAAATTGTTCTTCAATTTTCTCATTCTCTATTATGTATGTACATGTGTATGTATGTAGTGGGCCCTTGGGTATCCACTGGGGTTTGGTTCCAGCCACCCTGCTCCCAAGTACCAAAATACATGGATGCTAAACTCTCCTTCTATACAATGGCATAGTAAAATATAAAATGGCACAACCAAGAATTGTTTTGGAGGGTGGAGAGGGAATATTTTCACGCCCATATATGATCATAGAATCATAGAGTTGGAAGAGGCCTTGTGGGCCATCCAGTCCAACCCCCTGCCAAGAAGCAGGAAAATCACATTCAAAGCATCCCTGACAGATGATCAAATTAGTGGATGCAGAATCTGTGGATAGAGCTGACCATAAGGTCATAATGTGTAGGCAATGGCCCGACTCCTTTCCATTCCCATTATTGTTGTTTTTCTCATATAACATGGGTAACTTTTTTCTCAAAAGTAACTGGCCTTTGGATGCTGGAATGGCAGCAAAACCCCCTTGAAAACAGAATACGTGTAGTTTGTGTGTTTTTCTGAAAACAATAGTATCCTTGGTGACTTCCCAGAAGCTGTATTAATCTTTTAAATGAGGTTTATCCCCACCCCAACCCAACCCCAATATGATGACAATGGTATTCCTGGAGGCTTTGCATTTCTGTTGAGAATTTTAAACAGCCTTGAAGAAAACATATGGGGTATTGAAAGATGAGAAAGGTAAAAAAGGTGGGGGACCATTTAGGCCTCAGTCCTCCATGGCTCAGTGAAGCATATGTAGTTCCATGTACAGAGGTATTCCTATGCTGAGCCATCAACCACTCCATGGCCCCTCTGAAAACTGTGCCTGGTGGAGGGTAGAGTGTTACAACAGCATTTGGCTATCCCCATAGCCAGATGCAAAGAGGCAATCTCTTCATGTGTGTCTGTGTGTGCACACGCTGCTGTTCCCCAGGGATTGTGTGTGTGTGTGTAATTTCCTAACACAATGCCAGCTCAGGTGTCCTTTTCTGCCCCACCAAGTCCTTCTATTGTTGTAGCAAATAATGCTAGCAGGCTCAAGTGTGCTGTATGTCCTAATGCTGAACATGTTATTACCACGTGAGGGTGGGAAAGAAATATGCCCCCTTTCCTTCCCTTTCACCTCAAATATCCTTTCATAGAGGCTGGAGGGTTTGCTTGTTCAACCTGACAGCATGCATCTTCCAACTCTACCCTTATGTAACCAGTATACTTGTCATTATCTGGATCCGAGCAGATCCGTTTACTCTTCTGCTTCCTTCTCTTTTCTTTTTAATATCCCAACAGTTCATTCAGTATGCCTAACATCTGGTTACCTCTCCGTTGACATCCCCTTGATGTGGGGGAGAGGCTTGCGTACCCTAATGAAGTTGTGAGCTATGCTGGCAGTGGCATAATAGTCACCGGTAGGGCCTCCCATGCCAGTCAGGTCACAACTGAAGGGTCTGACAAAGAGCGTCAATAGGCGGGATGGGTTCTCTAGCCTTTTGGCAACCATCCTAGGAGAAGGAAAACTCTAATTTCAAAACCGGGCAGATGGTGCTCATCTAACCCTGTAAGGTCAACCATCTAAGAGAAGGAAACTCAAACCAAACCTACTACCTCGCTGCCACCGTCCAAGCTTGCTAGGCCCTGGCAGATGAACCTTTGTAGAAAGCATGGGATGAGTCCTTCCTGAATCTTCGTAAATGAAGAAAAGCCAAGAGAGAGGAAGAGGTTCCCTTAGACCAGTACTAATCAAAATGGTAGTCCAAGAGAGAAAGAAATGGTCATAGCCAGTGAACACAAATATGGTGCCCATCCTTGACATTGTGTGTATGTTAATGACTGCCTTAGACTCCTTTCCCTTCATAAATGGTAGGTTTTGGGGATCACATTTAGTCATTAATAACTGGAAACGTGAATTTCCAAAGTTACAAGATTGCAATTCCATTCAGAGCTGCTAAATGGGATGTCCCTGCATTTAATGCCCCCATTTTATAACTATGATTAACCAGCACTGTGCCATGGCAATCTCTTCCCACTTCAAGATTATTTCCAACAGGCAAGTTCAATATTTAGACAAAAATAGGATACAATATTCTATGATTTTCTATCTTTCTTGGCTCAAGGATCTTCAAACTTATATGTAAATCCTGTAAGTTCAAAGGTTCTTTTAGGACCATAACAAAATATGATGACATTTTCTTCTCCATAATGATAGAATCTCATAAATATGTGGAAACCTTATTTGAGGCAGGTCTCTTTTCATCTAAATTGCTGATTACACTTGAGACAGACAACAGACCCAGTGGGGAGCAGTCCATATGATCTGGGTGACTTGACATGGTATTCCATCTCAATTCACATAAGTGAAGTCTTCACTAAATTGCTACAGTAAATCATCCTCCATTGAAGCATCCCAGGTCACCCTTGTCTAAAGCCTCTGCTTAAAAATAAATATGTTCTTCTGTTTGAATCTTTAAAAGCTTTAGTTATGTTGTGTTGTGTGTTGGGCCCTAATTAATTGTAAGAACAGTAATAGATTTCGGAGAAGTTGGGTACTTATGCAGAATATCCATCGGTGTCCAGGCCACAAGAAAACCCCTTGGCATTTGCCCAAGAGTTTGTGGGGTGATCCTGGCTGTTATTGATTTAGATGTATGTTAAGAACACTGCCAAGGTCTGATGTTGCCTCATCCCTGTCGCATGCTTGTTTCTAGAAAGAATTTAGGAAGCACCACTACCAAAAGCAAAATGAAAGAAAGGCAAGCAAGTGAATACATGTTTAGAAGTGTGTCTTTAATAACCTGTTTGGCATCTTGGGCTCTTTACGAGGATCCAGAAGGTAATGTAAAACACTAAAAATGCCATAGTATGAGACTGTTAAGTCCTTTATAGTATCCCCATTGCTTATCAGTGCATATGAGAAAGCAAAACAATCCTAATTCTCATTAGGAGATCGTTGGTATTTCCTGCATGCTCTGAAAGATATACTGGCACTGAAATGTGAATGGTTGACATTGAAACTGCTATTTCTTAAGCTATCCACAGAGGCAGCGGAACTGTGAAACACCACCATGGGAGTTTTCTAGCATGTGTGATTAGTGTCCCAGTGCTCAGCAATGGAAGACTTGGGAACAGAGTTCATGTTAAAGTGCCTTTAGCGGCTGCTGCTTTGCTCTTGGTCCATCAGTAGATAAAGGCGAAAGGTCACTTGCTCTTGCAATGATGCAGGTCAGTACAGAAGAGAAAAAACAGCTTTCTGTTGATACATACCAGTATTACAGGGAGAAGCAGACTGACAAGCAGGATCCTCCACCACTTGCTCATGCTGAGGCCATTCCTTAGGATTGGTCCCAGATGAATCGTTTCCAACCAATGAGAAGACTAATTGCAAATCAACAGACCTGCAACTTCCCCCACTGTCACCAGCACCCTTTTCCACTATCAGACTTCAGACTCTAGGCTGGATACACGCCTCCAGGATCTTGATGGATAAGGGCTTGGCACCCTCTGGGTGGTTAGGGGGTCCCTTCTCTCCATTTGAAGAAAGGTTGGATCTACCCTGCTCCGGTCCCTGCAGTCTTTGTAAGTGCTACCAAAGTACATGGTCCTCTGGCCATTTTCATGGACCAAGAAATCCCTGTTGCAAGGGGACCATGGGGCTCGAGTGAAGCAGTGCCGGCTTGCACTGGACTGTTCACACAATGGAGGAGAGCCCTGGTAAAGGCGCCCCCAGTAAATAGGCAGATTTGTGTAAGAGTTCATGTAGGCATACTGCTTGTGCACCACTGTAGAAGAAGCCCTGTGCATGCCCGGGGTGTTTTGTAAACAGGCCTCCCGGTATGAGGGGAGCTTTGTAGACTGTGAGTGCAGCAGCTGTTGGTCCTTCCATGATAGGCCATTGGACTCCATATACTTCCTGTTGCATGAGTAGCTTGGTCTAAGGGCATCGGGAGGATAGTGATGGAATCCACGGTGGATTCCAGGCACAGTTGCTGGTTTTGGAGCCAGACTAGCTTGAGGGAAGAGGTCTGGCACATCCTCACAGACATAAGATTTTCCACGATGCTTCCAGAGGTTTAGAGACTTGGGTCTTTCATGCTGTTCCCAGGATGATCTTGGGAGGTTAGCCCTGTGGTACTGCTTCTCTTTCCTGAGCTCTTCTGTGTCAGAGTCTTTGTACACAAAGGGTCGGGAAGTCCTGTCAGCCCTTGGAAAGGAATTGTGCACACAGGCATGAGACAAGATGTGACTCTCCAACTCCTTTCTTTTCTCAGAAGTAGAAGCTGGCCTTGTTACTTGAGTTGAAGAGCTGTCATGCCCATCTTCTCCATACACCAAGTGAACATTGCGGTGGAATCTTTCCTTCCCATGCCCTTTGGCCACAGGAAGCTTATACTTCTGCTCAGGTGGAGGAACCTCCCTGGGAGACCTCACAGGAGAGTGGGGAGCAGCACTAAGATGGTTTCCAAGGGGCACATGGTTTCTGAAAGGTGCCTGAGGTGTGGATCTTACTAAGTAATGTGGAGAACTGTTCATAGTAGAACCTGGAAGGATCTTATCTTCAGAATAGCTGCCTCGATACTTCAGTGGATGAAGTATCTGTGGCCGCTCTACTGTCCCACTCCAGTTTTCACTGGCTGATACCAACATTTGTTGGGCTGCAGGAGGCGACGGTTGATTTGGTCTCCCAAGTTTCTCACTTACTTCTGCAGTTGCACTGGAGGAATGAACTGATCTGCTAGGGCCACTGGTGTTTTGCACAACGAGCTGAGGAGTCCTTAAGGAGAAGGTTGTCTGGAGGTTTTCGCTCCGGTTTGACCAGTTCTCAATGGTACGTGTAGCATTCTCTAATGAATTCCCAACAGTCGCCGTGGACACCATATTCTTGGCAGCTTGCAGCATCTTCAGTACATTGGCTTGAGCAGAATTAGCTGTGACATCAGGTTTATGAACACGAGCAGGACTCTCTGGATTCTGGACTCCATTAAAACAACTATAGATGCCCTGAGGGAAAAAAGAAGATAAAACAGAGTGACCAAAACAGCATCAAAGCAAATGTAGAGAAGGGAGAGAACAAATGACAAATGGGCATGTCTAGGAAAGCTGTGTGTGTGTGTGTGGGGGGGGGATTGTTGGCTTATGATCAACTTCCAAGTTCATACAGGACAGACATTACACATTCTGAATGACCTCATTTATCTGTCTAGAGGATAAGGGACTTGTAGAGGTGAGAGTGCTCCTTACACTGACTTGCAGCTACACCATGCAGGCTGCCCTGTTATAAATTAGCTGCTTGAGCCACTGACCCTGAAAGCCCAGGAGGATATCTGCTCTTCTGCTACAATTTTTTAAGGGTAAGGTTTTCCCCCCCTCTTCCCAAGCATTGGTCTCAACTAGAAGGTCTTGATTCAAGATCTGAGGGAATCATGCAACAAGAACTGAGGAGTTCTCATGACCTGCTGTGATACATCTCTGAATGTTTAGTGCACAGGTGGAAATCAAAGAGCTTTCTGGGTACTAGAGAACTCAAAGTCCCAGCAGCCCAAGCTAGCATAGCCAGTGGTAAGGAATTCTGACATCTGGAGGACCCCATGATTCTCAGCCCTGGTCTAAAGGGTGGCCCTCCTTGCTCAAGAGCCAACTTTGAGGTTCCTTTAGGAGAACCAGCTTCTTTCTTTTCTGTTTGTGGAATTTTAATTATCATCCTTTCTAATAAAATAGATATATTAATCAATTTTCAGTTGTTAACTTTCCTTATGTCCTCATTCTCTTTTTATCTTTTTTTCAAAAATTATGAAGCTGCTGTATTCATTTTTTTAAATGCCACTTAACTCGAGGGTTGTAAATAATGATTAATAGGATGCAATGAGAGTGGTTCTTCAAGAATTCAAATTGACTCAGAAATATAAATTAGGTGTGAACAAACCCTCTCTCTTTTGCTTCATATTCACACATCATATCAAAATTGAGTCATTTTTAAAGCATTTTACTTCGATTAGGTGAAGCAGTGTCAAGTAACAGCTGAGGTATTTATTATGAAACAGACAACGCACAGTCTGGAACTATAAAGGTAGGAAAGGTAAGGACAGACAAATCATTTTCCTGTTCAATCCCCTGACACTCTTCTAATTAGGAAGAGATTGGGTTTTTATTAGTTTAATTTCAAATACATTTCACAGAAATTAAACATCAGCGTTGCATACCAGTACAAAATGTTCTTAGAAATCGGTACACGAAGCTTTGGTTTGTTTAACTGTATTGTAATAATTACTGTTATTGTTTATCTGTTACTTTTCTTAATTTGGTTATCCCATTTCCTCCCCAAACAGTTCAACGTGGCACATGGGAAGCACCAAAACTCTCTGGGGTAGATTTGGCTGTGGGAGAGAATGACTTGCCCAAGGTCACCCAGTGAATTATATGGGAGAGTATTCCATGTCTCCCAGATCTTAGTTCCACATCTTAACCATTATAATCATGCCAACTTCCTCTTCCTTCTTTCTTGCTTGACTGTAAATGATGCTTTACAGCATAGTACACATGTTGGGAACCCTGGTTTTGTAACAAATCAACCCAGAAGCACTTTCCTGAAACTGCCCTGTTAACATGCTACCTTCTTGACAGTGATTAATATGCTTGCTTAAGGCTTTGGTAAGAGGCTCTTACCCTACTTATAGCTAGAAGGAAATCGAGCTTGTTAGACTTTGGTACAGAATGCCGCAGTTTCCAGTACACTAGGTGCTCCCAGGCAAAAACCAGCAGGCTCAGCCCCATGGCCACCAGCAGCATGTAGAAGACTCCTGCCATGTTGTCAATATCTAGTTTGCTGCTCATCACTTCATTCTTTTCATTTTGGCAGATCCCTGACAGCCACACAGTCTCCAGTTTCTGGGTTTCACCTGAGAAATAAGCAACACAAAACAGGCAAAGAGAGCAAGAGGGTGAAATCTTACCCACGGAATCCCTCCGTTTAACATTAGATTATTTGTTGCCCACGTCTGTTCTACCGGTGCTTCCACGCTTAACAAGTGAAGAACAGAGATCCCATTCACCACATTAATTGTATCAGGAAAAGAAAAGGTTTCTTTATGGTTGCTTTAAATATTTTGCTATAGCTTTCAATGAAGTCTTCAGCATTGCAATGGAAGTATTTCCCCTCTACCAAGTGCAAGTAAATTATCATATTGTATAGCAACCAACACAGAAAGCAGGACAGGTTGCTTATCTGTAACTGTGTTTTTTTAAGTGATCCTCCATGAATTCAAACAAATGGGTTTAAATGCACCTGCACAACTTCCAATGGAAAGGTTTTCCAAGCTCAAACTTTTAAGTTTTGGTAGTGCCCACTTCTCCCCAGGGCAGAAAAGGCACTCTGGCCAGCAACTTCCCAGTTCCTAAGCCGCACGCAGCTAGAAAGGGGGAGGAACGGGCGGGTTTGCATGAATTCCCAGAGGACCACTCAAAGAAACACAGTTACAGGTAAGCAACCTGTCTTTCTTCTTCATGGTCTCTGTGAATACACACTAGCAACCTTAGCTGCAGGAAGGAGGAACACATGTCAAAACGACACTAAGGTAGTGCAAAACAGAACTCAAGTTTATTGAGCAGAACACAATGTGACAAGTAGAGTAACTTTTGGCTGTTAAAAGTGCATAATCACTATTCATGAGAGAAATGAAGTAACCCTTATGAGGGGAAAACAAATAACAGTGTAGTGAGGTAGCCATATCGACAATGATGAATGGGTTCAAAAGCCAGCAGGTAGGTTAGGTTACGGGTAACAGCAGTACCGAAAACAACTAAGATGTTAGTACATACACGTCAACAAAGTCAAGTGAGACTATCAGTTTGTAAGTAAAGTGCAACCTAACTAACAATGTCAGTGACACAAGGTAGAGCATTTCAGTGCTATCTTTCTGGTTGACAAAAAGCTTTTTTTCACACAGATCCAAAAGGAGTGCTTTGTGTCACGACATACATTCTAAAAATACTCCCAAAGTGCCAAAGACAATGTGAGAGATAAGTGCTAACATATCGTTCAAGAGAAACATAACAAATAAATTGAATAAATAATCATAATGCAAAAAACTATGTTGTAGGGTCATTATTTTAACACTTGCGGGTAGCATAGGTGTTTCAGAAAGGGGTTATGAAAGATAAGAGGACAGGGTAGAGTGTCCAAAAGCAGTATCCTGGGATGCCCTAGAGTTCAGTCTGTAGTGGACCACAAAGTTTAGTGGGGTAGACCAGATAGCTCTCCTGAATATTGAGTCCAAGGGGATCCCCTTAGGAAGGCCGTTGATGCTCCCAAGGCTCGAGTGGATCGGGCATGGATGGTGGGTGGGAGAGGCTTATGGGCCAGTTCATAGGAGAGGTGGATCCAATGGGAAAGTCTCTGAGAAGAGATCTGGAGGCCCTCTTTATCTGGGGCATAAGAGAAAAACAAGTGTTGTGTTATTCATAGTGCTTGGGTTCGATCTTTGTAAAAAAAAAAAAAAGAGGAGCCCTCCTGGCATCAAGAAGGTGAAGTTTCTTCTAAAGGGAGTTGGAGGGGGCCTGGAAGAAAGCAGGCAGCACAATGTTCTGGTTGTTGTGAAACAAGGACACTATGTTTGGCAGAAAGGTAATGTCCAGGCAGACATTTCCTCTTTCTGAAAGAGAAGGTAAGGCTCATTGGCCCTTAGCGCTGCAAGCTCTGAGGGGTGGTGGGCCGATGTTATGGGAACAAGGAAGGTGATCCAGGTCAGAAGTCTGAGGTTAGATGTAGCCAGGGGTTCAAATGGCAGGCCTGAAATCTTAGACAGGACAGGACAAATTTGAGATTCCATTCCAGCATGGGCAGCCTGTTTAGGGAGTGAAAGTTGGTGTAACCCAGAAGAAAAGTCTTTATGAGGTGATGTGAGAAGAGGGATAAGTGTCCTCTATGTTGGAAGGACCAGGACAGGTTAGCCAGGTAAGTCGAAAAGATGTCCAAACCTATGTTTGACAGTGTCCAAACATAGGAGATGAGGAAGTCAAGGGCATCTGGGATTGACGTTGCATTGAGTGAAGTCCCTCAAGAAGCAAGTAAGGAGAAGAAGCAGGTCAGTTTGTAGATGCAGGATTTTGTAGTGGCCAGTTTGTGCGCTGCCCAAAGGATGGTGTGAAATCCTTCAGGGAAATCAGCTAGGAGTGGATCCTCCAGGCAGTCAGGTAGAAGAATGCCAGACCCAGCAGTCAAAGAGTGGGTGAATATGTTGATGATCTAGTTTCCACTCATGGCAAGTCGAGCCAGAGTGACTGAGGCAGTCTGTGTGGTCATTTCCTTTTCCCACAATTCTAGGATCAGCATCAGTGACACCCTGTTTGTTTATGCAATACATTGCCATGGTGTTGTTCATGAGGATCAGTACATGGCTGTCACAGAGCACTGGGGCAAATGCTTGGAGGGCCTTGAATATGGCCAGAAGTTTGAGGAGGTTCTTTGCTTCTGTTGGTGACCACAGGGCTTGGGTGATGAGGTGGTCACAGTGGGCTCCCCATTCAAAGGTGGACAAGTCCATTGTCAGGAATTGTGTTGGGGAGGGCTTGTGGAATGTCACCCCAGTGCAGACATGTTTCTTAACCTTCCATCAGGAGATGGATCAAAGGATCGGCCTCAGGATGATGAGGTATTTTGAGATGTGTTGTTGCATGGGATTGAAATTGACATGAATCACTGTTGGAACAGAGAGATACCCTCGGGGTATCTCACCCCAGGGGTGAGAAGGGCGGGGTAGAAGCACTGCAAATAAATAAATAAATAATACAGAGGTGTGTGTGGGGTGCGACTGAGACTGTTGAGGTCATGTGCCCTAGAATGGTTTGGATGGCCTGTGCTTGGACGCGGCATAGCCTTTGGATTTGAGTGACCTCTCTACAGATGGTTTTGAATCTGTCTGTGGGAAGGAAGGCCCATTGGAGGATGGATTCAAAGATTATCTGATCAACTTGATTTGTCTTGATGGGAGGAGGTTTGACCTTTCCTCATTGAGAATGAGGCCCAGTGACTTGAGGAGGGTGAGGGTGATTTGAAGGTTGTCTTTTAGGAGGGCTGGTTCTGACATGGCTGTGAGTAAGCAGTTGTCCAGGTAGGGAAAAAGGACAATGTAGCTCTTCTACAGGTGTGCGGCTACTGTTGCCATGCATTTTGTAAACACATGTGGAGCTGTTGGGAGGCCGAACAGTAGGACTGTGAATCGGTATGAGTGGCGATGCACTTGAAATGGCAGGAACCTTCAATGGGAATGCCAAAAGGAAATGTGGAAATATGTGTCCCACAAGTCTATAGTAGTGAACCAATCCCCTTCCTTTAAGAGAGGAATAATGGAGGTTGTCACCCACATTTTGGGTTCAAGGTAGGCGTTTTAGGCTCGGAGATCGAGGATTAGATGGAAGCCCCCATCCTTCTTCGGTACCTCGAGAAAGAGAAAAAGTTTTCTTCTAGATGCATGGGTTTGATTGCCCCCTTAGTTAGGAAGGACTGAATGTAGTCCAAGATGACCGGTGATGGTATCTTGCAGTGAACAAGGCTCGTTAGTTGGTGTTCTTTGAAGTCTAATGTGTGGCCCCTTTGGACAATGTCCAGAACCCATGCATCAGAGGGGATGAGTGACCAGGCTTGGGCAAAGTGAGAGAGACGATGCTGGAATGGAAGACCTTCTTCTGGTTACATGGGAGCTTACATCATCCCAGATCCCGTCAAACTCAACACCTAGGTTGGCTGGCCATGTTTGTGCAACTGCGTTTGCGTTGACCCTGTTGGTTCTTGCACTGGAGCTGAGGGGTTGAGGCTGTAAGAGACTTGTGATTGTGTTGATATGGTGGAGGGTTACATCTGCTGTATCAATGAGGCTGCTAGTGGGAGTTTTGACAGTGAGTGGTGGTTGAGGGCATTCCGCAGTTAGGAGTTTAAAGTCCTGGTTAGATTTCAGTTTGTCATCCGTGCCCACATTGAAGAGCCACAAGGCTTTGAATAGAAGGTCTTCTATGTGTTGTTGAGAGGCTGGGGGGAGTACCAATGACTGAAGCCATGCATGCCTTTTATGCCCTGGGGAGGAGTGGGGGGGGGTTGCTGCTCTTAAAAGTGGGGAGCTTGGAAAAGCTTTCCGTTGAAACCGGTGCAGGTTCAGTTAAACCCATTTGTGTGTTTTCACAGAGACCACAGAGAAGAAATGTTGTTTTTTTCCATTTTCAGTTTCCCCATATTTGACGCAGTCCCACATGGGCTTTTTTTCAAAACAGAAATGACCATATTTTGAATAATGATATTAAAAAAATACATTGGACCGCTAGCATAGCTATGGTGGGAATCCAAGAAGTTCTTGGCCAAAACTTATTAGTGGTCCTTTAAAAAAGAACTTGTATAGAATCAAATACATCATTATGAATGCAATCCCATGTGTCTCTTGTTTTCTCCCAGCCTGTTCTAATTCCCTGATATCCAATGTAGTCTGGCATTCATCAAAATATTTCTCCTGAACTCTCTGAAATTGCCAATCTTCTACTATTTAAAAACATGTAATAACATCTTAAGGGTTGAAAAATGATAAGAGAATTTTATTTCCTATGGAAGAGAAGATAAAAATGGGAAATTTCAGGGAAGGAGAACTCCTCAGACATCTGACAAATGATGTTGTGTTTGATTGAAAGTGAATCACAAATAGTGTGGGAGAAAAGAACAGCTCTCTGAAACCTCCTCAAAATTGTCTCTAATGGTGAAGAAACGCAGGTCATAGGCTGATTGCTTGGTACATATCAGGCTCCCAAGCATATTGTAAAATAATTTAGTTTGGTAACTTATTTTTTAAGCATGCATTTTGGGGTGTTGCATTTATTTTGCCATTCATAATTCAGTGATATTTTTATGTGAAAAGTGTTCTGTCCTTCACCACCCATCAGTAAAGGGAGGGTGAAATGACACACTATTCAGGCCAGGTTGCCTGAATATTTCTGAACTGTTAACAACAAAACACATCTCAAAATGATAAAGGTAAAACTGTTAATAAACACAGAAGCACCACTAAGAAAAAATGGAGAGGAGGCCACAAAAATGCAATGGATATTGCTCTGTATGTCAGATTGTTGTGACAATATTGTTTCCTCAGCTCAGAGAAGACAGAAGCTTGACAGTTCTGTGGTCTCTGGAGGACCCCCCCCCCCCCGAAAACTGCAATAATCAGAAGCAAACACTATCTTGGGAAAGGAGAAAGAAACACCCACCATCTCCCAGAAACTGCAGAAGGGCTAAATCAATGGCCCTCTTCCACCTGGAGTCTTTCTGGAGGGCAATGCCATAGCCGGTAGTAGCAAAGACTTTTCCACTGCCAATGGTCACCAGCTTGCAGCCTTCATCCTTGCCTGCCATGTAGTTAAGCACTGCAGCATCATATATAAAAGCATCCAGCTTTCTGGAATCAATCAGAGATAATCAAATATAGATATACAACACATACATCATATTGCAAGATCCAGGCCCTTCCCAGAGCCTCTGATGTCCCCCCTCCTCAGAAAATAATAATCAAAATGTGTCCAGTTATATTAAAATGAGACACAGCCAACGCCTCACCCTTGGTGCTTTGTTTTGCTTCCAAACCCCAAAAGATGTTTTATGAATGTGGAATCACCTTTCATTTTTATTTTTCCTTTTTGGGGTTGGATCAGGGACATTTTTTAAGGCTGGTGCCGCAGTAGATCCTGTTTGCACTATGCTAGCCTCTGGAGGTTGCCCAACCCTGAAGCAATCCTGGCAGCTTCCAGATGCTATGGATGACTGTGCCCATGACTATTATCTATGTTGGCAGAGGCTGATGCCAATCATAGTCCAAAACATCTGGAAGACCCCAGGACGGCTGTTCCTAGCATAAGGTGTCAACTGTGCAGCCCTGAAATTCCAGCAAATTGTGCAAATGATGTCCCAAATAATCAAGATGGCCACAGTTAACCCCAAGAAAATATAAACTTTTGTGAACAAGATAAAATAAAAAAAATCAATAGGGCTATACTAACAGTAATATAGGCTGACATGTAACAGTAATTTGGGGTGGACAGGGTGGATAGATGCAGAGGCAGACTGACAAATAGACGGAAATAGTACCACCCTCTTACTTGCACATTTGGCAGGGGGAACAACTCAGGGCACTCCAACACTGAACCGTGCCTGAGTGTCTATAAGTGCACATGCGTACAGCTTTTAATTAAGTGAATTTTTAAATACTTTAAAATCAGTTCCCAATAGAGACACAGATGAGAGGTGTGAATCACCTAACCAACCAGCAGGAGTGGCCACTACGGGAGCAGTACTTTCACTCTGGTGTAAGAAGTTCCTCCTCCTGCAGCTGCTCCAAGATGCTTCTTGTCCTAGGGACCTGTCACACTACACAATTATAGTACTAGAATTTCATTTTAACTGGCAAGGCAATATCCTATGGGATCCTGGGATTTACACTTTGTATATGGGTATTTGGGATCCTCATCCAGAGAACTTCCCTGCAGTCTCTGACCAAACTGCCAGACCCAGGAGAGAACTATTTTATGTTTGACAACATTTCACCACACCAAATTATGTACAGCAAATTGAACCCCTTTGATACAGAGGTGCCATTTGGGGGTATGTCGGCCAGTGTCATGAACGCTCCAAATATTTCTGAGTCTGTGGATCCAATATGTGAGGAAGATATGGTGGGGCAGTCAGCAATGCTAATTAGAATGCTTATGAGAATCAATCTGCCAAAAGTAGAAACTATGCTTGAAAGCTGAACAGGGCTGAATTCAGAAATCAACATCACATGCTTATTCAAAACTTACCTCTCAATCTTTTGGCAAAGATTGAATGCAGTACTTACTCAAGAAATGTCAGGGGGGGTTTTATCACCATAATTTATTATAAACTTGTCTTCAGAGAGATAATTTTAAAGACACCTAGAATAAGGAAATAGAGAAACTTACCCCATTTTGAGGCTGACAAGGGCATCCTCCACTGAGCGTTGGTTGTATTTCACCATGTGAGAATGCATGTCATGGTAGTTGCTCCGAATATTCCTCTCTGTGCTGCCGTTGGGAACTGTTCCAAATCGAAATGGGGGATACTGATCCTGGGGCTTCTGGAACTGAGATAGAAACCACACATGCACACACACACAGTCACACAAGCCTGTTGTGTATTCCTGTTGATGGGCTTAATAGCTATGCATAGCTACACAAAAGGCTATGTGTGGATTTGCTCCTTCTAGAAACATACATTTCTGTATGAAGAATGTTAAACTTTACGGTCCATATCACTACAGTTTATTGGAAGACAATAATACAGGAAAAACAGAAAACTGTTCAGTCACCCCCAGCCTCATAATGCCAACTATTGTAGAATGCTATTATTACATTTAATGCCATAAATGTACTACTCAAAAGTTAGTTTCTGAAAGCAACATGACAGGCAGACTCTTAAGACGATGCACTATGCTAGTGGTTGCACTTTTCTAGGGTCCTACAATAGTGATGAATCAAGGCATCGTGAGCTGCTTGTTTCTCCAAATCTTTACTTCCATCAGGGCTGTTGTTCCCCAGGGGTCTTTCCCTCCATACATCACTCCCCACATATGTGTAGTTATGTCAGCATAGTGCACTAACCTGATCCTGACCTTTGTGTGAAACCAATTTTGGGTGGCAACTAACAACTATAAGGCTCTGTTTATTTAAGAGCCCTATTATTTAAAAGGGTTTCAATAATAACAAAGCCAACAAATATAGTCCAAAAGTTCTGTTACTCATGATTAAATCACCTCACCAATTAGCTATTCCCAGCTATTGTCATCAGTTGCACACTCCCCCATCCGTAGCACTTTACATTTATGGCATGACTGCCACCCCTGTCCCCTCACCACTCCTCACCTTCTTATCGCTCAGACCAGAGACAGTATCAATATATTGCTCTTGGATCATGAATGCTGCCAGATTAGCAGTGTAGCTGGCCAGAAAGATGACAGCGAAGAAGGCCCAGATGAGCACCATGATTTTACTGGTGGTTCCCTTGGGGTTTTCAATGGGGACTGAATTGTTAAAAACCAGAGCCCACAACAGCCAGACAGACTTGCCAATCGTGAAGGAAGGTCCCCCAGACTCTAGAAAGATGGAGAGAAAAAATAATGTGCTGGTCGCACATTTTCCCACTACATTAAAAAGCCTCAAAAACCAAGACATGAAGATAGGACTTTAATGAAATAGATCCCAGCATTTCTAGGCATGCTGAAGGAAAGGAAGAGTTGCAGTTCGAACAGTTTGGATTTTGGAATGTGTCCATGTACCTTATGTTAACAACTAGGAGTTTCTGCTGTTATTTCTAAATTAAAATTGCTGCAACTAAGACAACCCAAAAGTTATAAACTCTGAAACAAAGAAAGTGAAAAATGATTGGCAAGAATCAGACTACAATGAGTAGGAGGCAGCACCAAAGTCTCAGAAACCATCTACACTGCTATATAATGCAGTTTCATAAAGCAGTTTAACAGCATTGAATTTCTTTATATGAGTCTACACTGCCAGTTCTATGCAGCGAAACTGCATTGAGAAACTGCATCATATGGCAGTGTAGATGTGGTATCACACTCCGCTGGAGTCTTTATAGTCTGTACAGGTAAAGGCGGTTTTAAAATGTATGTCTGTGCGTCAAGGGTCTTGGATGTATTTTTCCTAGTAGTTGCTATTTTCTCCCCAATTGCCAGAATTCTTACTCCATTTTAGTCCCACCACCAGCAAATTTGCTAAAGCCAGTGGTAAGACATCCCAATTGCTTTCTGAAAGACAAAACGGCTGGAAATGCGAGACTGGGGTGGAAGGGAGGAATGAACATATGGATTTACTTTTACCACTACAGCAGACTTTTCATTACACACATGTCAGATGTGTAAGTTTTAATAAGCTTGTATCAAGGACAGGACTGGTACAATTGGCCCGAGGCTGACAGCTTCTCAAAGCAGCTGTGAGCAATCTTCTCCCCATCTCACAAAGACATGAAAGCTGTTAGCAGGAGGGGCTGCTCATAGGTTTACTTGCAAACCTACAAATCAGTCAGGCTGATCTGGGCAGCAGTTGACAATTCAGAGACAGAGATGCTGATAGAGAACTGGGTTGTATCGGTAGAAAGCAAAGCTACTTTTGCACAGTGCTTGTAAGAACCTAGGCTGATCTATGCTGCAATCACTATGGACAAATCACCAGAGAACCAGCCACTGCAATCAGGAGTCTCGTCTATGAACTGGTTCAGAACAGAACCAAGGTTGTGACATTCCCAGGATATGGCCATCTTTAAGCAGCTTCTTCATGCTTTGCCTGTCAGTCATTTACCAAATGCAAAGATAGGCAGCCTTCCTGCATCTTTAAGAATTGCACAAGAGTGGTAATTCCACTTTGTTCACCATTCAGGTGTGAGGAAATTTGTATTCAAATGTTTCTCTTCTTATACAAATTTATAAATGGAGAGGAAACTCATTTTCATCTCCAGCTAGCTGGTCAATCTTGACATAGGCAGACAAACTTGTATCCATTCCCTTAAAAGACTGATGCTTTCCACCCTTCCTCATAACCCGTTAGTACAAGACTGCAGGGAGCAAAGTTGGATATTTGGAGGACTTGCTTGTTCAACAACTCTCCTGTCATGAAATTCAAAAAATATATTCATGTCTAGCCTGCAAAATATTAACAAGAACTTGCAACATTTACTTTGGCAGAGTCATCAACACCATTTGTCAAACTGCCTGTCACCTGTGCTTCGATGTGTAGCTACTTCCGTGATCTTCTTTGTGGTCTCTATGCGCATGGATAGATGCCCAGTGGCACAGCACCACCAAGTAGCAACAGGCACACATTAATTGCTGGATTGCCACAGGGTGCTATGGACATTTGAGTTACCTCATTTACCTAATTGTAAATACGCCACATGATAAATTAGATGCTAAAAGTGGGATAAAATGTGATTCTTGTGGGGAACAGATGACTAACCACTGACATAGACTGTAGTGGTTGCCTTTTATAAAGACAAACCTTTCTATGGATTACTGAAATCTGCTTCCTCCTGGCAGTCATAGCTGTTCCCGAGACCCTACTAGCATGCCTGAATGTATCACAGTGGGAGGAAGCACTCTACCTCCCAAACTTGGCATGTTTTCATAACTTCATGACAGTAGGCAGAAGTCCAACAGGCAAAGCTTTCTGACTGTGGCTGCCTGCTCTTTTTGTAATAAAAAGGTCTGGAGATACCTACCCATTCACTGGATCATTTGGAAACTTACTTACTTTTGCCACTGGTTAAATTCTGATTGTAGCCAACGGGACTGAAATATTCAAACATGAAGACTGTGATAGCAACGACGGTGAGACACATCACAAACATCATCACCCACACGGCTGGACTGTAAGGTTCTAGAAGACAAGAGGAAGCCAGTCAGCTCAAGGAGCATAAGAGGTTAAGGACTGCCCACTGATGCCCTCCCAATGCAAGCTCAAATTGTCTCTCACCAATTTATTATTATTGTTGTTGTTATTATTATTATTATTACCCTGTTTTTTCTCACCAAAAAGAGACCCAAAGTGGCTTACAGTAAAACTAATACAATACCATTTAAAAAATCCCAAAACATACACACTTGCACATACCTCTCAATTTTTTCACTTCAGTTTTGTATCTTTCAAAAACTGAAAATGAGAAATTCTAGGCTACCATGGGTAGGCATTTTTCTACCTTACAAATGTTTTGGCTTACAACTCCCACAATCCTCTAGTAATCATGTAAGGAGGCTTATGGGAATTATGTCCCAAACTCTAAAATCAAAAGAACTAAAGGTAGGGGGTGGGGTGGGGGAGCAGAAATTATAGATTCAGAAACTAAAATAAAGTGATATGGCACTAGCTCTAACTGGGACAACTAAAACACACACTGAGAGTGATTTTTACATATTTCTCCTATCCAAGATGAGAAGGGACCTTAGATAATCTCCAGCTATTTATTGAATAGAAACATAAACTGATAAAAGCATAAAGAGTATGAAAGTCACAAAAAGGTAGTACTCTAATACAAGTATTTGCTCACTGAAAGGTTCCCTTGTGTATGCCATGGCTGGGGGGTGCGGGAGCCATCATATAGGACTGTCAGTAAAATTTACCAACCCAGGACACAAGGTTGAAATGTTTTCATAACATTTAGGAAACCCAGAGCAGATTAAAAGTGGTACAATGTGAACACACTCCTAGGTCATTTTGATATTTTTCATCAAACACACCCCAAAGCTACCTGCATGTCCTTAGCATGAGTTTAACAGTGGGGGAGGCAGGGAGAAACCCATTTCAGTCACTTTTCAAAAGTGATTTGAATGCTTGACTATAATTCTGAAAGTCAAGGTGGAATCCTTACTTGGCCATGGCAATCCAGTGAGTGACCTTGAACAAGTCATGCTCTTTCAGACTCAGAGGAAAACACAAGACAACTTCTCCACTGAACAAATATGTGATAGTTTTTCAGCTTAGGGCGCACTCCAACTGCTTATAGGCACTAGGACTGTTTCCAATAATCGGATACTTCCGATTTTTGGATTTTTTTGAATTTCCGATAATTGAAGCGATATTGAGAACAGCGTCCCAAACAAGAAGTGGATTCGCCATTCCGAGAGCTCCATCGCCATTCTCGGAAAGGGCTCGGGTGTTATTTTAATTTTATGTCCCATTAAAAAAATGTTTCTTAATGTGTTAAGAGTGCTTAATATTTTGTACCAGTGGCTAGTTTTGTCATTACTAGCAGTCAAAAACGGATGGAAATGGGATTCCCCATAGTTTTGACTTTCCCTTCTGCTGATTTTTGCGCATTTCACAAATGCTATTTTTGAATACTTCCGATTATCGGAATACATCCGAATCCATTTCGATAAAATCACTTAAAAAATCAGAAGTGATTCACATCAGAAACCAGAGCAAGACCAATATCCGATTCGACTTCCGAAACGCATTTTTCCATACGATAACAGGCCTAATAAGCACCAAGGGATGTGATTCAACTGTGTTTATCAAGGCAAATCAAGGTGTTAGCAACTGGACAGCTTCAAGGCAGGATTAGACAGATTCATGGATACCAAGGGAATCAGTAGCTACTGAAATGGACATCCAAGTGCCACCGCTGTGTTGATGGAGGCAGGCAGGATTTTCCCCGGGTACTGGTTGTGGGGGGTCGGGAGCAGGTGAGGGTTATGCCCTCCTTTCTGCTAGAGATCCCTGTGTACAACTAGTGGGCCACTGTGTGACACAGAATGCTGGACTAGATGGGCTGAGGCCCGATTCAGCATGGCTCTTCTTATGTTCTTATGTTCTTATGTTAACTGTGAAATATCATTCCCCTTAACCAGCTGCTTAAGTGTTTCAATATATTCCTTAGGCAACCGCTGATTTTTCATGAACAAAAGAACAAAACTAATAATGGTACCTTTCAAGACAAGGTTTTTCAAGATTTTAGTTTATACTCAGTTCATATTTGGTTCCAAGTGTTGTTCCCGGTGTCAACATTATAATATCATGGAAATCCTTCCACAAAGCCTTTCCATCTCAGGACTTCAAAGTAAATAAATAAATTCACAAGCAGGAGAGACCCCAATAGTTAACCTATACTCTCCAATTGCCCTGATTTGGGCAGGGACAGTACTAGTGAATCCTTTCTTACCCTGCTTTTACAAGTACTCCAAAAATGTCCCGATTTCTTTCTCGTCAAGTTTTTCTGGTTACTACATACAGAGTTCAAAATACTAAAGTAGTGTACACTAACACAGTGGGGTGGGAGAAGGGGGGGAGGGCAAATGCTGTGCTTCCCCATTGGACTACTGCAGCAGTCTCCCCAAGCCTTTATCATGAATAATGTTTGCCATTTGAACTTCACTCAGATGCTTGGCCAACTGTATACCAGTATGCATATCTTCCATTTCACCTGGAGATTTCAAAGGGCATTGCCATTGCCTTGTGATGGGAGAGAAGGGAGTATGTCTCCTTGGTCTGCAGCTTTCCTATGTCCATGAACTTCAAAGAGTACTCCACATCTCTTCCCCCAATCAACCTGCTGAGCCATATGGCGTATTCAATATGGGGAGGTAGTTGGAGGGAAGTTGCACAATTACAAAAAGGCAGTGTGTTTTTTAAAAAGAAGAGCAGGGGAGAGACAGACAGATGGACAGATAGACAGGGAGAGAAAGAGAGCCTTCATCAAATGACAACCACAGACTGAGCAGGAGGACAAGAGAGAGAGCTTCAGCATTATAGGGCAGGCTGAAGGATGGGATTAATTCAGGCCCTCAAAATACAGCAGCCGAGGCCCATTTATCAGCTTGTCCTTCTCTGTCAGGGAGGACAGAATCTTTTTCTGATGGCATCAGATGCATTTCATCAGTATCTTGAGTCAGATAAGACAGGGAAGAGATGCCGAGAGGAAGCGAGGGGGAGAGCCAATTGCAAAAGGACCCCCACCCCTTCTTCAGTTTCCGCAAGGCTTAGTTTTGCTCATTATGCATCCATCTGCCCCAGTCTGGTACACCACAGACACACTGAATGGCAACACAGCTGGAGAATATTAGGTGGCAGCATGGCTGATTTAGACAACCAAAGGGAAACAGGCTGCTCTCTTCCTCTCTTCAGGTTCTAGTGTCCTCCTCAGCCCACCTTCCCACACCCCCCATACTGTTTCTCTCATTACCAACGATCTTTCAACATTTACTTAAGGATACAAATTCAAAACTTAAGTAAATAATTGGGTGGGATAATTCCCCCTTACTCCACACACCACATTTGGTTTGAGTTTGTACTTCTCAAACAATTGAGTTGTCATTGTGTGACTTCAAGTTGTTCTACCTTGCTCTCCTCCCAAATCACTACATCAATAAAAAATACAGACATCCACAGTAATCCCTTCATGGGGCCTCCAACCAAAACACATGTAAACATGAATAAATTGGGGAAAAATATATTTATGATCTCATCACATGGGGGGTTTCCTTTGTTCTAGTGTTCAGTCTAGGTGGGTCCCTGTCCTGGCAACATGTTGGCAGTGTGCCAGCAGTGCACTGAGAAGGAGACCTGAGTCATACGTAGTCACTCATATCCTTATTGAATAAGCCAGGGACAACATGGGAAGAAACCGGAGACAGCCAAGAAATGTTTTGGGATGTTAGCCTACAACCAACCATGATAAGGGGACGAAGCCGGGAGCTGCCCCACATTTCCACCCACTGTTCCCCGGCTTCTGGGCCTCCATCTGATGAGGTCCTTAGAAATATGTATTTGGGTGAATTGGGGAGAAAAGGGGGAAATTGCTTGCCATTGTATATATTAGATGAATTTCGATTAAAAAGGCAAAATGTGTATGAAAGCACACGTGAATTTTGATGAATTGCCTAAAAATATTTGCAAACTGATGCAGAGAATGGATGGGACAAATCTAAAACACCAAAATTAAAAACCAGAGAGAAACTGAAACTGACATATTTCTCCATTCCTTCATTCAGGCAGAAATGCAAACACAAAGGGAGTACTTCTTCACTGTATAAATGTAACAGCTAAAAATAAGACGTTAACTTTCTGGAGTCCTACCGGTGTAATTCTGAGGCTGTATTTTGGGTCATTATCTCTACCTATACACAAGAATGAACAACCCTATAAACAGGAATAAGTCATTTCTACACAGATTAATGTGCAATTCTTAAAGCAATAACAAAAACAATTTAAAATGTAATTTGAATATATTTTCCTTACAATGTACGCTTTTTGAAGTACATTTGCCTTCAAAGAGTACTTTTCTAAATATAATTTATAAACAAATTTTGTACACTTCATCCAAACCAAGAATTGTGTCACGGAAATTGGACAAATGTGTCCCAGTGGACTGGTAGTTACAGATAAGGGCAGTTCATATCACAATGTGTAAAGAATGAATTCCTCAAGGTTCCCTGACTATCAATCAGTAGGCAAAATTGTTTTCTACTGAACATGTTGCTAGTTAATCTTCCATATGGATTTATTCACATTAGACATATCCCACTGGAATATCACTATTTCCCACTGTTTCAACTAGACATACCAGATGTGATATTCAATGAATGTATACTTGTTACTGAAATGAATTAAGTAGTTTTCTGTGCCTCTTATGCAATTAACCCAGATCCTGTATACTATTAAGAAGCACTATCTTGATGATTCACACTAAACTTCCAATGCATGTTGTGGAAATCCAGAGGATGGCTGCTCATTCTTTTCAGATCTACAGTTGGAAACTGCCCAGGTATCATCTGCTCTCCCTCTAAATAGAAGCTGTTTTCCATTGGCAGCTATTAAACTTAAGAGGTACTGAATATCTCCTTCTACAACATCCAAAAAAGGGTGTACACTGGTGATATGCCAGTATATGTCACCAACAGGATCCCATACTTTAAAGACAGAAAACATTTGGGAATGTATTTATCCTTATATTATTTTTATCACTAGAGATACAAAGCTGTTCTTTGTTATTATTTGCCATCAAGTCAACTCTGATTCATGCCAACCTTGAATGAGAGACCTTTGAAGAGATTGGGTCATCAACTACTCAGTTTAGGCAAACTCAGGGCCATGGCTTCCATCTAAAGTGTGGTCTTCCCTTTTCCATACTGACTCCTACTTTATCATACATTATCATATTTTTAATGAATCACATTGTCATATAATATGCCCAAAGTACAGCAGACTCAGTTTAGTCACCTTTGCTTCTTGTGAGATTGAATTGGGTTCTTGTGTGATTTTCTGCTATACATGTGCAAACAACTTAGTGACTTTTGTCTATAATTCTTTTAGATATGCTGATTATTTCATCATAAATATTTTGGGTAGCTTTGTGCAAAGAGATAGCAAGTACCTCCTTATGCTTTATCCAGTTACGAAAAGGCAACTAGAGGGAATACAAGTGCAGTCCCCAGGCAAAAGGTACCTTGGTGATCTCCAACTTACATTGCATTGCCTGGGAATTAGAAGAGAGTATAATGGAAATCCAGGAAATCAAAGGCTGTCTTTTCTCTGGCTCTACAACATAAGCTGGAAGCCACTTGAATGAAGCTCAATCCCCACACCAACCCCTAACTGGCTGCTGGGATATGCCTGGGCACCCTTGGGTTTCTATTATACAGTCAAGGAAAAGGAGTAAGCTTCACCCTGGCAAAGTTTCATATTCCACCAGTGCTCCTATAGCAGCTAAGCTTTTGGGAACTTGGCATCTTTATTTATTTTCATTGAATTTATATCCCACCTTTCTCTCAATATGGCATCTAAGCATAAGTCAGTGACAGGCATCATTTGCTGTCCCACTTCAGGGAGTAAAATGGCTTTGAAACAACCTGATTCGATTCCATCTAAATATTAAGCAAGTTTCTTTTTGAATTCCTAGACTGATCAATCATTTGCTATCTCAAAAAGGAAATAAAATCCTAAAATTTTGGGATATAATTTCAAATCTTCCTGAAATATGAAAGCTTAATGTGAGATCCCTTGCAGAAGATGGAATTCCCTTGCTGAGTACCACACTGTGTGGTATTAGCTTGCATAATGTAACATATGGGCCTATTTTTAAACTACTGAATGATAGAAAGCCGGCTATGTTTCTTCTTACTCAGAAACATCCACCAGTGCTCACTTAAATAACCACGTGCCAACATTAATTTATCATTTAGGATTCTGATATATGTGTAGATGCATTAACCCATTTTCCCATTGGATATTGAAGTATGTAATATTCTAAAAAGACCCCCCCCCCCAGAATTTGGAATTAGCAACCCACCAAACCTTTATTCAACCCTGCATTAATTGCAATGATAACTCTCTTTCCACTATGAACCCATTTTCCAAAGCAAATATTTTTATGACCGTAAGCTTTCAGCAGAGATGATGGTGGGTGCTGAAGAAAGGCAAGAAAGGAAGTGCCAACTTTGGTTTCATAACAGGTAGGAGGAGGGTCATATGGTAGAAGCCCTGCCTGAATGCCTTCGAGGGACTGTTATAAAAGCCAAGGAAAAGCCAAGGAAAAGTCTATGCCCTTACCTGGCATTAAACAAATTATCTCAAAGGGAGTGCTGCAGCGTGGAAGTAAGCAGCACATCTTTGGTGTGACCCTTCCTTTGAAGGGTATGGCAATCTTGTAATACAGAACATCAAAACCAAAGCTTCTGGGTTTGCGCTTGGCTCAGAACTCCGAGAAAAAAGTCACACATTAAATCCACAGACTTTTATACATGAAATCCATATGCACAAGGAGGCAACACTAAGGCAGTCGCCTCCACCACTACAATCTGTGTATATGCTTGTGTGCAAATGCATTGGCATCAGCCATACTCCATGCAGTTGGGAAATCCCACAGGATACCAAGCACAAGGCCTCCAGACACATAATCAGGTGGGCAGAAATGGCCTAATGTTGTGTCTGCAGGGCATTACAAAATGCCAGAAGCCAGGACCTATCTGCTTATTATCATGCATTGCTCGTTCTCTGAGATGTGCCCAGTTCTGTTCTCAGTGGAGACTACAGACTGACTGACTCTTATAAGTACTTTACACTGGCATGGAACCCACTTGTGCCAACATAAGTACTGGGCAACTGGATAGTTCTCAGACAATAACTGGATACATGTGAAACTGCTCCTTGGATCAGGAGAGGGAGAGAGAGAGAGAGAGAGAGAGAGAGAGAGAGAGAGAGAGAGAGAGAGAGAGAGAGCAATCACAGCCCAAACGTATTTAATCTGAAATCTTGCAATATCTAGATGAATGCAAAGATTGACAAGATGAAACTACACCCTTTTCTTCCTCACCTTCCTTCTGCAATCCTATGACTTGGCCATCTAGTGGCCAAGGAAGAATGGCAGCCAGCCAATAAGCACCCAGCTATGTTCCTATGACTGGGTGCACAACAACTAAGTCATCTTCCAGGATCTCCTCAGGCATTCCCAGAGATCCCAGAAGATGAAAGTGTTATTGCATGTCCAATTGTAAGAATGTAGTTCTTATTTATTATTTATTTATTTATTTATTTATTTATTATTTATTTATTTATTTATAAAATTTGTATACCTCCACTCCCCGAAGGCTCGGAGCAGTTTACAATATGTATAACAGTACATTACATTTAAAACGAAGAGAGTTTCCAATCAGCCAATCAACAGGATTCAAATGCCAGCCAGATTAGATAAGTTTTACAAGCTCTATGAAAGGAAAGCAAATCTCTAAGGGCTCATGTTTCCGCTGGCAAGGCATTCCAGAGGCAGGGTGCCACCACCGTGAATGCTCTGCACCTAGTAGCCATCAAATGGAAAGTATTAAAGTTGGGTACTTCAAGTAGATTCTGATCTTCTGAACGGAGTAATCTCTGGGGTTGGTAGGGGGTGAGGCGGTCCCTCAGGTACACCGGCCCCAGATCATACAAGGCCTTGAAGGTAAGAACCTACACTTTGAAGGTAATCTGGTGCTCAATCGGCAACCAGTGCAATTACTGCAAGATTGGAGTAATATGGCACCTCGCTGGTACCCCAGCGAGAAGCCGGGCAGCAGCATTTTGCACTAATTTAAGTTTCCGGATCACCAACAAAGGTAGGCTGTGACGAATTGCCTATATTTTGGGCCAGAAGAAGCCCAGGAGGAAAAGGCAGTTAGGGAGGCCACGAAACTCTGGAGAGAGAGTTGATGGTTGGTCTATGACAGAGTAGGTCAGAGTTGATGGTTGGTCTCTGACAGAGAGAGTCAGAGTGTGTTAGGCTCTTGAGAGAGTTAGCAGCTTTGTGCTGGGTTTTATAGGACTCTGGCTGAGAATAAGCAGAGTCAGGTAGTTGTAGGCAGTAGATAATACTTCAGCAGTATTATCAGGGGTGCTACGTTGAATTGTAACCTGTTTCAAGTTTGTGCCAGTTTAAGTAAACACACGCTCCAATATTTCATAGTAACCATTACGCTAAGTGCCTGTGAACTTCTCACAAGTATTTTAAATAAACTCTGTTATGTTGTTTATCAAGTCCTGCATCCCTGTGTGTGTAAATCCTCCCTGTGTTTAATGGTGGCAGCGTGTTTTTTTAAAAAATACACAAGTTCCCGGACAGTTTGCCCAGCCTTGAGAATCAGGCGAGCCCTCACCATGATACTTGGTGGCAGCCAAGGTGTTAAAATAGCCATCCTCCACCACATAGGCCAATGTAGAGGACATTACAGTAGTCTAATCTTGAGATGACCGTAGCTTGGATCACCGTAGCCAGGTCATCCCTGGACAGATAGGGAGCCAGTCGCCTAGCCTGACGCAGATGGAAAAATGCGACACTGCTCACAGCGGAGACCTGGGCCTCCATCGTCAGCAGAGGGTCGAAAAGGACTCCCAGACTCTTTACTAAGGATGACGGGCATAGTGCCTCGCCATCCAGGGTAGGCAACCAGATCACCCCTCCGTCTGGGCGACCCAGCCAAAGGATCTCCATCTTCGCTGGATTCACCCTCAACCTGCTGGCACGCAACCATCCAGTAACGGCCTCAAGGCAGTGATGGAAATTATTGGGTACGGAGTCTGGCCGGCCTTCCATCCTCAGAATGATCTGAGTGTCATCAGCATACTGATAGCACTCAAGCTCAAAGCCTTGCACCAGCTGGGCAAGTGGTCACATATAAACAATATGCTGAACTTAAGATTCCACATGTCCTCAACAGGATGGTTTGCAGCACATTTTATAATGTCTGTTTCTTTGCAAACATACAAGCAGGAAAAAAGGTTCCAAAATGGCATGTTTAGGAGAATTGTCCTTTCTCTGCCTGCATGACTATGTGGCATCTGCTAGTGTGGATGGTACCAAGTGAAATACACACACACTAAATACTAAACCCCTGCCAATTGCAGAAAGTCAATCGCAATTCCACTTGGAACCTATAGTGGAACTGGCAGTCTGAAGGCACCCTTGGTCTATCCCTGATGACTATGTATCCACTAATTCTCTGCCTCTTCACTTACAAACATGGACTGTAAAGTCCCTCTTCATCCCAAATGCATAGAAATATGTGTGTCACTTTCCATTTCTGACAACCCTACTATTAAAAAAATCTTTCCAGAGAGATCTCTTTTTGAAGACACTGCCTAACAATTAGTGTCCATAAAGAGATATCAACTAACAATCCTGGGCTATTTATCAGCAATCGCTCTGGCAAAAGAACGCCTGGCCCAAAGCCATAGCAATACAATCAGCCATAAAAATACATTACATTCCTGTGAACTGCCTTTGCAGGCAAATTAGTCAATAAAAGAGTCAGCTACACAAACAACAATCATAGCAATACAACTGAGTTATATTAGACTTTTTGACGGGTGAGTGCATGTGTGTTGGAATGATGTGAAGACTGCAAAGAACCCCTGACTCCAAAGAATTTAGAGGAAAAAACATTGAGATGCGGTGGTTACTGTTTGGGCCCTAAACTTTAATGGAGGCAATGATGATAAAGGCCTCAACAAACTTCCTTCTTGCACCTGATCTCAATTATCTTCCCCCATCTGCAAAATGAAAAGTTTGGTGAGCATACATGATCTTTCTGACTCTGCCACTGATTTTCAGTTTAAATTAGATAAATCACATGAATTCCCTTTCTTTGATCCCAATGTTGAATCAGCAATGTTAAGAGTTAATTGGCTACTTACATTTCATTTTCATCACAAGCCAATTAAGTTGCAAGTAATCTTGTTGGTAAAATCTTCCTGTTCCTGAACCCTAAACAACCCATGCATGTCAATAGCTATAGCTTCAGCTTATAATACTTCAATGATTCTCGGATTCATGTTCATTCTTGTTAACATGTATGTCTTACTATAATAACAGAGCCTCATTAAGCACACAAGCTACATTCCTTCTTAAATGGAATGATGAGTTGCTGAAGTTTCTCACTACAGTAAGGATGCATCGCAGCAGGCTGTGTGGCCCCCATGCCCTATGCACCCCTCCACTTTTCAAAATCTTTCCCCACTTACAAAAATAATTAAAATGGCCTTCCACAACCCTACAGTGGAGGCATTTCAAGGGCCTTCTCATTGGTGCCCCCCCCCCCCAGCTCTGGAATTCTCTCCCCAGGGAGATTAGGCTGGCACCTACCCTGCCCACCTTTTGTAAAGATCTGAAAACATGGATGTTCCACTGTGCTTTTGATTAGAGAGTTCCCCAGATAACTTTAGCCCCCAGCTATGACCCAAGATCTACTCCTTGCAATTTATCACTGGTCCCTGCTCTACTTCATATTGCCCTCTATTCCTAATTAGTGTCATTTGGCTTTTGCACTTTATCCATCAACCCTGTCCTTATAACTGATTTGCACCAGCCCATCTGCCCAAGCCCAGAAACTCTTTACTATATGAAGTCATTGGTTGTTTGCTTGATGATTGTTTTTATACTGTATTATGAAGTTGTTTGTTTCATATTTTTATGATGTTGTTTTTATGAACTTTACTTTGTTATATTTTAATCTGTGTTTGACTGGGGAAACACAGATTAAAACACAGATTTCCCAAGTCCCTTTGGGGAAATGGAGGCGAGATATAAAAATAAAGTTATTATTATTATTAGTCTCAAGACGTACCTTTATTTTAACTGGCCATTTCACCTTGCAAGTCATGCTGCTGCATCACCCCACCCGCAACACATCCATTTCCAGATGGTTGGTGGGCAAGGAGCTCAACAACAACATGACATCTATTTTCCTGTAAATGAACATGCTGTGACAGGGCGTTCATGGGTACTTCTGGGGGCTCTGGTATAACTCTGCAAATGAGGTCCTTGCAGCACTTTCGGCTAAATACATATTGCAGGACACATCTACATTGATCCCCTTGCTCTCCAAGATCTAGAAAATGCTGTTTGGGGGTCACATATTTTCTAAGGTGGGTTTGGTGAATGGTTTTTGGTCGAAATTATGGTTTACACGATAACTCCATCCTCCCAAATTGCCATGTTGTTGGCCGACAGATATGACATCTTAACTTACTAACTAGATGCCAGCCAGAATCAGGGTCCACATAAAGCTAGGACACCCTTTGTCCATTCCAATGTAAACAAATCTAGGCTCAGAATTGTAGAATTTGAAAGTTAATTTGGTTTAACTTTAGGCAATGAAAGACATCTGAAGACTTAGACAAATCTCAGGAGGACATCTCCATTTGGAACCTGATTTAAAATTCCTGAGGATAGAAATGCCAGAGCAAGACAAAATCCCCCCACAGAGCTTCATCTATGAACTAATTCTCCATTGGAAAAGGGCAATATTTTCCCCCAAAGATTGGAAACTGATACCGCAGAAATGATAAGCTCTTGAATTTAATTTATCTTTCTGAAAAAGTAAATTATAATAGATAATGAAACAATACAGTTCTAAGTAACTGTACAGCTATTACTAGAGGCCAACGTGAGTTTATTAATACAAATCATACCGGCCTAAATGAGTTTCCTTCTCTGATGGAATAATCTTATGTGGTAGATAACAGGATTGTAATGAATCGCATGATGTGAGCATCATATATCTTGACAGCACTGACTCTCCCAAGCCCTGCTATCTTTCTTTTGCTGTGGAAAGAGGAATAGTTTGCAGCTCTATTTCTGATAATATCACTTTGCTGTCAGCTTGCTGTGATACCCTTTCCATTTAGTGTTTCCATTCACATGACTTTTCCTGCCATATCCAAAAACAAGATAAAATACACTCTTTGTTCATTGTTCTTTTGCTGCTGCTTACTTTGCTCTTTCGTGTTTCTTAACCTCTCAAGCTATCACTCTTTGTCAGTTTCTCCATTCAGTTCGTCATTTTTTGTGTGTGTCAGGAGCGACTTGAGAAACTGCAAGTAGCTTCTGATGTGAGAGAATTAGCTATCTGCAAGGACGTTGTCCAGGGGATGCCTGGATGTCTTGAAGTTTTACCATCCTTGTGGGAGCTTCTCTCATGTCCCCGCATGGGGAGCTGGAGCTGACAGACGGAGCTCAACCTGCTTTCCCCAGATTTGAACCACTGACATCTCAGTCAGCAGTCCTGCCGGGACAAAGGTTTAGCCCACTGAACTACCGGGGGCTCCATATCCAGTTCACCTGACTGTACTTTACCTGCAATCTCTGATCAATCAGTCAGCTCTTCTAAATTTGCAACTATCAACACTAATTGTCCATTTCTAACTGGACAATCACCTTTTATGCAAAGTATTACCCCTCCTGCATGCAGCACTTATTTTGTTTTATTTTATTTTATTTATACCTTGCCTTTCTCCCCGAAGGCACTCAAGGCGGCTAACAACTTTGATCACTTTTAAACAAAGTGAATACAACTGTTAAAACAATTAAATATTACTATATGTGTGGTTAAAGGTACAGTTAAAACATAATAAATGGCATTTAAATGCATTTTAAACACATTTGATGCCAATGTAGTTATTATCTGGACCTCTATTAGCTGAGATCATTTGCATGACAATTACAGGGAGCAGCCAGTAAAAATGGCTTAGACACAACAGTAGTCAACAATAAAACCACCAAACAAGATCACCACACTGAACATTCACATATAATGTCTTTGAGAAATGCTCCTGTTCTCCACTGTTTTTAATTTAAAAACCAAAACTGGCACCTAGATATCTGGAACATAAGAAATCCTCCATTATCATTAAGTACGAATGCTGTTGCTTACATATAAAAGTAGCAGCATTGGTGCCCACAATGCACAAATAAGCAGAATGAAAAAACCTTGCAGTTTGCAGAAGTACACAACTTCAAGGTGGGGGGAGATCCTAAGTATACTATTGGCCAACGTATATAACAATTTGTTATATTTTCATAAGGAAAGATAGCTTCCCACTCTTGCTCACATAAGGAAAGCGTCGCCCACTCGGGAAGCCTACTACAACATCATCCAACGCCTGCCGTGAGGTTTCTTTCCATGAAGATTGCTCTAAGCATCACAGGATGCTTATTTTGAGCCATGTGATGAGGTGAAGAACTAAGAAGGTTCAGAACCTGTATGAAGGTGTTGTAGAGAAATAGTTGGGAGAGAGAATGGAATAGGAATATATTGAGGAGAAAGGTATGTATGGATGACTGACTGGAACAATGAATAGAAGCCCACCGCCCCCATATTCAAGTTTTTAAAATCTTTCCTTTTTGGGACGAATAGCGGCGGTGAAAATGAGTCTATTGCCAAGGTTGTTGTACCTGTTTCAAAATTTGCCCATAATAAGGAGTAACAAAATATTTACCACCTGGAACAAGGAAATATCAACATTCCTGTGGAAGGGAAAAAGGCCCCGTATAAACCATAGAATAATGGTCGACAAAAAACAAAGAGCGGGGTTTGGCTTGCCAGACCTGAAGAGTTGTCATGATGCATGTGCCCTGATGTGGGTTAAAGAGTGGATCTCACTGAGAAACGAAAAATTACTAACTTTAGAAGGGTTTAACCTCAGATTAGGATGGCACGCATACATATGGTATGGCAAGACAAAAATTGAGAAGAATTTCGGAAATCACTTTATCCGATCAGCCCTGATAAAAATATGGCAGAAGTACAAATTACGGTTCTACACAGAAACTCCCCTTTGGATATCCCCAGTGGAAGCAGAGCAAAGGAGGCAACAAGGGTGGAAAAAATGGGTGACATACAAGGATATTTTGAAAAGGGAGAATGGACAATTCAAACTAAGGTCACAAGAAGAATTGTCCCCAATAATAGGGGGTATATCCTGGCTGCAGTACTTTCAAATTAAAAAAATGTTTGACAAAGATAAAGAAACTGGGTTTAACAACAAAGTGGACTTCTGGGAAAAATTGATTGTTGCAGATACAAAGATTATAACAAAACTCTACAATAGACTGATTGACTGGGAGACGGAGACAGAAAGCATAAAAAATTCGATGGTGAAATGGTCTAACAACATAGGAAGATCGATCAAATTACAAGAATGGGAGAAGATTTGGACAAAAAAGTTAAAATATACATATGCCTCAGACTTAAAGGAAAATTGGATGAAGCTATTTCATCGGTGGTATATCACCCCCCAAAAAATTGGTATCATGTATAAAAAAGCTTCATCCAAGTGTTGGAAATGCCAGTTACATGCTGGCAGTTTCTTCCACATGTGGTGGTCGTGTCCCAAAACAACAGCATATTGGAGAATAATCCATAAAGAGGTACAATCTATTTTAAATAAGAAGTTTCCACTGCGGCCAGAATACTACCTACTGGGGATAACAGATGAAGATATAAATTTGGATAAAAATGATGACAAACTTTTTTTTTACATGTCTACTGCAGCAAGGATCACCTTCGCCAAACTATGGAAATCAGATAAGGATGAATGGCTGGACAAAATTTTGGACATTAAGAACATGGACAGACTAACTTTTCTTTTGAAAAGGAATGCCCCAAATGCCAGGATACAGACAGACTGGACACAAATAGATGAATATCTTACGAAGAATTAAGTAAATAATAGCAAAAGGAATTTATAATGGACTATGAAAATAACTCCACTCGACGGAGAATGGAAGCCACCATGTAGATAGTTTCAACTCACACCTCTTACTATTCTATACTTGATCTTTAGCTCTATCTTATTCTATATAATTACTATTTTCCCTAATCTCTCACCCCCTTTCCCCTACCCAAGACCAGTTATATAACGTAACTGTAATTTCTTTTCTAGTTCTTTACAAAACATGTAACTAAGTATATTTCAAAACCTGAATAAACATATTTCTAAAAAAACCCAAAAAAACATTTTGTTTATGAATGTTGGCATTTGCTCATACCTAGAAAAGCAGATGGTGAGACTGTCCCATTGCTCCTGGCTACCATGACGCTGATCCCTGTCTCCACAAAGGGTACAGAGAAGTCTACAATTTGGGAGCGCTCCTCATTGATGGTTAGGGATCCAATGGCCATGTCTGCTCGCTTGTAGTACACCTTGAAAAATGAGAAATATAAAATGAAAGTGACATAACATCTCCTTACACACAGAGAGAACGAGCTCTACATGATAAAGGAAAGTATTTCATACGTGTGGATTCCTTCCCTTGTATTTTTTTAAAATGAAAAACAGATACTGAGACCAGGTGTGCAAACCTAGCAGCTGCACTTTCTCCATGGTTGCACAGTAGAAGCAGTGAGAGAAGGCAGACAACATCTGCCAGCTTTGAGCCTCCTATTTCTCCTGTGCTTGTCTTCCTACATGGTTTCTGCACCTCTGGCCTATTGCCTCCTGCTTTTCATTATCTACACTGGCACAACACTCCAATAGGAATTCAGTCTGTGGCTACAGAGATATTTACATTTACCTGATGAGTAACCAATTGTTTTGAATTAACTCGACTTCCTTCTGCATGAGCATGCACGAACATTTCAAAGGAGCCTATTCACCTGAAAACAACAGTTAGTAGTTGTTCTTAGATCTCTTTCACACTACACAATTATGGTACTTTATTTGCTACTTTATTTGCTATGTCTCCACCCTATAGGATCTTGGATATATAATTTTGTGAAGTACTTAAAATTACCTGCCACAAATCTCTGAAACTTCACCAGACGATAAACTCCAGGATGCTATAGGATGGAGACATGGTAGCTAAGCTGGTTGCTCCTAGGTTCTGGAACTTCCTTTCTAGGCAGTCAAGGATGGCTCTTCCTCACTGTCCTTTTATCAGGAAGCAAAGTCTTTTTAATTCCAACTGGTATTTGAGAACTAAAGGTTTTAAAGGAAGAGCGTTTGAAATTGTGCAGAACTATATTAACTGTGCTATTTTAAGTTGCAATTTACCGTGTGTATTTGTTATAAGTACTTTGTTTTCCCTCACTGTTTTAACTATGATGTACTCTGCCTCAAGCCACAAGGACATAATTGCTTTCTAACATTTAATTCTATATTTCATATTGTTTTCATGTAATTGTAGTAGTGGCAGTACTAGTAAAATAAACACGCAAATAGCTATAATTATAAAGTGTACAAGAGAGCTCAGTCTCAGCTAGAATGTAAATTCTTTTCTTCACTTATCTTGTCCCAAGAAGAACCTCTTCTCAGTGAGAAAAGACAATCCCGCCTTTTGAACTGAAGTCTAAATCATGCCCCTCCATGGTTTGTTGTTGTGGCCATTCAAGACATGAGAGTGTTTGACTGCCCCAAGGTCATTTAGTGGTTTTCCATGATTGAGCAGGAATTGAACCCTGGTCTTCAGAGTTGTCCTCTCTGGCATTACTTCGCGAACGAAGATTCTTAGGAAGGAATCATCCCACACTTTTTACAAGCACGTTGATGACTAAAAAATTTGGATGTGTCCTTTGAGCCTGTGCAATGGATTTTTCTGGTGGAGCACAGCATGCACAGAACTGGCCTCACCCTTTAAACCAAAGGTTCGTCTGCCGGGGCCTAGCAAGCTTAGACGGTGGCAGCGAGGTCCTCATGTCGTAGGTTTCATTAGAGTTTCCTTCTCTTAGATGGTTGACCTTACAGGGTTAGACAAGCACCATCTGCCCGGGTTTGAATTTAGAGTTTTCCTTCTCTTAGGATGGTTGCCAAAAGGCTAGAGAGCCCATCCTGCCCATTGACGCTCTTTGTCAGACCCTTCGGTTGTGACCTGACTGGCATGGGAGGCCCTACCAGTGACTATTATGCCACCACCAGCATAGCTCACAACTTCATTAGGGTATGCAAGCCTCTCCCCCTTGACAAGGGGGCGCCAATGGAGAGGAATTGTAGCTCAACACTAAAACCACTGCACGCTGTATAAGGCCAAAATCTTATTGCTCCATTCAGATACCAACACCTGCCTCAATCTATTTTAAGTTGAAATTTACCTGTGTGTATTTGTTATATGTACGTTGTTTTCCCTCACTGTTTTAACTATGATGTGCTCTGCCTCAAGCCACAAGGACAGGTGGATAATAAGTCATCGTCATCATCATCATCTTGCTGTCCCAATCCACTCTGTCCCACTGGAGCTTCTTAGAGCAAGTTCTTTCACCTATGGATGGCAGGTCCATGCTCCCCATAACCACGCTGCACAGCACCCTCTCCTTCCTCTGCTACATACTTTGGTTCATTACCCAGAGTATGCAGCATCCTCTCCTAGGAATCATCCTTTAACTTCCAGTAGGCTTCTATTCCAAATGATATCTCCCAGTCAAAGAAATCCTATTACTGTAATATTTTGAGGAATAGGGAGAGGCTTGGTTGCATCAAATGACCACTTTAATTTTCCAAAGCTAAGAGAAATTGCTTGAAGAATTTGATCACCACTGCTAAGGGAAAAAATGTTTCTGAGGCTAGTGTAGATCACAGATTCTTCCTGGCTTTTCAGAATCCTTACCACTTTCTCTCTTGTGGAAATATTTAATAACCGGAATCCTGGACCAAAACAAATTCTTATTTGTGCGGTGGGGGGTGGGATGCACCCCATTAAATGCAATGCTGTATGTCTAATAATACTCCTTGCTTGATTTCTGCAAGGCTCTATTTTTTTCCCTCTTAGAGATGTTTAGCTATTTTTGTCAACGCACAACACAATCAGGACGCTTAGTGCTGCTCTGCTGACTCACAGTAAGTTGAGCTGCACTAGTTCAGATGGATTTATGACTTCTTCCTGGGGCTGTGGCAATATAAAGCTGAATTTGGAATAATGTCTCAATATTTTTATTTCATTTCCAACTGTCCAGATAAAACGGTTTCCTTCAGCCATACCTGTTTGCATCTAGTGAAAGGCACAAGCTCTAATAAATGCAATGTTCAAGCTACCTGATTTGGTACCCATCAAGGATTCAATTGCAAAGTTATAGCACTACAATTCCATTTTAACTGCCATTATAACATCTTATAGCATCCTAAGAAGGAAGGAAGGAAGGAAGGAAGGAAGAAAGGAAGAAGGAAGAGCGAACGAAGGAAGAAAGGAAGAAGGAAGAAAGGAAGGAAGGACTTTTAGAATTCCCAGTCAGAGAACTCTCATAAATCATTTGACTACAATTCCCAGGCTTTTGTATGAAGTTGTCATGGTGGTAGATGACAACTTCATACAAAACTGGAATTTTTCACCATGCTATAATTGCATGATGCAAAAAGGCCTGAGTTTTAAATTCTAGAGGCTGTCCCTTCTCCAAATGTATCAGAGGCCTGGTGTAATTCCAAAAATATGGGGCCCTTTCGTTAACTTATATAAGTTATCCTATGACTAGTGCCCTACAAGTTAAAAAAGCAGAAAAGATAATAGATAGCAGCACAAAAGTCTTCAAGTGTGAACCTATTTGCAGCTTGTCAAGTTCAGCATGAGAAAAACAGCCTGATCCTATTGCATTTTATCACCCATAGTCTAAGCACCCTGCAAACCAGGAGTGATAATAGAAGCTTTAGGAGACTCATAAAGTGAATGGGAAAAGAGCCTCTCCTTTTCTATTTCAGTACTAGAGCATATATCCAGTGAGAGACCTGAACCAAATGCTTTAGTTGAACCAATAACCCTCCAGCTCAAGTCCCACATCTGGAATTTTTTTGCACATTAGTTAATTTATCTCAGTGGTCCTGAACCTGTGGGTCCCCAGATGTTTTGGCTTTCATTTCACAGAAATCCTAACAGCTGGTAAACTGGCTGGGATTTCTGGAAGTTGTAAGCCAAACACCTGGGGATGCACAGGTTGAGAACCACTGGTTATATCTATTCCTCAGCCTATAGGAATTACAGGGAATATTTCTAAGAGATTTTGATTTTTAGGGTCTTTATCCACCTACCTCTCCAATCATGCCATTCCAAAAACCATCCACTATTTTCCCATGTTTCCCATTTGTCACCAGGTAGAGATCATAGGAAAATTTGACAGTCTTGGCCAACTTCTTTAAGATATCAATGCAAAAGCCTTTGCAGCAGAGCTTGGTATACGAATCCATGGGTCCGTCTCCACTGAAAGAAGAATGTTAAAAGAAGTTTATAGAGCATGGTGATTTAGTACTTTTCTCTCTTTGTTATGATTATACCAAATCTGAAACTTTGTATTCAAGGCAGGCGTAATAACTGTTATGAAAAAAAAATCTCTTATTCAACACGGCAGTATCAAAACATTCTGAACCAAACTCTTTGGGTCTTTGCTTATCTACTCAAAGCAACATTTTAGCTATTGACTCCTCTGCTCTGCTTCAGAGGAGCTGTAACTCAAAAGCCAGATGGACTTGGCAGCCTCAGGTGCCCACCACAGTCTGAAGTGCTGCTGCCTTCATAAAAACACATTAACGGAGAATCAGAAAGAGATTAGCATGACACTGAATAATGGAGCATGTCCCAATAAGAGGATATGGAATTTTCTTGTAAAACGTGCTGTATAACTGAGTTAGTAGCAATAAAGGCTGATGTTCTCACCTTTGTTACCTCATGAGTACCTCTTTGTATCTGATGGCCATTACAGAAGACAGTTAAATACACATAAACGTTCATACTCACTCCAGCTGTCAACATGTCTTTCCCCTCTAATTTCACCCTAAGCTATTGTGAAGTTCTGGAGCAGGCTGCTTGTGTGGAGTGGGCATAAGGGAATGGAAAGGTAGGAGGATGAGAATAAATGGTGGAAAACAAGCTCCACAAATGTCTCATTGCTGGCAGAACTGATAAAGATGGAAGAATTGAGGTAATATCTCCTAAATCATGAGGAACCGTTAAAATAGAGGGTGTAAACACCACCATAAATAGAATGCCTTTATCTTGCATTTAGTACTTAGGAAACATTGCTAAACTTCTAGAGAGGAAGCATTCTCAGCTTACCACCAGGAGAGATGCTAATAACATTCTTCAGAAAGGCAGCTGCGGGGTACCACCTCTTTCAACAAATCAGCAGGCAGAAGAGATCATTCCTCCAAGGAACAGTGGAAACATTAGCACTCCCTTCTGGTACAGGAAAAGCACTGTGCAGTCCTGTAGGAGAACCTCCATGTTTCAACTTACAATATGACTTGCTAAATTTTTTGCATGGTTTGCCATTCCAACCGAAGTCTCAACTTTTTCTGAGACATTTTACAAGTTAGGGAACATTGACATTCCATGACTCATGCCCTGCTATGCTTATTTCCCAGAGTCATATTTATTTATTTATTTACTTACTTACTTACTTCATTTATATTCTGCTCTTCTCACCCCGAAGGGGACTCAGAGCGGATTACAGTACATATACTTGCAGACAACCCCTTGCAGTTCAACACATATAGACATATTTTTAGACATACTGTATATTGACGAACATAGATGAACAAAGAGGCAAACTTCTGGCCACCAGGGGGAGCTGACACACTCCTCATCTCTCTCAGCATTTTTTTCCAGCATTACTTGTTCTTCCGCAATCTTCAGCGACTCCTGGAATTCTTATGGCTTCATAAATCAATCAAAATTTGCATCCCCACTTAATGTGGTACCTTTATCTCCTACTTGACAAATGAACTGTCTTTCGGGCTGCAAAGGTCGACAGCAGGGTACACTTAAGGTCGGGCATCCACCCCGACTCGGACAGGCCTCAAACTCAGGTCAGAGAGATCTTATGCAGCTGACACTTAGCCAGCTGCGCCACTTCCCGGTGCCTATCTGTTCAAAAGGCTTGTGGAGGATTGAGATGAGAATTTGCCTAATTCTGCAGTTAGACAGAATTGGATGATGGCTTCAGGCAGCATGTAGTTAGGGTTACCTTGCTGCATGTAGGATGGGGTCCTAGTCTTTCTAATAACACATTTTTAAAAGATAAAGTGTAAGGTTATGCAAAGTAAAATTAAATGGTATTTTCTTTCTTACCCCACCCCTGGCAACCCACCTTTCAGCTGATGAATCTCCCCATCAACACAGCCACTTACTGGCTGCTGAAGAGTAGGACAGTGATGGCAGGGAATCATCCTGCTATGTCCCTACAGCTGGACATACAGCCCCGCCACCACCCTTCAGTGCTGTGCATCCAGCTATGAGACATTTTCCTGCCGGTCCTCCCTTGATAGTCTGCTCAAGTCAGGCATTGTGCATAACACTGAGAAAGGCATTTCAGAATTTCTGTTCCTGTAACAAATGAATGCCTTCTGCCAGTTTTCAACCTGAACTGACTTTAGAGAAAGAAGTTAACTGTTCCTTCATACAACCTTGACCAGAGAACCACAGAACTGCAAAAGACAGTTGATTAATAGCAATAGGCAAACTTTTCAGGTTGAGTCCCAACAGGGTTTGTGCCGGCCAGCCTAATTGCCATCCTCATCTTCCCAGCTAGTTGGTTCCGAGGAATAGTCATAGCCTTGAAATTTTCAGGCTGGGTTGCCACACATAGGCTGTCCTGGAAATATAACTGATGATCACACTCACCAGCCAGCCTGTTGGGAAACACTCCAATTCTAAGGCAATAGAACTAGATGGGACGACACTGCTCCAGGGACTTCTTCTAGTGTCAGGAGTTTCAACTAGGTCTGAAGGCCAGAGGCATTGCACTGATAAAACGGGTGGGGTGGGGTGGCTAGACAACACTTGCCGAGAATGTGAGCTGAATCACATCATCAGCTGAAAAACATAGGTTAAAAAGGCGTGCTTAAAATCTGAGATCAGCACTCAAGAAAAACACAGGACTTCATTGTGATACACTGTGTGGACTGCTCCAGTGCATGTGCGCATTCTATAATCCCAAAACAGCTGATGAGGGCTGTAAACAGATGGAGCCATGGACACACAGGTTGCTAAATGGAAGCACAAATGGAAAGCAATTCCCATGATAACTATTTGCAACCATTCCTTTGTTCTCAAATTTATGAAAGTAATCAGAGCTTGAATTTACACAGTGGGCACCAGCATGGCAGGCAAGTAACCCCAAAGGGAAATGGGATTCAAGAAGACAAACATAAAGGCAGCAGGAGGGTAAGGAAAGATGACAAGAAATATCCTTGCGTGTACATTCTTATATCCTCATCAGTGTTTATGAGGTCCAGCTCATCTCAAAGAGTCAATAAAAAAATTAAAAGAAAACTTCAGGCGGATATTCCATGTTCATTTTGCAGATTTCTAAAACCAGCTACAAACAAACCTTCCAGGACGGTAGAGGACTATTCACTGGGAATGACAGCTCTGAGTTTGGACTTGCTTTCAAGTACCATGATTTTTTGCCCCACTTCTTTGTCCCGAATTATGAAGCTGTCTGGAAAGGCCCTCAGTGAATGAGCAATTCCCTTGTATGCAGACGTAGTGATGGGAAAAATTGTACTTAATTGAATTTCCTCCTGTCTTAAAGTCTGTGAAGAAGGACCCTTGGGAAAAAGAAGGATGGGGGAATACCGATGATGACACCGATTTTCTGGATCGTTCGGTCTGGTTTCAGGCCTGAGCACAGTACTGAGACGGCTTTGGCCGCCTTGGTGGATGACCCCCGCAGGGAACTGGACAGGGGGAGTGTGACCTTACTGGTTCTCTTGGATATCTCAGTGGCTTTCGATACCATCAGCCATGGTATCCTTCTGGGTCAACTTTCTGGGATGGGACTTGGGGATATGGTTTTACTGTGGCTTTGGTCCTTTCTGGAGGGTCATTCCCAGATGATAAAGCTGGGTAACACCTGCTCGGACCCCTGGTCATTGACTTGTGGGGTTCCGCAAGGTTCCATTCTGTCCCCCATGCTTTTTAACATCTATATGAAACTGCTGGGAGAGGTCATCCAGAGTTTTGGAGTGGGGTGCTATCTCTATGCGGATGACGCCCAACTCTATTACTCTTTTCCACCGGACTCCAAAGAAGCCCCTCGGATGCTGGACCAGTGCCTGACTGCCCTGTCGATCTAGATGTGGGCAAACAAGCTGAAGATCAATCCTGACAAGACAGAGGTCCTCCAGGTCCTCCATGCTTGACAGGGTTGCACTCCCCCTGAAGGTGCAGGTCTGCAGCTTGGGGGTCCTCCTGGACTCAGCGATGACGCTTGATGCACAGGTGTTGCTGGTTGCCGGGAGGGCCTTTGCACAGTTAAAACTTGGGCGCCAGCTGCGACCACACTTCGCAAAGCCTGATCTGACCATGGTGGTCCATGCCTTACTTACCTCTAGATTGAACTATTGCAATACACTCTACATGGGGCTTCCCTTGAAGACGGCCCGGAAACTTCAATTGGTCCAATGATCGGCAGCCAGACTAATAACCGGGGTGAATTACAGAGAGCGGTCATCCCTCCTGTTTAAGGAGCTCCATTGGCTGCTGTTCATCTATTGGTCCCAATTCAAGATGCAGGTCATCACTTATATAGCCCTGAAAAGTTTGGGAACCACCTACCTTTGTGACCGTATCTCCTACCACAAACCTATGCAATCTCTTAGATCTTCTGGAGAGGGCATTCTTTTGCCCCTTCCTCTTTCTCAGGCTCGACTTGTGGGAACGAGGGAGAAGGCCTTCTCCGTTGTGGCCCCCTGCTTTTGGAACTCACTGCCTAGGGAGATTAGGCAAGCTCCTACCTTAGTTGCTTTCAAGAAAGACCTGAAAAGTTGGCTCTTCCGATGTGCCTTCTGAGAGTGACCACTCAACTCATTTGGTTGTTTCTTCCTACAGTTGTCCTCAGAATATAGCACCTTCTCCTGTCCCCTATAAAGGTCAAATCCCATTGCTCCTCCCTTTGGGGCTAATTTTTTAAAAAATAAATGCACTTTTATCCATATCTTGCCCAGGGTTTTAACCTTTTAACCTTTTACCTCATACATCTGGCCTGCCCTCTGTGTTTCGATTTGATGATGCTATTTTATGTGGTTTATTGTATTTCTTATTTTATATATTTTGTTATGTTGTATTTTCTTGTTTACTTTGTGTTCTATCATGTTGTATTATTTTGGGCTTGGCCTCATGTTAGCTGCCCCAAGTCCCCTTTGGGAAGATGGTGGCGAGTTACAAATTATTATTATCATTATTATTATCACTAAGTTTTAGTTAGCTAACATCATTGGTTTGTTAAACCTAACTACATGTTGTCTTTTTTCTTCTAAATCAGAAGTGAAAAAACTGAAATCTTAACTGACTGGTAACTTTTCCACTAGTCAAGGTAATTCCACATCTGATATCTGAGAAGAGAACAAATTGTATTTCAGACTAGCAGCAAAGATTCTTGCAGCCATTATTCAACGTTGTTTGTATAAGTATTATGTGAATATTTAAAATATCTCAATTTAGATTATTTTCCCCCTTCCAACTCCTGATGTTCTTTTAGAAGGAATCTTGGTTCCCTGTGCTGGAACCTGTGGGAGATTCATATTCTTTTCCTGGCTCGAAACAGATTCAAGGAAGTATGCTGAATCACACACTGAGTGAAATGCAATGTCAGGAAAGATGACTCACTACAGCAGCGTCCCTCAAACTGGTCTCCTCCAGTTGTGTTGAACTACACTATCCATCATTTCCAGCTAGCACTGGCCATATCAGAAGTGGTGATGGGAATTATAATCCAACATGTCCAGAGTATGCCATTAGGTGATCCTGGATTTTCACACCCATCCTTTGAGTTAGGATATTAGCAAAACGTTCCACATCTGAAAAATGAACATCACTGCTCCTTTTCCCTGCTTCCTCCCATTCAACATGCATCAGACTGGAGGTGGCATGGCAAGTATGATCTGCTTTATTTACACAAGTTCTGATAGAAAGGTACACTTCTCCATTCCAGATATTCTCACAAAATCAAAAGATTGTATCTATTCTTAGGAGGCATTTTCACTACCACTGTTAGGTTACAGTAATCAAATTTGCAGTGCAACAGTATCTAGAGGACTACAACAGTACAGCAGAAACTTTAATTTGCTTAAGCCCTATTTGTAGGCTTGGTTATCATACAATCCTGGCATTATTTGAGCCACCTACCTTGCAACTAGATGTGTCTATTCACACTACACAATTATAGCATTATTATCTCACTTTAACTTAGATGCGTTGATCCATGTAATCCTGAGATTTGCAGTATAGGACAGGAGCTTAAAACTGTTAGGCAGGCAGCTCCTCTAGCACCTCTGAACAAAGTTCAAAGTCTTTCGTTTCATAGGATGGACTCACTGTGAAATAATAGCACTATAATTAGAGAATAATAATAGCACTACAGTTATGAGGCATGAATGGGACTTGTGAAGTGTGGATCTCCATCTCTCATCTTGTCAGAGTCATGCCTAGATTGTGCCTATCTGTATTGTTTTGCCCTTCCTTGATGAAAAAGAAGGCACATAGAAATACTAACTAAAATGTAGTGGCCTGTAAAACATACAGTATTGTTTTAAAAAGGAGAACATGAGCTATCTTGAAAAGCAAGCCAGAATAGTGTAGTGCTGTGGTTCTCAACCTGTGGGTCCCCAGATGTTTTGGTCTTCAACTCCCAGAAATCGTAAGAGCTGGTAAACTGGCTGGAATTTCTGGGAATTGTAGGCCAAAACACCTGGGGACCACAGGTTGAGAATAACAACAACAACAACAACAAATTAATTTTTGTACCCCGCCTCCATCTCTCCGAAGCAACTCGGGGTGGCTTACATGGGGACAAGCCCAATGAACCGATGTGGTGGTTTGATCATTGGTATATGACTCTGGAGACCAGAGTTCAAATCCCTTCTTGGCCATAGAAATCCACTGTTTGACATGAGGCAAGTGAAACTCTCCCAGCCTCAGGGAAAGGCAAAGGGAACCCCACCCCAACAAACCTTGCCAAGAAAACTGCAGGGTTGCCTTGCAGTTGCCATCATCAGAAATGTCTTGAAGGCGAACAATAATAACACAGAAGTTTGCTGGAAAGTCAAGTTGGGGGGAAATTGTATTTCTTTACCATTCAACTCTAAAACTGAAGACAACTTTATACCTCCTCTAAGTTTGCTCCACAAATTCCTGTAATTAACCCATCTTTCAATTCCCCCCTTTCTCCTCCTTTACCTCTCAGTGTGGTTGGGCTGCTTCCGGCAAGGAACGGTATTACGGACACAGACTCCTGTGGAAGGATCTGTGTTCTCCACAATCACAAAAGGTCTTTCCTCCAGAGTGGCAACTGTGAGGTGACGATTGTCTGCCATGGGCTGCAGGAAGGATCCATAGCGTGGCCAAACAGGGTATTTCATCTGGATGACCCCCTTCTCCCATTTCCCCACCTGGGCAAGAAATTTAAGAAGATCACATGAGAAGAGTGCCCTGGCTGTGCAATGTCATTTTGAATTGTACACAATCAATCAGGACATATTTAGCAAATGAAATAAGGAAGGGAGACAAGAGAGTCAAATGTATGTATTGCTTTATAGTTCAAAGACAGAACAATACGATGTAATGACTCCAGAAAACAAAAGAAAGCAGTCAAAATTGTGGAGCATCAGAATTGAAAGCTAAAGGCAACCTTTACCCTTTGTAGACAAAACCAGCTTCAGTCTCCAGACAGTTATAATCTAGAACAATTCATCAGACAATTTGATGATAATGACAGGCCAACAGGCAAAGGAGGGCAGGTAACATTCAGCTTGTTTTGTCTAGACAGAGAAGACAGATGTTTTATTTCTTCCCCACACCAATTAAATGGAGGCATTTTTGGACACCCATTCCTGCTGCAAGGAACTATATGAGAGAACATTTATTATTTTAGAAATAGATTTTGTGATATTCACTTTAAATGCGCTGGACTTTTAAAAGTCCTAGTGGAAACTGACTGAATAGGATAATTATTTATAGAGACTGCACATAAACTGGATCGTAACTTGCAGGCAGAAGGCATTTGGATTTAAAATGGAGAAAGTGTGGAGCGGTTTCCTTTTGTTTAATAGCGTATGCCCAGCTCCAGAAACTAGGTGGAATAAAGCCTGGCTTACTGCTCACCCCAGGTCTCCTGCTCCCCATCTGCCATCTCATTTGTAACCCTGTTACTTAGGCATTGCAGCCAACAGCTGAGTAATGTTCTCACCAGAAAGCTTGAGGGCGAGTATTTGAATTGCTTCCCTGGAGAAGCCAAACCCTACTCCTTATCATAGGCAAGAGGAAAAACATGACCATGATATGGATTAAAATGAGCATTCCATACAATTATGCACTGAACAGAAATTTTAGAATGTCTTCGCTACTCCAACTGCACATGCCTAATGAGTCAACACTATTGTTTTACCAGATCAATAAAATAAAATGAGTATCATTGGTGTTTTATTCTACAAAATGCACACAATTATTCTACATTGTTCCAATAAAAATACCATTAAAATATGATCTTGTTTTCTATTTGGTATAATTTTAATGTTCTATGGCAACAGAAACTATGTAATAAACTGATCAAACCAGTGTCATCGTAGAGCAAGAACACTTAATATGAGAGAAGTTGCCAAAACATGAGTTTTCCTGTTCAAAATATAATTTGGAGTCTCATAATGTTGGCCTAAAATTTAAGATGACCATTACATTTCACTCCTAATGCCCACAAACATGCACCTTGACTTTCAGTCCTAGCGAGAGGAAAAGTATGAAACTCAATTAGGCAAGATAGCCAAGATCTTATTTGATGTTGGCACAATGTAAAACTTCACCTGCATGCTTATACTGGTAATCTGGAGGATACTTGTCCAGTGCTAGTTCCAGACCCTTGCCACTCAGAAGGCTCTTTCTACTGTCATGAACCTCCTTGACCTGTGGCAGTGCAGAGCCTCAAAGTAAAGCTGCTAAAAACAAACCTAACATGCAGGTAAAATCATGTAGACAATCAAGCACATGATTGATTTTTTAGGTAGAAATTCCTAGAGATAACCCTTTTAATAAGATCTGTGAATCATCCAATCTGCAAAAATCAAAACTGCAAAGTGGAGGGGTTGTACTATCAGTTATTTAGAAAATGTAACCAAAAAAAGCATGATCTCATTAGTGTTAAGTCATTTTTAAGTTCTACTGATTTCTTTGTTTGATCCTTTTCCTTTTTTTTGGAACAGCAAAGTCTATTTCTAACTTGCAAGCAGAGTTGATTGAGAAGGCAATGGAACAATCAAAGACATAAAATTGGATGCATACGTTTTCATAAATCATGGTGAAGAAAATTGATATCTGCACCAGAGTTGTTTACTGGAATGATCTCAAAGGTTTTTTGTTTTACTTTGTGCATCCTTTAGAGTCAGGAACTTTTAAATAGCGTTAGAGTGGATGTCAATAAAGGCAATACACTCTATAGTCATAATGGCTACAATGCCAAATCAACTATCCATTCAAATTCTTCTTAGGATGGCTTGTCTTCCAAGTCTTTTTTAATTTTTTTTAAACATGATTTTTATTTATTTTCAGTATATTGTTTTATTTACAAAAAAACTAGGAATGGAAAAGAAGATAGGAAACTTGTAGAGGCAACTCCACCTTGTGTTCTCAATAATGTTGGAAGACTCTTTCATCAATTGTTGTTCAATTGATGCTGTTGAATCCTTTGTTGGTTCAATGTACTTTATTCAATTTAAGAAGTCAATCGTTGTTAATTTTAGATTTTTCAAGTAGACCATTAATGGTTCCCAATATTTTTTGAAAGTATTTGCATCCTGATTCTGTAGCCATCTGGACAGCTTGTCCATTTAAGAGAGTTCCACGAGCTTTGTTTTCCATTATTCCACTGTTGGCATTGTATGTTTTGCAAATAATATCTTGACCGCTGATACCATATATTGAAAAAAATCTCTCTTATTCTTTTGAAATTAATTTATGAATGAGACCTAATAGTCTGTAAAACATCTACAGATGTTTGACATAAGCTCCAGTTCCGTTGGCCTCCAGAGTCTCCACGTGGCCACTTGCTTAGTCTATCTATCTCTTTGGAATGTAAACAATCTCAAGGCCTTCTCCCTCTTCACAGGTATTTCATATAAATTTATTTATTGTTAGTATTTTTTCTCTTTTTTGGTGGTGGTGCGAAAGTCTCTCTTCAGTTTTATTCCCTTTATTGGCCATCTGTCAGGGGTACTTTGTGCTTTTCCTGCAATGCAGGGGATTGAACTAGATGGCCCATGTGGTCTCTTCCAACTTTATTATTCTATGATTCTATGAACTTCTTAATAGTTAAACCCTTTTAAAGTTCTCATTGAATCATCTTATGGTTAGACCTGCGGTTGGCAGTTGAAGTTTGGAGTTTGCTTTTTCCTTCTCCTTTCACTTCTCACCCTTTCTCTTCTGATTGTAGTGTAGATATCCTAAAAGGCTTTTTTGCTGGGGCTAGTGGTTTTTCTCCCTCCCCTTTGCCATTCCTTTTCCACCACTGCCAATTGCAGCCTGGTAAAGAAACAGCTCTGATGGGTGATGAGGGATTGCCCTCATCGGGTTCTCCTTCAGGATCCCTTATTCCTCAAACCGGGTAATTTGGAGTGTCAAACAGCTCCCCTATAACAGGCTCCAGACAAAGTGCCCTATGGAGAATCTAGACCTACATTGATCACCTTGCTATCTTGCCAGATTTTTTTTGAAAGTTATCAAATTTTGGGAATCTCATGACATTTTTATCCAGTTTGAAAATTAAGTTTGGCTGCCAGACCTTTTGCACCAGTGAAACATGATATTTACTATTTGGAATCAGGTATTCTTGTGGTTTTTCAAATTTGAGAATATTATAATTCTGCCTTCTACAAAGCTTATTTTGAGGCAATTAACTGGTGATTCCAAATTTTAGCTCTCAAATTACTTTTGTTTTTCTCCATAATGAGACCTCGAATCAGCTCATCAAAGAATGATCGAGGAAGAAGATGTGAATTGATAGTTTTAAAGTACATTTGTTTCCCTTTCCTCTAATTCAGCATTTTCCCAATCTTTAAATCCATTGACAACTGAGGGAAATCACCAAAAAAGTATATTCTAACATTGCAGAACCAGGCATATTTTTTCTGCATATAGCATTCTGTTTTTTATTCCAATGGAAATATTGACAACATCAAAGTAATCATTGTTAAGATACACAGGAGAGCATTTCAACATCCCAGGGACAATCATATCATGAAAAGGAAGTGTCGGTGAGAAGCATTTACATAAACAACAGGGCTTACTTAATTAACACCCGTATTATTCCACTGACAGCATTTATCTCCTTCAGAGTAGTGATGGCAAGCTTCCAAACAGAGTGCAAAACCAACCAGAACTATTTAGAAACACAATATATTAGACAGGATAATTATACTCCCACATATACCAGCAACAGTAGTGTTTATCTATCACAAGCAAATACTTGTTTTTATCGCTGACTTCTGAAGGCAGAATATAATGACTCTGCAAAAATGAAGTAATGGGGGGGGGGGGGGCACAGAAGAATGCTAGTGATCTCCTCCCTATAACTCATAATGTTTTGTAGGATTAATTAGCTCTATCATTGTCAATGGGAAGCAAAATATTATTATATGACCAGGTGAATGACATAATCAAAAGGCCTCCATATGATACAATTCTGTCACAATTGGAAACATGGTACAGTTCAATGACAGAACATTCCTGACAGGTTAAAAACCACAAAAGAAGGAATGAAGGCAATTTTTCTTCAAATATCAAGTGTGGGAGGCCTGCCAAAGATATCTTGTCACTTCACACTGAACAGCAAATGGTGCCCTTTCTACCTCCCCACAAGGTCATCTTTTATTTCTTGACATTATATTGGTGTAAGGCCCTAGACCAGATTGCAACCAATATCTGAAGGGACGTTTAATCATTCAGCCACTCATTCTTCTCCCAATATTCACAAACTAGGGTGGAAAAAATTTGTTGTCAATTGAGAGAGCTTCTTTTGCCAACTGTCACATAGGGCAGCTAAATACTAGGGACTCTTATTGCATTCCTCTGGGTTTTAAAGCTGAGGCCCTTTCGCACTACACAATTTTGGCATTATGATTCCAGTTGAACTGCCATAGTTTCAACCTATGAAATCCTGGAATTGGAAGTTGGATCTGAAGCACCAGTGGAGCTCATTGGCTGGGGATTCTAAATGCCCCTCCCTCAATAGAAAATCCCAGGATTCCATTGGATGATGCCATGACAGCTAAGGTTGAACTCACAGAAAGAGAGAAAAAGAGAAACTCTCACCATCTCCCAGAGCCGATGCCGATTCAATGTAATCACCACCATGGTGGGCCGCACCAAGTAGCCACCTTCATTGAAGGAAAAATCTCTATCTTCCCAGGTCACATTGAGCAAGTGCCTGTTAAGAACAAGTGAAAAGTGCCTTGAGTTGCTAAAGGAAAATTGGAGAGCGTTACGTTTCAGATTTTCTCCATATAATATAGTCATGTATATCTTTCCCTTTTGACCTTTCAACAACCATCTAGGCTTCCGCACTTTCAAAGTAGGGTTGTTAATGTGTGTCTTATTTAAAATACTCCATGCAGAGAAGCTTCCCACAAGGATGGTTAAAAAAAACACTAAAACATCTGGGCGTCCCCTGGGCAACATCCTTGCTGAAGGCCAATTCTCTCACACTAGAAGCAACTTGCAGTTTCTCAAGTCACCCCTGTCACGGGAAACCCCCCCAGGAATGATCAACTTTGACATGTTTGGGTCCAATTCCCCCCTTTCCTGTCATTGTGCACTGCCAAAACAGAGTGCAAGAAGTAAACCAATCCAATTAGATTGTGTTTGAGTCTTTGCTGCTGTAAACCGCTCCGAGCCTTCGGGGAGTGTCGGTGTACAAATTCAAAGTAATAAATAAATAAATAAATAAATAAATAAATATGAACCACCCGATTCAAGTTGCAAGAGCCTTTCTTTCTGGAAGAGCCATTCAACTGTGGAATAGATCGCTCTGGAGGGTGGTACTTCCAGGAGGCATTTAGGAGTGTAATGCCCCCTTTGAACAGTGTGTATGCTCCCTGCAGACCTTCTACACTTTCACCACTTCATCAAATTCCTCAGAGAGAAGTTCTATGTGCTCCACATGCATGCCTTGCTATGAATTTAAACCACTATGTTTTCCCCTAAAGTGATAGGAAAAGATACAGTATTTAAAGAATCCTGTTGCTATTCTAGCTGCTAGCTCATTTGTACTGTCAAAAAACTGCACAGAGATCGACGCTGACCTCATGTGGACTGTGGATGCTCCACTACAGCAGCACGTTTTAATCTCCTTGTTCAAAAGACATTTACCAGATTTTGTGAATTCTGACTATTTCAGACTTTTGTTGTCACCATTCTCTACCTTAAATAGCAAGTGTACTTCAGCAGGACCTGGTTTCTTATGTATTCAGACAGTACAGCAGACAGGTTTTTTTAAAAAGTGCTGGACATTTAAGGAAACGGGACTTAAGAAATCATTGAATCACAGAGTTGAAAGAGACCACAAAGGGCATCCAGTCCAAACTCCTGCCATGCACAAAAAGAACCCCTGACTGTCAGGGGTGTTTGGATTATGCATTTCTTGCATGGCAGGGGGTTGGACTAGATGCCCTTTGTGGTCTCTTCCAACTCTATGATTCTATGAAAAGACTCATAATGTGTGTTGTCTGAGGCTATTTTTAGTGTTCAGCATAGGTATCTGTAAATACATCAGATAATGGAAAGCTGTTGTGCTACAACCACTTGGCTGTTGCTCTGTCACTGTCCCATCTTTTGTGTGTGGTATGAGGCTCCCGAGAGCCACTAATCTGAGAGGGTAGGCTGTGATTTCTTAACATCAGATCAGGGCTAGATGTTGAAACTTTTTGGTCCTTAGAGCCCATTTCTACACAGAGACATATACACATATTCACACACACACACATACACACACACATTATTAAAAAGTTCTCTTAAAATCAATACATGTTTTTATACACATCTCCTAAAAGAGGCTATTTTGTTCACATTTATCTATATGGATGGAGGAAGTGGTTGTATTCAATGTTGTTTTCTATATTATATTAACATGTAATTTTGTATGCCTTTTAAAATAGAGCTGCACTGCAAAACGTGCAGAAACTAAATGATAATTATCTCATGGGTCATGAATTAGTTTAGAAAGTGTAAATATGGTAGGTGCATATAAAATGTGAAACAAACACAGTCCTTTCCCATTTTAAGGGGTTTTTTCATGTCAGGAGTTACTTGAGAAACTGCAAGCTGCTTCTGGTGTGAGAGAATTGATTGTCTGCAAAGATGTTGCCCAGGGGATGCCCAGATGTTTTACCATTCTGTGGGAGGCTTCTCTCATGTCCCTGCATGAGAAGCCAGAGCTGACAGTCAGTAGCTCATCCTGTTCTCCAGATTCGAACCATCAAACTTTCAGTCAGCAGTTCTGCTGGCACAAGGGCTTAACCCATTATGCCACCAGGGGCTCCTCCCATTTCTAAGTAGGAGGTGACTATGCTTCACAGTATTTCTAAGCTTCATTCTGATATATGTTGTGTTATATTGCATAAAATACTTTGTGTGCATTTGAATTGAATTTTTTCCCTGCAGTTAGATCTATTGCATTATTTTAACTTTCTAATGTATTACAGATTTATTTCCTCCACCCACTCTTGGAAAAGATCAGGAACCAATCTCCATAGTAATGTTCGTAGGAATGAGGACAGTGTACATATCAGTGTTTGGAGGTAGCCAAAGCTTCTTGTCTGAAAGCTAAAATTCAAGAATACTTAAAGAGTTAAATACTGGGGTTGAAAACAGAAATAACCAGAATATACTAGTTTAATATTTACAATTGTTGTAAGCACTGAGACAATTTAAAATGTGACAAAGCTCCTCCTGAAATTTAACACCATGAAGTCATTAATCAGGGAAAGAAATTTGTGGCTTTCCAGGAGTTGTTGGACTGCAGTTCTATTATTCCTTGCCATTGGCTAGGGCTGATGAGAGTTATAGTAAAAGAAACGCCCACAGTGACTATCCCTGGTCTAAAGAAATGTTGCATATAAAGATAAGGAAACTGATGTGAAACATATCAATTGCATTTTAGGCTGAAGTCATATGCCTCCAAATGCTATGAGATGATATGGCTCTCCCTCTTTTCCTGTTGAAGGATATTGGTCCATCCATCCAATCCTCCTCCATGTGAGTATCTGCCTTCCTGGGTAATGACAAAAAGAGGGAACATGCCAGATTGCACATCAATGGACAATCTTAGGAGGCTTTGGTCTGATAGATCCAAACTCCTTCCAAGACATATTGCTGGTGGGAGTAGTACACCAACCGTAAAGGTGATATACTTGCATTGCATTCTAGCCATGCTCACTGGCCTCTTTTAATCTGGAAGCATCAACTGAATACTTTGGATCACTGTGCCTATTGAACGGACCTCACCAAAATTATATATTGCTAGACCATAGGAAGTAATATTCTTCAAGAATACAGCTCACTCCAAATGGCCTCTGAATTCAAAACACAAGGTATAGAATCACAGAGTTGGAAGAGACCACATGGGCCATTTAATCCAACCCCCTGCCATGCAGGACAAGCAAAACAAAGCAGCATATGGCTAAATGAACCACTAACATCCTACATCCCAGACTATAAAGTAAACTGAGCTGGCATGGTTCATCTTAATTTCATCAAGTCTCCTAATCCTGTCCCGCTAGCCACTCTGCCGCCATCCAGTCCATTTTCTCAGCCATGTCAATGATATGGAGGTCTCTACCATGGAGGTATTGACCTTCACACGGGTCCCCTACTGTCCAATTTATTTTTATAAGTTTAATTATCACAGAATGCTTTTATGATTGGTGAAGTACCCATCAGAATTACACCCTTGGATTTAAATAATCCCTATGTTAAAAGCGCTACTCAATTATGGAGTGTCACACTCCAGAAGTGTTAATTAAAATCTAGAAATTAAAAAATGTTTCACTCAGTTGACTTCTCCATCCTTACAGCTTTGTCACCCCTCTGGGTTAAAATTCCTGTGTCTTCCTTTGCTTCTCCCATTTTTTGCTTCCTACTGCCACATAGGGTTGCCTGGATGAAGGCAGGGCTCCTGTAGCTTTAACAATTAAAAAGCCTGGATCAAGGAAAGATATATAAATCCATCAGGCAGAATTATGACAAATCTTCTCCTATACCCTTAAAATCCACCTTTAAGGTGTTACGACCATTAACCATTTGATGGCTGGTGAAAAGCTGAGAAGAGGTGCAGAGAGTGTATCTAACTATGCTCCTATAACTGGAAACACAGCAATAATGACCTTCAGTGTTGTATATCCAGCTACGAGAACAGAGAATATTCTCTCCATCAGCCTGGAAATGGTCATGTTGTGTGTGTGAGTAAACATGGCCCTGTTGGGAGAAGGAAGAGACACAACATAGTTCTGCCTGGCTAAATTTATGGTAACATTTAAGGAAATAGGAACCTCCTCCCAATATAAATTTGCCAGCCCTAAAAATACACCAGTACCCATAAGGGCCAATCTGCAATGCGTATGAATGAGAGGAAGAGGAAAAATAAAGAGATGGGTGGATATGGCAGAGATGGAATGACTGGATTATAAGAGGTGAGTTGCAACTGAGAGGGTGAGCAGGAGAACTGGATTGTGTCTTCCAGCTGCAAGATTTTATGTGAGGTACGCGTAAAAATGAAATAAATAGAAGATATTTATCCACTTTTTGGGATTAGAACTTCCAGAATTCTATAATCAAGAGGTTTCCTGTGCTCTGGAAAAAACACATTACTTAATGTTCATGTGTGCGCCTTTTGTGGATGTGTGATGTGAGTACATGGTTTGGTTTTGTTACTTATTTATCAGAAAATGTTTTTTTAATGTTATGACCAATTCTGTCTCACCACAAAACCTTTTTATAGTGAACAGATACCAGAATAAATATATGGTATTGCTTAAAATGTATAAAAACGAGTAGTAGAGACAAATATTCAGAGCTAAATAGATTTGGTATGAAAAGAAGGCTTTCAAGGAGGCAAGAAAATGGCAAAATATTATTTATGTAATAGTCTTGCTTCTCCAACATAAACAGGCTGGCAGAACTTTGAATGAGCAAAAATATTGGATAATCAGGTGGGATTAAAGAAAACCCTATTAAATGTGAAATTACATTATGATTTTACAAATTAAGCACCAAAACATCATGTTTTACAACAAATCAACAGAAAAAGCAGTTCAATGCACGGCAACGTTATGTAGCAATTACTGTATTTACAGATTTAGTACCAAAACATCGCAAAGTATTGAAACAGCTGTTGATCCAGACAGGAGGCAGACTGCATTGAATAATACAAAAAATTGGATGAGAGAAGGTTGGATAAACAAGACTCTACTGTACTTTATTTTTGTTCTGTCTTTGTCCTGATATAGGACTCAAGGTGGTTCCACACAAGCCAAACATAGTCATTTGTAATTAAATCAGGTGGTCTGGTCCAACAAGTATCAATTCTCTTCCTCTTCCCCTCCTTATAAGGACTCTTTCACACTATCCAATTGTAGCAATGTGACTCTAATTTGAGTACCATGGCAGCATGCTATAAAATCTTAGGTTCTGTAGTTTGGTCAGAGGCACTTGAGTTCTTCAAATGAGGCTGAAAAATGCCCTTCCCTCCACTGGCAATCCCAGGATCCCATGGGATACAACCATGTCAGTGGAAGCAGCGTATATGACAATTACCGTATGTAGTGTGAAAGTAACCTTATAGGAGTTATTATGGACCTTTCTGTGGTCAGGGTGTATATAAACTCTGCAAATAGTATTTCCTACCAGATACTATTATGTGCTACATAAATTATTTTTCAACAGTGGATCTACTCATATGTTCTTGTCCTCTATCCCTGCCTGCTCCTTGCAAATAAACGTACGTATATATGTCACATTTGAAGAATTCTCAGCTGCGTTTACACCAAAACTTTTTAACTCTCAATATTTGTCTCCACTGGAAAAATCTAAAATTATTGCTCTTGGAAGGATATCCATTATTAAAATGAATGAATTACCTAAAATGTTATATTTATTTCAAAATATATCGATAATCAGGATCCAAAGAATTTTTAAAGATTGGAACAAAGATTTGGCTAAATTCATCTGGCAGGGGGAAAAGGCAAGAATAAAATTCCAAAATTTAACAGATGATAAGAAAAGAGGGGGATTTGGTCTCCCAGATCTGAAATTATATCATGAGGCTTCGGGTCTCTTATGGACAAGAGATTGGATGACACTAAATCGGGGGAAAAATGCTGATTCTCGAAGGACACAATTTAAGAGTGGGGTGACATGGATATATTTGGGATGGGAAAATTAAGAGAGAGAAGAATTTTGGAAATCATTTTATAAGAGTGGCATTAATAAAAAATTATTATATACTAAAGCACCCCTTTGGGTAGCACCATTAGAAGCCGGTCAAAGAAGTCTATTGGGATGGAGAGAGATTTTGATGAAGAAGACTGACTCCTGTGAGATAAAATCACAAGAAGAAATCAAAAAAAGATTTGGAAACATTTCCTGATTTCAATACAGTCGGTTAAAGGAATACTATAATAAGGCTAAACTAATTGATTTTTTTGGAAAGAGAAACTTTTTGGGAGAAAATAATGAAGTCAGGTAAAAAGATAATTACTAAGATTTATAAGAAATTATTAGAGCAGATTAAAGAATGCATGGTAAAATGGGCCACCAATATTGGAAGATCAATTAGGCTGGAGGAGTTGGAAAACAGTTGGAATAATAAATTGAAGCAAATATATTCATATGATTTAAAAGAAAATTGGCTTAAAATGATGTATCGTCCATATATCACTGTATCTAAATTAAGCAAATATTACAAAAACCTCAATAATAATTGCTGGAAATGTGAAAACTAAGAAGGAATCTTTTAACATGTTTGGTGGTCTTGTAACAAAGCAAAAAATCTTTTGCAAAATTAATCACAAAGAAATACAGAAAATTTTAGATATTAAATTGCAAATGAAGCCTGAATACTTCGTACTGGGATTTATAGATGAGACTTTGGAATCCAATAGAGAAACCCTCCTTAATTACCTAATGACAGCAGCTAGAATAACCTATGCTAAGTTGTGGAGACAGAAGGAAACTCCCACAAAGGAGCAATGGATAACGAAAGTTATGGAAGTAATGAATATGGATGGATTGACCCAACTCCTAAAAAGACATCATGGAAAACCAACAAAAAAGACGAACTGGCATTTATTTAGAGTTTACATGGGAAAAGAGAAGAGAACATTAATTATATAGCCAGTTACAATCAGATGTCCATGCTGATAAGATACAAAGCTGAAGAGGGAAAGACAAAATTTAAGACTTTGGACGATTATAGTGGAACCCAGCTTGGGGAAGCTTGGAAGTGCTATATCAACTCTTTTTTTCTTATTTGATCTCTCTTTTTTTTTCATCCCCCTTACCTCTTTCTGTTTTTATCTTACTATCCATTAGTATGAATGACTTTTTCTTTTTTATTATTTTATTTATTTTTATTATTATCATTATTTTTAATTTTTCTATTATTTTTATTATTATCTGTGATTATATTTTATGATATCTGAAATATTCAATAAAATTTATTTTAAAAATATTTGTCTCTACTAGTTTTTAGACATTTTGAGCAACACCATATATTTATTGTGGATCTGTTTGCTATGGAATCCTGGGATTTGTAGTTTGGTAAAAACTACAACTCTCTTGATCCAATAACATTGAGTCATAATAGTTAAAGTGGCATGAAACTATGAAAGTAATTCTACAGAGTAGATTCACCCCTAATTGCAGATATGGGGCAATTCCTAAATGGAGAATGTTCAAGTCTACAAGTTTCATATCTATCTGTTAAACTGGTTCTCCGACAACATTTTTTTTTTAGGATTCTTTACGAACAATTGCTGCTTATCTCTTTCTAAATACTGACAGCACAGAAAAAGACTGCAGGCGCCTGTGCAGGATATAAATGAAGATCTATATTATTATTACCCATACTTACCTGTAGAAACTGTTGTTTGCAGGAACACTAGGAGGGTTCTTGTTGCAGTCACTGCCCACCGTAGGGAGGTTGCCATAGGTCTTGAAATAGCTCTCTGCTCCCAGGGCAATAATAGCCACACCATCCCGGACCTTTTGCCTCAGGCTCATTTTCCAGCTCTCTGTGACCACACTGATGAGGCCAATAGGGAAAGAGGTAGGTGGGACATCCATGTTGCCCACTGCCAGACTAGGCACAATCCAAATGTAGCCAGGCCCAATCAAACCAGCTTCCTCCGCCATTTGAAAGAGATATTCAGCTTCCTCTCGTGAGCAGTACACAATCATCACCTGAGCATCTATCTGACGCAGCAACCTTTGGATTTTGGAGTCAGTTTCATCTTGAGTCATCTCAAAAGTCAAAACATCCTGGATCTCCCAGCCAAAATAGCTGGCATCTGTGAAAGACCGTATGACATCCAAGAATACTGTGTACCCTGGATATAGGCTGGTGATGACTGCAAAGGAACTCCAGTCATATTCCTCCAAGACTTTGAAGATCACCTGTATCTGCTGTTCAATTGAGACCCCCAGCTGCAGAAAGGCAGAGCCAGGCTCCTGTAAAAGGGGGAGATAGTGAATGAACAACTGCCTGGATAATGAACAGTCTACAAACCTTGACTTTGTAACTTCTTAGATGACAATTACTTCAGGGAGGAAATTATAAATGCCACCAAGAGCTGAAGGTTGTCTTTCTGTTTTTTTCTACCAACTCTGATCCATATCCTTTTGGTGCTGCTGCTGGAAAGCTGTTCCGATTCTAATAACCATTCTTTAATTTTCATCACTTTTTACACAAACCTTTCTCCTATGCTGTGTGCATGGACACACAATCTGCAGCCATGAATTCATACATGGTACAAAACTATTCCCCTCAGAATATCCCAACAGCAAATTATTTTGCTATTTTATATAAAGGACATCATTGTACCATATATAATGGGACCTGAGCATCCATAGATTTTGGTACCCACAGAGGATCCTGGAATCAAACCTCAGTGGACACCAAGGGAAAACCAACACCAATTGCAGCTGAACTGGAAAGAGACCTTGAGAAAGTATAAATGTTTGAGTTATCATTTGTTTGGTTGTAGTTAGTATAATGCCCCAACTGAGATAAAAGGAGTCCATGCCAGACTAAAGTGCATGAAGTTGTCATGGTTCAATTAACACAAACCATATTTACAATTAATCATAGGTAAAGCTAATCTGTTCTTAGTGAAAAAAATAAAATGGGTGCACAAGTATTTGGTCTCTTCATGGCCTCCCGGGGAAAAGAAGGATGTGTGAAGCTGATCTGTTTGCATAATGTTTCTTTTGTTTGTTTGTTTTTGTGTCAGGAGTGACTTGAGAAATTGCAAGTCGCTTCTGGTGTGAGAGAATTGGCCGTCTGCAAGGCCATTGTCCTGGTGATGCCCGGATGCTTTGATGTTTTACCATCCTTGTGGGAGGCTTCTCTTATGTCCCCGCATGAGGAGCTGGAGCTGACAGAGGAAGCTCATCCGCACTCTCTCGGGATTTGAACCTCCGACCTGATGGTCTTCGGTCCTGCTAGCACAAGGGCCACACATTGTGCCACTGGGGGCTCCATGTGTCTGTTGACTTATGCTGACCCCAGAAATTTAAAAAGCATGTCTTAGGCAAGGAATACTCAGAGGTTCCCTTCTCTGAAATATAGCCTTACTAGCTTGGGGACCCGGCCCTGCCCGGGTTATTTGAGAAGCGCAGCAGGATGTAGAGTGGGTCATGGGGGCTCTGTGTGCCAAGTTTGGTCTTGATCCATCATTATTTGGAGTTGCAGTGAAATTACTGAAGGTAGTGCAAGTCCCATCATCTCTGTTCCCCCCCCCCCAAAGTGTAGTAGGATGTAGATTGGGTCATGGGGGCTCTGTGTGCTAAGTTTGGTCTGTATTGGTGAATGGATGAGGGGTGCATTGTTTTTCGGAAGTGAGTGAAGGTCCTTCAAGTCCCATCATCCGTGGTCCGTCTCACAGTAAACTGCACCAGGCTGTAGAGTGGGTCATGAGGGCTCTGTGTGCCAGATTTGGTGTTGATCAGTCATTGGAATAGGTTAGTAGCAGGATTGGGAAGTGAGGGAAGGTACTGCAAGTCCCATCATCCATGTTCTGTCCCCTCCAAACTTCAGTAGGATGTGGAGTGGGTCACTGGGGCTCTGTGTGCCAAGTGTGGTCTTTATCGGTGTTTGTTGGGGGCCGCAGTGGTCTGTGGGAACAGAGGGGTGTTAAAATACTACAAATTCCATCATCCATTGTCAGTCGTCCCCCGAACCTCACCAGGACGTGAAGGCAGTCATGGGGGTTCTGTGTGCCAAGTTTGGTCTCAATCAGTAATTGGATGAGGGTCGCAGCAGACTTGGGAAGTGAGTAGAGGTACTTAAAGTCCCATCATCCATGGTCCACCCTCCTCCAAACTGCACCAGGATGTAGAGTGGGTCATGAGGGCTCTGTGTGGCAAGTTTGGTGTTGATCAATCATAGGATTAGGTTTGTAGCAGTCTTGGAAAGTGAGGGAAGGTACTGCAAGACACATCATCCATGTTCTGTCCCCCCCAAACTTCAGCTGAGGACCCGGCGGTGCCCGGGTTATTTGAGAAAGGCATTGTGTGCCAAGGTTGGTCCGTATCAGTTGTTCATTTGGCTCGCAGTGGTTTCGGGAAGTGAGTGAAGGATTATGGACCATGGACCATAATCCATGGTCCATCCTCCTCCAAATTGCACCAGGATGTAGGGGGTTCTGTGTGGCAAATGTGGTCTTGAACAGTCATTGAATGAGGGTCGCAGCAGTCTCAGGAAGTGAGTGGAGGTACTTCAAGTCCCATCATCCGTGGTCCATCCTCCTGAAAACTGCACCAGGGTGTAAAGTGGGTCATGGGGGCTCTATGTGCCAAGTTTGGTCTTGATCGGTCACTGGATGAGAGTCGCAGCGGTCTCAGGAAGTGAGTAAAGGTACTGCAAGTCCCATCATCCATAATCCGTCCTCCCACAAACTGCACCAGAATGTTGAGTTGGCCATGGGGGCACTCTTTGCCAAGTTTTGTCTTTATTGGTAATTAGATGAGTGTCGCTGTGGTCTCAGGGAGTGGAGGTACTTCAAGTACCATCATCCATGGTCCATCCTACTCGAAGCTGTACCAGCATGTAGTGTAGGTAATGGGAGCTCTGTGTGCCAAGTTTGGTCTTGATCAGTCATTGGATGAGGGTCGCAGCGGTCTCAGGAAGTGAGTGGAGGTACTTCAAGCCCCATCATCCATGCTCTGCTCTTCTCCAAACTGCCCCATCATCCATGTCTTTGAGTGCACCAGGACATAGAGTGAAGTGGAGGTCCGTCACTTCTGGTCAAGCCCCATCATCCATGCTCTGCTCTTCTCCAAACTGCACCAGGACATAGAGTGGGTTATGGGGGCTCTGTGTGCCAAGTTTGATATTTATCGGTCTTTGTTGTGGGCCACATTAGATAGACCACATCAGCTCTAGTTTCTGATACAGAACATATGCCGTTCAATAGTCGCCACCTAGAGAAAACCATATTTAATAAGCTAGAGCTGATGTGGTAGTAGTAATCTTTCATGGGTAGTCAGACTCTCCCCTCCCAAAATCCCTGTTGCCTTAGCACTATAAGAGGTTTCGCGAGACCAGCCGCTCTTGTTGCTGCGTGGTTTTGAGGCAACAGTGTAGTAATTGTGAGGCTGTGGACCATATTTTCATTCTTTGCGACTACTGGTGGTCCACAGAACACAGAATTTAGCATTATATACAATTGAAAAGAAAGGTGTAATTTTTTTGTAACAGAATTGAAAGTAAATTTGAAAATAAAAAATAAAACAAACATTCTCTGAGAAACTTTACAAATGCTGAGCTGAATCCAGCTGGAGTTCTCCCATCAGTATTAAAACTTAAAAAATAGAGTACTTAGAATATCCCCAAGGGAAATCCATCCATTATGTCATAAAATATAGCTTTATAATATTGCAATTACACCTTATTAAACTTAAACTGTATATTAAAATTAAAAACGAGCTCATGCTCCTATGAACTCACTGTTTACAATGATATAGGCAAAAACCTAAATAAAAATACTTTGGTTGTATGCAAACAAAATTCTAACTTTTGATCATAATCAACTATTTGCAAAACATTTACAAAACAGAAAACTGTATTTACAGAAACTATAAAGCCTTATCTTTCCCCTAAAATAAAACCAATAATTAGAAATGTTTGGACTGCTCTTTTTGTAGCTTGATTGTGCCACTGTGTCATTTTGGATGAAGTGTTTCTAGATGGGGAGCTGAGTATGTATCTGACTGCACAGAAGTATTTCCAATTGTCCCCTTGAAACAGTAAACACCGGACACTCAGAAAGGCCCCTCTGTGTAATCCATGCAGCATTTGTGACCTGCTGCTGACGCACGTCGTGCTGAGGAAGGAGCGGGGAGGAAAGAGGGAGGGGGCACAATATGGCCATCTCTGCGTGTTTCTGAAAGGCATGCTTTGGGTGAACTTCCACTAGTATTGCCTTCGCCCACTGAGGGAAGCTCTATGTGGCGAAGATTTTAAACAATAACAACAACCTTCTGTTCATTAGCAATGATTTCAAGTTTTCCTTCTCCTGGTGCCTCTCTTTCCCTTACAATTGCACAGACTTCTCTTTTATGCATGTGAATGCCAGGTTGTGTCCACACTGTACAATTATATCTTTCACTGCCTTAGCAGTTCTCTATGGAATCCTGGCATTTGTAGTTTAGTGAGGGACTTGGAATTCTATAGTTCAGCAAAAGAGTTCTCTTGTAGAAAATCCTAAATCCCTCACCAACCTACAAATCCCAAAATTATAGTTTCGAGCCCCGAAAGATAAAGCAGTACCAAATTGCTGTAACTATCAGATTAAGGTCGTGATAAGCAAAATATAGATTTTGATCCACTTGTCAGCCCCTGTGTAACTTGCAATAGATTGTCAAGGGCTGTAATTTTTAACTTTTTAAAAACACTGCTAGCACTCTCTCAGGTTCCTCAAATTGAAGACATTTTTTAAGAATCTGGAAGTGGAGTTTATACAAAACAATTGGTTTCTTTACAAGTACAGTTCTAGCACTGAAAACGAATTCCAGGGCTGAGCTTGTGCTCAGAGGTAGCCTTTGCTTAATTTTTAGTTTTTGAGCTAATATGGATACACTGGGGTAAGTCACTGAACCCCAAAAATCTTGTGGGAATGGGGGAGGGGTACAGTCCATCTCAAAGTAGATCGTACAAGCCTGAGGTCTCCTCACACTATTTGGATTACCTGCCTGGAAAAAAATACGTGAATTTGTGAAGACAGACAGTGGTGCACTTTGTTACACACACACACCTTAAGTTTCCCTCATCTCAGCTCCCATGTGAGCTGACCTAGCTGTGCTACCCTGCTCAGGACAGCTCTCACCCCATGATTTCTTACAGGCCTCCCATAGCAGAATTACTCAGTAAGCCTTAAGGAACTGTTGTTTTTGTTTATTTGTTTGTTTTCTCTTACCTTTAAATTTTATAAAATTTCTTTTCTATCGTGAATGTGAAGAGATTTTAGAATATAGGTGGCAATCATTGTCATTGACATCATCATCAATTCCATATACTTTCCCCCCTGAAACTGGGACTAAATCCTGCAATATTGAATGGAAACAAATGCCGCCCCTCCATTTTTACTTATGAGAGTCAGCAGATAGAAGTATACCCAGCATGAAGAGGTCTATGTCACACCTCTGTGTCACTTGGATGCTTCAGGTGAGAAATTTATTAAAGCAAGGAAAGGTGGGAAATGTAATTCAGCACCAAAAAGGCTGAATACACCAGACCTTTAAGATAATTTTAAGAGGTAAGCTTTGGACCTGGATGAATGGATGTTATCTGTTTTGGTTGCTCTCCTGTCTGATTTTTTAAAAAAATTGAATCCATCCTCAATATGAATTGTTATGTGCCATCAAGTGGTTTCCAACTTATGGTAACTCTTAAGGGGAATCTATCACAAGGTCTTCTTGGTAAGATTTGCTGCCACATTTGCTGATTTTTACTGAAAGCAGACAAATGAAATTCTCACCCATCTGTACCTTCTGGAAAGGGTGTTTCCCAAAGGCCCTACTAAGAGTACATGGTAGCACCACCATGGAGAGTGCCATAGTGAACTACATCAAGATTGAACTCAGGAACCTTTCTCAGTTGACTCCTATTAAAGGGTGCAGATATGGGAGAGGAGGCGGAGTAGCCTTATATGTCAAAAACTGTTATGCTGCAGAACAGATGCAAGACAGAAATCCAGAAAACCAGCTTAAAAGCATCTGGATAAGAATCAAAGGAACTGGGATTCCAAAAGATCTCGTTGTTGGCATCTACTACAGACCTCCAAGCCAAGAGGAAGAACTTGATGAAATCTTCTGCCAACAGCTGACCAAACAGGCACAAAGAAGAGCTATAGTAGTCATGGGCAATTTCAACTATCCTGATATTTGCTGGAAAACAAACTTGGCCAAGAGTATAAAGTCCAACAAATTCCTTGCTTGCCTTGCAGACAATTTCATGATCCAGAAGGTAGAAGAGGCAACAAGGGGGTCGGCTACTCTTGATCTCATCCTCTAACAAATACAGAGGACCTGATCGATGCAGTTGAAGTGGTCGGATCCTTAGGGGATCCTGCTCCTGCAGTTTAAGGTACAAAGGAAGGCCGAAACTAAGACAAGTCAAACTTGCATTTTGGACTTTAGGAGAGCTGACTTCCAAAAACTGAAGGAAGTATTGAGCAGCATTCCGTGGACATAGATACTAAAAGACAAGGGAGTTACGGATGGATGGGAGTTTTTCAAGAGTGAAATACTCAAGGCGCAAAAAATAGGACAAGTGCAAATAAGCTAGAATGGATGTTCAAAGAACTTCTAACTGTGCTAAGACTCAAAAGAGACATGCACAAGAAGTGGGAAAAGGGAGAAATTACCAAAGAAAAATTCAAACAAATAGCCAACTCCTGTAGAGAAAAGGTTCTCAAGGCTGAAGCACAAAACAAGCTCAAGCTTGCCGGGGACATTAAAAACAATAAAAATGGCTTATTTTCTTATGTCAGTAGAAAAAGGAAGAACAAGGAGGCGATAGGGCCTCTTCGAGGAGAAGATGGGACAATGCTGACAGGGGATAGGGAAAAGGCAGAACTACTTAATGCCTTCTTTGCCTTGGTCTTCTCACAAAAAGGAAGTCATCTTCAACCTCAGCAAGTAGGAATAGATGAGGGATTAGAGGACATCCAGCCCCAAATTGGGAAACAAGTCGTCCAGGAATACCTGGCCGCTTTAAATGAGTTCAAGTCCCCAGGGCCAGATCAACTACACCCAAGAGTATTGAAAGAACTAGTGGAAGTCATCTTGGAACCATTGGCAATCATCTTTAAGAGTTCTTGGAGAATGGGAGAAGTCTCAGCAGATTGGAGGAAGGCCAATGTGGTCCCAATCTTCAAGAAGGGAAAAAAGGATGACCCAAACAATTACCATCCGGTCAGCCTCACGTCGATACCAGGCAAGATTCTGAAAAATATTGTTAAGGAAGTGGTTTGCAAACACTTAGAAACAAATGCGGTCATCACTATGGATTTATCAAAAACATGTCATGCCAGACTAATCTCATCTCTTTTTTCGATAGAGTTACAAGCTGGGTAGATGCGGGGAATGCCATGGATGTAGCGTAAGGCCTTCAACAAGGTTCTCCATGACCTTCTGGCAAACAAACTAGTCCAATGTGGGCAAGGCAAAACTATGGTTAAGTGGATCTGTAATTGGTGAAGTGGACGAACCCAGAGGGTGCTCCCCAATGCTTCCTCTTCATGTTGGAAAGAAGTGATGAGCGGAGTGCCATAAGCGGGGTTCCGTCCTGGGCCCGGTCCTGTTCAACATTTTTATTACTGACTTAGATGAAGTGTTAGAAGGCATGATCATCAAGTTTGCAGATGACACCAAATTGGGAGGAATAGCCAATACAACAGAAGACAGGATCAGAATTCAAAACGATCTTGACAGATTAGAGAGATGGGCCAAAACTTTTAAACATAAGCTTTTAAACAGATGGCCATCTGTCAGGGGTGCTTTGTATGCAATTTTCCTGCTTCTTGGCAGGGGGTTGGACTGGATTGCCCATGAGGTCTCTTCCAATTCTATGATTCTGTTTCCCTGCATGTGTCTGCCTATAATTCAGGGGAGGAAGTGAAGGAACCTTTATATGTGCCAGATTTTTGCAGGATGAAATTAACGACCTTTTACCTTCATTGTACTTTACCTTACTACCATCATTTTAACCCATTTTTGACTTAGTAATCTCTGGTGCCAAAACCAGTAAAAATAAAATGTGGATGGAACAGCTAATGGCAGTCAAGTATTTCAACAGAAGCAGGAAATGTTCATGACTTCTCCCTTGTGTGTTCTTTCCCCACTGATCCAAGACTGCCTCACGGCTGTACACATCAATGCAAATGGGCATGTGAATAATGGCTACTTGTGACCGGTTTATCTACTACTCTGTGTGTAGACAGAGCGGAATTACAGCTAATCCTGAGATCACACAACAAGGTCATTGGAGCTTTGATGATCTCACATTCATAGAGTTGCCATAGATTGAAGCTGACTTGACAAATGACAGTGACAACAAGTAGATGAAGCTACCTGAGAGAATGATAACATCTTCTTCCTTTCCTTTCTCCCCCAATGGATGGTCATGGAAACATATAGCATGACACCCCCTCCCCCCATGGTGGGTTTTCCTACTCACCCCCTACCATCCACCATCAGTCAATAAGTCATGCCTGAACTTTATGGGGAATTGGAGGAGAAAAAATTCAACATATACTTGTGTTGCTGTTTCTAACCAAATTGCTCTTGGTTGACACACATCTGACCAAGGACTAGTATCTTCCTGTGGTGTCTGTTCTCATGTAGCAAGTTATTCATCTAGAAGATTCTTGTCAGCATGCTGTTATGAACACTGGCACAAACCCAGCTTGTAATTGAATGATATGCTTGCCGTGCATGGAAATAATCACTATTATGTGCTGCTTGAGTATACTGCTCATTAGTTATTTCTGAAAGCATGGACCATCATCCTCAGTGAATATGAAAACATGCTACATACATTCAATTCCATACAGCCACAAGGTTCCCAGATATACAAGTCTGCATGAGAAAGCAGCCACATGGGCCCTTTCTCATTTAGAGGCTGGAAGGTATGAGGACACCAATGAACCAGCTGATTGTTGTTCTGCAGTCATGAGCAAACAGCAGCTGCCTCCCTCTCAGCAGGTTTTCTGGAGATCCAAGAGGAAAATTTCTGTTATTTTTTTTCTGGACACTGCCTGACATCCTATGTCTTTCCTTGGCCAATAAATAGACACAGAACCCTCACTGAGCCACCAAATGGCTAAGAGAGGGCATGCCTTCCCTTTACAGGAATCTTGCAGGGTTTATAGAAAACATTGCAAAAACAACTCCTTGCACAATGATTATAAAAGGACACATGCATGTGGGCAGTATATGCATGTTGTAACAGTATTCCAACCATGAGGGGGTAGCAATGTATGGCCATCTCCATATATTGTTTTATGGCACGTGTGGCCCTTCACGTATTGACTGCTTTCCCCCAACAGTTGCATAGCAAACAGAGTCAATCACGAGGGATGATAAAAGCTAACAACCTCTGGAGGGAGTGCAGATGTTGCCAGTCCGTTTTATGCAGCACATGATGACATGGGAATAAGCACTTATGGGGTCAGGCAAGGACAAAGAGACTGACCCAAGGAGGTCTGTATGATTTGTAATTGTGCCTTGAAGAGGTTTTCCTCCCAGAAGTAACACCCATGAGAATCTCAGTCTAGTCTTTATGCAAATAAAAACAAATTGTGCTGATTATGAACAAGGCACTGTTAAAGTTTACACATTTTCCTGTGAGCAGGTGACAGTAACTACCACTGACACGCTGTGCAGGCAAGCAAGCTAAAAATAATTACCCAATGCACCCTCCACCTGTAAGGAATCAAAGTACCCTGCGGCAGTCACTGCAGTGTACTTCCATGTGCCACTAGCAGGTGATTTAACACACAACTGCTCCATGGCTGGGATGAAATATGGGGCTCCCAATAGCTCTGAAGGGTCATGGATTGTGTCGCTCTTTCTCATAACATTGCTCTGAACCTTATAATTCACTATTAGAGAAAAGACACAGTCATTTGTTGGTACTAATTCAGAATATGTAGTTCAGAAATCAATAAATAAACACAATGTATTGACAAAGCCATTGACCACAGACATTCCCTTCCTGCACATGAACCAACATAACCAATTTCCTCCCCTTTTCAGCAATATAAAAGACTCTCATTAGACATCTCATAACCAAAGGAGATTTATCCCATTTTCATTTCGTTGCCAAGGCAGTTTTCAACAGCCAATAAATGATAAATTGCAGGATGGAAATACAGAGTTCAAACACACTGCAAGAAACATCCACAACCGGATGGAAGTGATGCTGATTGTCAGAATCAGGGCCCTCTACAGCTTTCCACATTTGCTGGAGTTAGGGACACAGGGCCACCATGAAAGTAGAAAATCCCCTAATAACAAACACTATTTTTTTAAAACCTGAGGGAACACCTCTCTAGGAATTTCTAGATTTTCCAATATGACCTTATTGTCAAGTTCTGCTGGGAGTAGACCATAGAATCACACTGGAGGCCTAGAGCCCTTCCAGACAGGTCCTATATCCCAGGATCTGATCCCGGGTTTTATGTTTATCCCAGATTATCTGGCAGTGTGGACTCATATAATCCAGTTTAAAGCAGAAAACCTGGGATCCGATCCTGGCTTATAGGACCTGTCTAGAAGAACCCCTAGAGATTACATTTTAAACTATGAATATTCAAGTCTGCAAAAGCCAAACCTACAGATGTGGATAAGCTAAGTGTACATGCTGAGCATTTTTAGACAATACCCAACACAGGAATGTGCTGGACAGAGGGAACTATAACAAGTATAGCATAGAATGACGAATCTACCTTGGTTTGTATGCATTTAAATTGGAATTTTTAAAATCTTATTTAGTAGTTCCATCTATATTTGCCTGTCTTCCAATGAGCTCAAGGCAGTACAGCTGGCCCACCATCTCCCCACTTTATCCTTAAAACAATGCTGCAAACTTGTTTGGGGGATAAGCTTTATATATGTCATAAATGTTCACAAATCTTATAGTTCTAGATTCTTCCTATCAGAAGATGGACCATAACAAAATCTACACCCTCCATCACCAGCACTCTCCCTCAATAATGAATCCAAGTTATTTTGATGACAAAAGAAGTGCAGGTACAAAGAAAGAGCACTAGGGCAGAGGTTCTTACAACCCAGGAACTACTTAGCCAAACAAAAAGGACAAATGATGCAATTAACTTCAGCTCCTTCCACAGAACTGCATAAAATACACATTGGACTGGATTATATGGCAGTGTGGACTCGGTTCAAAGCAGATATTGTGGATTATCTGCCTTGATATTCTGGGTTTTATGGCTGTGTGGAAGAATCCTTTATTACAAGTTTTCTGCTGTCCTCAAGAATGTTTATGTTATTGTAATGATCCTGCCCAACAATAAGCCACAGCCCCAGGCATCCTTTTCAGGGGGGTGAGTGAAATCATAAATCACTATCCTCTGCCATGGGAGCCGACTTCTTAAGACCACCACCAAAGGTCTGCCTCCTGGTCACCAGAGAGATGAGTTGCCAAGTGGCAGCCATTGCCTTTTCTTGGGTAACTTTAGGATCCTCATCTATCTAGTGTTCTGCACTAAGGCACTGCACTAAGGATTTTTCTTGTTTATTCAGGCATTTGATGAATGAGTGTTTTGGCCTGCTCCTAAAGGGTTTAGAAAGGTTTTTTAATTGCTTTATTATTCTGGATGCAATTTACCATATTTCATTTAAAAATATTTATTGGGAAATTACATGAAATCTTTTTTTAAACAAGCTATTTTAAATTAAATGAAGTATCTCCAACTTTCCAACAGATCTACCAAAACCAGAGGCCAGACTCATACAACTATTGATGAATAAAATATATAAGTTTGGGAAAAACAACTCATATTTGTTGCTTGGGTAACCCTAGAGCAGTGAGCTCTCCACATTCACTAGGTTTACGAGCACAGGAAAGAAAGTGCAAAAACCATTATTTTTGTAAGTGATATTTTTTAACTTGGTAGAAGACCTATTTGGGAATCTCTAGGTCCTCCAGTATGACTTTATGGTGAACTTCTCATATATATTGACCACTAGAAGAGCAAAAGACTCACAGATAGAACATTTTAGTCAAATCTGGGAATAATCAAATCAGTAAAAATCAAACCTACAAATGTAGAGAGCTGACTATACTTGATATATAATTAACTATAAGATATTTAAGAAAATGGAAAATAGGAAAAGGAAAAGAAGGGAAAAAACTAAGGAAGCAGGCAAGGTAAGCGAGACAAGACAAGGAAGGAGAGAAGGAGGGATGGGTGTTTATGCATGCCCATTTCCAACCTAGTCTCCCAGAATAACAAAGAGGTTTCACCTTAGGTGTCAGGACCACAGCAGATCCTCCACTGATACTAATGATAGGTACATGGGTCTGGGATGAGATGAAGTCAAGTATCTGTGCCACAGCTTCTGTGCCGATGTTGTCCTCAAAGACAATTCCGTGGATCTTTGTGCTGGATAGTATACCACAGATTTGGGTCAAGAGAGTACTGGGGTTGGTGTCGTTCACTATCACTGTGACTGGATGGATCTCCAGAGGCATGTCCAGGAAGCTTTGGTGCGACAGACGGTTGCGGAGGTGGAGAGGGTACACGGAGCCTCCAAACACCACAGCCACATTCACTACTGGCTCCCTGGAACTTGGCAAGAAAGTATCCATCAGGACAGCTGAACAGCCCAGCACCATGGACAGCACCAGGGTGTTTCTCAGAGCTCTGCCCATGTCCAACATGGAGTCCCTGCAGCCCAGAACAAAAATAAACCACAGTTGGAAAAAGCAAAAGTAAAAGAACTTGAAATGCAGGGAATGGTAGAAAGATACGAACATTACTCTTCACCAGTAAGACTTCAAAGGCCTTTTTACACATTGTGCATCAGGAGGTCTGTTTGCCAATGAATGTAATGGGACAGAGTGTCAGTTCCAGTTTAGTGGAATAACCGCATACAATACTATTCCTAAATAGCCATTTCCTCCAGTAATATTGTATACAATATTGTAAGTATTGTATACTTTAGATCAAAACCTAAAATGCATAATGTGCAAAATGGTCCTTATAAAGACATGAATACAGTTCTATGTGTAGTTCTCCCCTTACTTTTAGACATGTTTATCTGGTAGTTCTACCTCATATCACATCAACACACTTGAGCCAAGACCTGTTTGATGCTGATGGAATGCAAGGCTCCACCAATGGTTTCAAGTCAGAGAACATTTGTGGGAACATTTCCAACCAATCAGTAGCTATTTCAGCTATGGGAGTAAGCTGTGCCCAGATACCATCTCACTGCTCTTTCTTAGCCTAGAAAAAGGTTTTGTACAAGGCACTAGATACCTCCTTGCATACTGACTGAAGAAATACTTATGCTGGTACACATCTAATCCAGTTTTACCAACTTCTTCCATTTCTCCTTGTCCTTTCTCTATCCCCAAATCCCTATTCTGTCTCCACTTTTTCCCATACCATAAACTTTCCTTTCAATTCTATCCCTTTCTTCACACAGTTCCATGCATCAAAAGTGGGGAATGTGTTTTTCTGTTGTGCACCATATTTCCTCTTATACTTTGTCAGAGACTGAATGTATCTAAAAGAGCCAATCGTGAATAAGAGTGTGCTTTGCTTTCCTCTTCACTTTTCTTCTTTTCAGAAACCTGCTTTTTTTGCCCCTGACTCCCCGCCTCTCTCTTTTTTCTAATCAAGTGAATCTGTTTTCTGGATGAACCTCCTTTTCCACCCAGTAGGACTTTAGGCCATTTTTTTCAATTAAGAGGGGCTGGTGTTTTGTTTGTTTAACTGGCCAACTCCCCACTTGTTGCTTGGTGGATCAAGGAGGAGAATTGTCAGCTTTTTCAGAGATTAGCCAAGTATGGCTACTTCTGTTTTCCTAGAATACTGAAATAGCGTTGTGTGTTAGTCAGAACTAGCAGGTGAAAGCTCTACTGCGTGACAAACAAATAGAGGGGATGATTGTCTGGAGAAGGTTTTCTGTACTCCTTCTGGCCATGTACTCCTTCTCGAAGAATTTCAAACTAAATAACCAAAGGGGAGAAACAATAATGCCACAGAAACCAAAATGCAAAAAGGACACAGCAATCAGAATGGCAATAGTCAAGAAAATCAAGTTTTTGGGTAAAGCACGCCAAGATGCATTTAACACAGAGCTTCCTTATTTCTGCAGTATATAGACAAGATCTTCCCCCACTTCTCCTGTCCTGCTTTAAAACTTGTTCACTTCTCTCATTGCAATTTCCCTCTGCTGCCATCCTGTGGCCAATTTCCTTTTCCTAGAATTAATTTTACTGTATCCTCTCTTGCTTCCTTAGTCCTGCCTATTTCAATACGGCCAGGTTACCTGCCACTTCTTTGTTTTCATTTTTCTTTATGATTTTATTTGGAATGATTCTTCTAAAGCCTTACACCACTCCTGTCAGGATAAATTGCCTGGCGCTTTGTGCAGCTGACAATCAAATATTTAAGAGGAAAGACTCTCATCCCAACGTTCAGCTGCTTCATAAATCATCTCAACTGTGTATTACTTCCTGACATAATTGCTGGCAAGATGTCTTGCTACCAGTCTATCACACAAAATCCTAAAGCTTCATGTTGCCCACCTCACATTTTTACTTCATGAAGTGGAATATCTGTGCATTTTATCCCAACTGAGGAACCTCTCCACACAAATGCGGGACATTCAGCTTCTTTAAGTGGGTCTGGACAGCCAGTCCAAGGGGTCTTAAAGTAGTGGAGTAAACATTGGTCATCTTGTGTAGATACTGGCACCTTCCATCAGAGGGGTGGTATTGGCTCTTTACGGAGTCACCAACTTACCATGTGTATTGTTATCTCTTTTTTATCACAAAATATAGTCAAAACATTGCAGTTTTACTGTTTCTTTATTATATACATTCCGTATTTTCACTTCTGAGAGGATCAGCAGCTAACAGCATCATTTTTTAAACAACCACATAACATTAAAGCAGCATACCAGAAAAAAGCAAAAGATTTTTAGAAACCAACTTTAAAAAGTCAAGAGAATAAAAATCAACAGGTCAGCCAAGCCAAAGAAAAAAGTAGGTTTACATTCAGCATTGAAAGCCAGATGAGGATAAAGCCAACAAACCATACAGCCTTTGGATTCCATGTCAGGGATGCAATGAATTTCCCCCTGGTATTAGTCTAGGCTAGTAATTCCCACCCTCTAGTTCTCAGGTATTTTGGACTCCAGCTCCCAGAAACCTCAGCAGCCTTCACCCATGATCAGAGATTTTTGGGGCTAAAGTCCAAAAACACTAGAGGATAAAAATTTGGGAAACACTGCTCTAGATTTTAATTGAGCTGTCCAGGGTGCTGAACTATTTATTGGTATATGGACAGTATTCCATACCAGTGGTTCTCAACTTGTGAGTCCCCAGATGTTTTGGCCTTCATCTCCCAGAAATCCTAACAGCTGTTAAACTGGCTGGGATTTCTGAGAGTTGTAGGCCAAAACACCTGCGGACCCACAAGTTGAGAACCACTGTTCCATACCTTAGATCAGTGGTTCTCAACCTGTGGGTCCCCATGTGTTTTGGGCTGCAACTCCCAGAAATCCAAGCCAGTTTACCAGCTGTTAGGATTTCTGGGAGTGGAAGGCCAACACATCTGGAGACCCACAGGTTGAGCACCACTGCCTTAGATGGCTCTTTTAAAGTTTATTCACTACTATGACCAGGAAGTCACCAGCCACCATTGTGTCACTGTGGGTTCTACATCACCTCAAACAAAGATATTGATGGGGATGGAACATAAAGTGGGGTCTCGCCTGGTGAAGAGGAAAAGTTGAAAGGGAGGGAATTGTTTCAGGTCCCAGTAGTAACTAATAGCACTTTGTACTGAGGCTAGGAATGAACTGGAAGCAGTGTGCAGTGAAGAATTTGGATTTTGATGCATGACTGACTTCTGTTTTATACCAGATTTCAATTTTTAAAATTTTCATGCTTAGTCCTTGTGAGAATACAGACACATACAGTATGAAGAGACCAGCTGGATCAGAACAAAGGTCTATTTATCCCAGCAAACTGTTTCCTACGGTGTTCAAGCAGATGCCTGGCTAGAAGGCCACAATGGTAAGAGCAATCTGGGAATACCAGTATGCAAAGAATAGAAGACCACATTTCTGTACCTGTTCAGTTCTCACTTTCTTGGCTATCAATACCAATCTTGACTAGCAAAGCCCTGCTGGTCATTACACCAGTCATTTTGTCTCATTTTCCTGTCATTTTCCTTTGATTCCACATAGCCACCTTGAGAGAGAAAAGTAACCTCCGTTATTTATTGCAAATGAGGTTGCTTTGAATACAATTTGCATAAACTTGAAATCTCCTTCCTGCAGGGAAATGCATCTCAGCATTTGAGTCCTATAACTGTGGAAATCTCTCTCTCTCTCTCTCTCTCTCTCTCTCTCTCTCTCTCTCTCTCTCCCAAACACGTACACAGTTGTGCCAAATAAGACTGGGCATTAACAAATGCTTATATTCCAAACCTTTAGAAAATGATGTTGTCTCTCAGTGGTGGAAAAAAGGCCATTCCTTTTCTGAAGCATTTCTTTCTCCCTCTTCCTGTCCTGTTTCAACCCCCATGTAGCTACAAAACCTTCTTCATGAAATTAACTGGCATTCCACCAATCCCTGATTCAAATTCCAAGGCAAAGGTAATCTGTAGTACTTCAATAGAAGTGTATTTTTGCACTTCTATGCAATAGAAGTGTATATTTGCACGTTTGATTCTGGTTTTGGATAAGTTAGCATCCTGGTACAGTGTACATTTCTACCAGAGTATTTCTATCAGTCACCCATGAAAGGAAGCACAACAGCCACAAGAAGAATACCTAGGGCAGCACACTCTCTCACACACACTCACAAACCAGCTATTGACTGGTGTCTGAGTGCCTTCCAGCTATTCTGGTGTACTCAAGAAAGAAATGGCAATTTCTGATTCTCCATTAATCTATTCCTTTCCCAGTTGCTTAAAAACAGCCAAAATGCTCCTAAGTCTATCCCACAGCCCTAGAGCGATGGTACTGCTCCTACATTTGCTCCTACATTTGAGGGGCAATGGTGCTTTGAAAGGAGGTATTAGATGACTCCATCCACCCAAAGCATCTTTGGTGGTATAACCAAGAGTGCTACCAGCACTTCTCACCAGGAGGCTGCTCCTTACAAAATGGAATTTGCTCTCTGCAGGATTCCCACACCCTTAATCGTGGGAGTATGGCCAAGGCACCATACAACAGCACCATAAACAGCTGTCTGTGCTGCAGATAAGGCAAATGAAGCACAACATTTAAGGCAATGATTGAGAGTACAAAGGCAAAATGGCTCAAATATAAGTAGGAAAAATCAATCAGAAACACGTGCCCAGAAAAATGCTAGCATCCCTTCCCTAAAACATCTCTGGAAACCAAAATGAGTACATTGCATTGTACTGCAAGTTATTAAACATACAGGGAATGCATTGCATTATTAAGGACAGTTACAAATAAACTTTTCGGAGAGTAAAAGACGGAGCTTAGAAAGTTACTTTTTATTAGCAGCTAGCTAAATCCGGCCACATTTTGCTATGGCTCAGTCTATGAAATGAAAATGAAAGTTTAAAAAAAGGTATTGCTATGAACATAGATTCACTGAGAAAACACAACATTCAATTCAATACAGAAATCATTTTTAGTTGTAAAGCTAGTGAACTGACTACATTTTTATTTGTCTGTTTTCTGCATAAAGATCTGATGGCTTACAAACTCTGGAGCATGTACCAATGAGAGGAGCAATTGTTTTCTTAATTTCAAACCATGCACTTACAAAGATTTCCCCTGCACTTTATAGATAGTCATAGTGAACACAAGATGTATTGGAAAGTCGTTAGTACTTGAACGCCATGACGGTCGGAATGAGTGGTATGCCAATAACAACCAATCACAGCTCAGCTTTCATTTCTTTTAATACTGTGGTGAGTTGACAGCTGCTCTGTGATTGGTTGGTTTTTCCTGTACTGCTGAGGTAAAAGGAAAGCTGCATTGTGATTGGTTGTTATTTCTTCTACTGCTGAGATAAATTGAAAGCTGTTCAGGGATAGGTTGTTGTTTCATTTACTGCTATGGTAAAAGAAAAGCTGCGCAGAGAATGATTGCTAGAGCTCAGTTTTCATTCCTTATACTGCTGAGGTAAAATGGAAGGTAGGGTGTGAGTGGTTGCTTTGGGTATCACAGATTCTACTTTGTCTATTCCCGGACTGCTAGTTAAATACACATATGTATTCAAATGAAACATTGTGTCAAAATTTCCTTTTACTATAAAATGCAAAATTGTGTCGAAATGTCAAGTCAATCAACTGACTACTTTCTGAGTTTTGTGAGCACAAACATATGCAGGCTGAGATTTTATATATAAAGATTAGTTGTATTTAGGGTTCTAAGATTCCCTGCAGTGAAATGAAATATTTTTAAAGTATTTTTCTTCTTCCCTGCTTCTTAAAAGCAGCAATTTAGTTATTTTAAAAATATATCTCTGAATGTCACAAGCCATGTATTCAAAACATCTTCTGCTCCCAACCACTTAATTGTCACTTTAGCAACTACAACAAAGAATAAGGTGGCAGTGGCAACATGAAGCTCAGCATGAGCTGGCAATTCAACCTGGTGATACATCTTCACCATCACACATAATCATAAAAATGACTGTACAGTTACCTTTTTGCTATTGGGAAAGGAATTGATTCCTTCTAATTCCAAATTTTGTAAGCAACTGGCCCAAAAAGAATGCTTTCAAGAGATACTTTTAAACTCAAAGCTAAGAAAATAACTTTGAAGCCAAATCTTCACACACATGTACCAGGCAATTTGGTGATCAAATGCATATGAGAAAATCTCCTCATGCTATTTCTCTTGAACATGATAATACAATTGATTCATTGATTTCCCAAGTAGTAAAGGAATTTCAAGCAATAATGGTTTGAGTGTTGGATTATGATTCTGGAGACCAAATTCCCTCTCAGCCATGGAAACTCATTGGATAGGTTTGGGTAAGTCACACTCTCTCAGCCCTTCAAATGAAAATTTCCTTACAACTTTTTAGTACTGAAATTGAAAATTCAATTGAATATTGAAAATAACAGTGTAACTATGATGTCAGAGCTCCAACATTATAGATACTTCTGACGATGTCATCACCAGGTTGCGTGTTTTCTGGGCTGTATGGCCATGTTCAACAAGCATTCTCTCCTGACATTTTGCCTGCATCTATGGCAGGCCTCCTCTGAGGTGAAACTTCAGGAGAGAATGCTTCTGGAACATGGTCATACAACCCAGAAAACACACAACAACCCAGTGATTCAAGCTATGAAAGTCTTCGACAATACTATGCCATCACCATCGCCACTTTTGCAGCCTGGCAGCTCCCCAACCCCCAGCATTGCAAAGGAGCTGGAGATGTCTACAGGGGTCTCCCAATCAAAACTGGAACCACATTACAAACATCATTTCCCAGTATTTCAACGTTCAGTGCCTTGGAAATGCTTTGGTTGAGATGCTGTCACACTGTAAATATAGGTTTTATGGGTGTCATTTGGTCATGCAAGATCATTAGCACAAATCCCTGTTATAATTTTGCAAGTCCAGTTGATGATCTAATAACTGTTGAACAGACTGCAAGCCATTGTTTGAGCATTCAAAGAAGGGGGGGGGAAGCTTCCCAGGTGAACATCAATGCAGCATATATAAGAGTTATAGATGTGAACAATTTTCAGAGTGTCACTCTTGCACTGCTAAAAATGTGAGAACTGAAGAAAAAAATTCAAGATGGGTAGAATTCTTACAGGGCATCAATGTCCTCATTTTCTCTACAGCTAATTTATCCACAGCTCTAGCAGTACATCCAGCACCACCTTCTGCCCACCTGTGCTATAGGCAACTGCAGATGACACCACCTCAGTAAAACAAGCTGGGCCAGCTGGCCTTCACTTTTCTTTCTCCCTGCTCTTCTGCAATCTAATCAAGGTGATTGGAAGAACCAGGAATGAACCCCATCTCTCCTGATCTCAAATCTTGCTCTCTCTTTTTCTGTTGAGCCAATACAATGCGTAATCCTGTGCCATTGCACAGAACACGGGGCTTGCCAGGTGAATGTCGAGAAAATTACAGTGCCGGACTGCTGCTGAAATGAAAAGTGTTGAGATGGATGTTGGGGCTAATAAAGGGAGACGAGGAACAAAATGGAAGAAATGAGATGAAGGCTCCTCTTAACTGTCGCACCAATCACAGGAAAGGACAGATGAGGGAGGGAGGAGGTTGGGAGTCCACCCAGGGAACAAAAAGGCCTTCCTCGTGTGCCAGAAATAAGGGGATGCAAAGAGCAAAGTCACATAGGATGAGAACACCAAGGAGTCCCAAGATGAGCTGAATTAAAGTGGGACAAAAAGTCATGAAGACATTTGGAGTGACAGCTGAACTGATACATGGCAGGAAAAGAATTGTTCAGGCAGGGCAGAAAAGGCGGCGTTGCGATCTGCACTCAAAAAAACTAAATAGATTCTAGAGTCTATGATACTTTTAATCAATCCGGAGTTCTGAATTTTAAAAAAACGCTCATACACCTCTGCATGCCATGATATTTACAATTGAACAGGTGCGATCTGCATAATAGCTGCTGTGATATTGTTTAAACAACAACAAATCATTTCTGTAAAATGCCAACATTGGGGACTGAGGGTGTCATTGACAGAGCAGAAGAAGGAAAGGGTGATAAGGGTTTTGGAAGGAGCATTTTACATACCAAGGGAGTTTGCTGAAGAAGGTATGTGAATGTATGTATAGTGAAGTCTTCATAGGACAGACGGCTATTAACTATAGGCACAATACGACACAGCATAATGTGTGCACAAGAGCAAGAAGTATCGAAAAGTGATGATTTTTAAATTTCACAGAAAAAATGCATGAGAAATGTACATTTGGTTCCCATGAAATTAATCCTTGCTGTTCTTCCCTGCAAAGGTTAATTAAAATAGTTTTTTAAAAAAAAAACCAATTTATTTTGGAATGGCAAAAACAGCACATGTTCTGCTATACTCTCGACCACATGTAACGACAGCCACATCACAAAACAGGCAAATGAAAAGAAATGGATACCTATCTCCATCATAAGTTTTAGGGGGGTGGTTTCCCCTCTCTGGTGGTAGAGGTTTTGGAATTCATCTCTCAGAATCCCTAACCATTACTCATGTGGATTGGAACTTCTGGGAATTCAAAGCAAAGGCTGAGAACCACTGAACTAGAACCTTGGGTTTTTGTTTTTAAAAATGACACTTATAAATCTTCCCCAGCCCACATACAAACACATGTACAAACACACTATGTTCTTATCCAGCTTTGAAGGGAAGAAATACTTATTTACTCTTTCATCTTCTACCTTTTGCCTTTACTTTTCGTGTATGTTTAGTTAAAACCCTCTCCTGACTTCCCTGCTGCCCTTTGTTCCACACCAGCTGTCCTTGAACAATTTTATATTCTTAAATGATGCTGCGGAGCAATATTGCTTCTTCCCTTTGCAACTCCTGCTGTCCCTGTGCTGTCAGCTGCCACAACACAGCCTGCCTTCCATTTCAAATAAAATAAATAAATATTTCACAGCCTGATAGGCACCTTCAGTTCCATCAACTCTAAGATTAAGCACCAGCGGTAATAATAAAAAATTTAAGACACTTCAAGGGAAAGAAATTAGCTCTAACTATTTTGGAGAGAGAAATGCAGCCATTCAAGCTGTCAGTCTTGAGAGGACAGAACCAAGGCAAGTTTGGGAAGGGGCGCTCATGCTAACCAAAGAAGAGGCAAGTAGATTTCTGGATTGCTGTAAGTTTTTCGGGCTGTATGGCCATCTTTCAGAAGCATTCTCTCCTGATGTTTCATCTGCATCTATGGCAGTCATCTTTAGAGGTTGGAAGACCTCATAACCTTTAAGATTGCCTGCCAAAGATGCAGGCAAAACATCAGGAGAGAATGCTTCTGGAACATGGCCACACAGCCTGAAAAACTTACAGCAACCCAGCGATTCTGGCCATGAAAGCCTTCAGCAATACAAGATTTCATTGCAAGGTGCTCTTACTTATGACTGCTGCTAGCAAATGTCTAATATATAGTGTATGAAAGTAAAATATGCATGGGCATGCATCTTTTAAATGCATCTGATGATACATTCTTGGAAGTCTGATTGACATATGAGTGTGTATGTGTACATGCATATCTTAGGTCAATACACTTTATCACAGTGGCTGTATAAGGATGAGGCAAACAACCAGACAGGTCTGGATAAAGCTCTCAGGGACAAGCAGCAGGAGGAAAGAGGTTGGATACTAGTCCTACTTGTGTCCAAGGTCTAGGAACTCTGCAAGAAAAATACTGGATATGTCCCCTCAGCCTTTCCCAACACTGACCCTGTTTCTTCCCATTTGTTAACAGCAGTCTTGCATGAGGAAAAGTAGCAAGCCAAATTTTCCCAATCTGTTCATCTCCATGCCAGGAAAAGTTCTTCTCCATACCAGGCTGCTCTTAAAACGCACCAGACGAGACCAATAAAAATAAGTTGGCAAGCCCAGTTCTCCAAAAGCATTGTTGAATGAGCTCCCACCCCAGTTTTAATACAAATGTCACCATCCAAGCGTGAATGCTAACATGTGGCAAAGAAAATGCACATATTAACAAGCAACATTCTGCTCGTGATGGCAAATACGATTATGAGGATGGACCGGATAGGGGCCAGTTTTGCCCTACAACATTGGTCTCCCAATCTGTTGCAATCACAAACATTGGTTACATCTTTCCCCCTCTTTTTACTGCAAAATGTCAGCTGCCAAATGGAGACTTGGAAAAAACAGCTGTAATAAAAAAAACTGGTGCTGCTCTGTAGCAAATATGCTGCTGCTCTGTGGCAAAAGAGGCATCTCTTGCTGAATTGACCCTTGCTTGCTGGGATTCATCCAGACAGATGCAAGGAGTCGGTTCAAGGGCCACAGGCAGAAATGCTGCCTTTATTATTTCCTTCTCCCTTGTATCTTCCCTTAGCAACCCTGTCTTCCCTACGTTCTAGGTCTCTCTCCACCTGATGTAGTCAGCACCTCTTCATAAGGAATCTGAGAGGGGACCATGAACAAGGCTGGAAACACTCCATCTTCTATCAAGTGAGTTTGAGCCTCCAGCTAATGCATTATAGCATTGAAATGATTGAGCCTAGAATAGTTTAGATGGCCCAGCTATTTTGTGTATGGCTCTAAGCAGCATGGTAAGGGAGTATAAAACATCTCAAGATACCCCATCCTTGGCAATAAGACAATGAAGTTGCAGCAAAAGGCCATGTTAGCGGGTCAGTGAAACTGCTCTGGATTTCAGACTGAAGTCTAAAAGATCTATCCAGAATTCTGGCTCTACTTGGAGCATTGGGTCAGGGGACATGATAAAAGCCTCCCCACAGGATTGCAAGACATCCGGGGGTCCCCTGGGCAACGTCCTCATAGACGGCTGATTCTCTCACTCCAGAAGTGACGAGAAGTGACTTGCAGCATGTAACCAAACAAGCAAACCAACCAAAGGACCTTTTCAGGACCAACCATGACAATAATCTCAATCAAATTGGAAGGCATGTCAGCTGCCAAAGAACAACTGCTCTATGAACTGTGTCGAGATAAGAAATGTGATGTGCTGTGTGTCCAAGAAACATACAGGGATAAACAACAGAAACGATCAAAAGTTCCAGGAATTATCTTAGTAGCGGAAAGACCACTTGCGCAGTATGGAAGCGCTGTCTTTGTAAAACCAGGCCTACAAGTCAGCAGTGCCCACAACACTGAAGAAAACAATATAGAGGTTATAACAGTAGAGCTTAATAACATTACAATTACCTCTGTGTACAAGCCTTCAAATGAACAGTTTTGTTTCTCCTCCCCCAAGAACTTTGATAGGCACCAAAGAGCCGTAATAATTGGTGACTTTAACAGCCATAGCCATATATGGAGCTATGCTCAAGAGGATACAAATGGAGAGGCTATCCTCTCCTGGTTTGAACTGCACAAACTATCACTCATTCATGATAGTAAGCTCCCACCATCCTACAACAGTGGGAGATGGCATCAAGGATATAACTGTTGCAACCTAGACCTTGAGGATCCCTCAGTAAACCACCATGAAGCAGCCGTGATTAAATGCTTTATTTAGAATAGATAATAAAAGGAAGAAAGGATAAAAGATAGTCCACTGATGCTCCTAGCATCCAAGTATTGCAAGGCAATAGTCTTTAAAGAGTCCAAAGATCCAATAAATGAAGAAATAGTCTTGAAACCCCAATAGGCTAAAATCCAGGATAAGTCCTTAGGCAAATGATGGCTTGGCTTGGTACTTGAGCACGGTGACGTGGAGGCTCTGTGGCCTAAACCTGAACTTGAGTTCCGTGGAGCTTGGCAATGAAAGCTGAACATTGGCACGAGATGCCGAGCACCAACAGGAACCAACTTAAATAGGCCCACCAATGTTTTGGTGTCGAAGGCGCTGACTTCGGCGCAATACTTTCTCAGGAACAGTTTGAGGGTCTGACTTTCCCAGGCCTCCCTCGGCAGGCAAATATGTCAGCTCATTAGCGGCTGCACCTGGAGGAACGGGGGAAGGCGAGGTTTCGCTTTCCCAGCGTTTCTTATCCACTTGGGAAGAAAGAGGGCTGCGTCTGGCCTTGACTGCTGGTTGATGCGGAGGCCTCTGCAAAAGTTCTCTCCCAGGCCTGGCTGGTAACTTGGACTTAACATGGCTTCTGTCTGGCTTGGCTATGAAGTCAGGCTGGGGCATGACAATAACCCAGATCTCTTATTTGTGAGTGACAACATTGTGCAGCAATGTACTAAATCAGTGGGACCACCAATACCAAACACACAGCACTGATCAATAGTATGCCAACTGTTCCCAAATATAAGGCCTCAGGAAGTAGGATTTAAATGAAGATTCAACTTCAGAAAGGCAAATTGGACTAAATTCTCAGACATGTTAGATGACATGCTCATATTGGTTGCGCCAATCCCTGAGGAATACGAGCACTATCAAAATAGTGAAAACCTACTCACGGGCCCCTATACCGAGAGGCTGCAGAACCCACTACCTTCAGGGCATTACTCCTGAAACAGCTGCCTTGTTGGAAAACTATTACAGGCTTCATAATGAAGAGCCATTTAGTGAGCAAACTCTTCAGGCAGTGCAGAGGATTTTGTTCTTCCATCTCTGAAGCCAAGAAAGAACAGTGGATAAAGCTCATAACAGAAGTCAACATGGGCAGGAGCAGTCAGAAAGCATGGAGGCTGCTAAGACAGCTGAGCAATGATCTCACACAAACTAATACCCATGCCAACATAAAGGCAGATCAGATAGCACACCAATTCTTGAAGAATGGGAAACTCAACCTTGCCACCAAAGTAGGAAAGAAACCAATAATAAGACAAGCAGATAACGAGAACGACGACATTCATGAACCTTTTACATTTGCTGAATTGGACATTGCTCTCAATAAATGTAAAAATGGCAAAGCAGCTGGCCCGGATGATCTACGGATGGAACAAATTAAGAACTTTGGCCCAAAAGCAAGGTGCTGGCTGCTGGAGCTGATGAACAACTGCACTGCATCCTGTCAGATCCCCAAAATCTGGAAGAAAGCAAGAGTCAGAGCCATCTTGAAACCAGGCAAAGACCGTAATGATCCAAAAAGCTATAGACCAATCTCCTTGTTGTGCCATCTTTACAAAGTTCTGGAAAGACTTACTTTGCATAGAATTATGGAAAAAATAGATCCTTTCTGATTCCACAGCAAGTTGGCTTCAGGAAAGGCAAAAGCTGCACATCGCAAGTACTGAACCTGATTCAGCACATAGAATATGGCTTTGAAAGGCAACAGATGGCAGGAGCTGTCTTTATAGACCTTGTCAGCGGCATATGATACTGTAAACCACCACCTCCTCCTGAGAAAAATGTATAATTTCACAAAGGATTACCACCTCAGCCGCCTCCTAGGAAATCTGCTACAAAACAGGAGCTTTTTTTTTAGTTCCAGGGCCAAAGAAGCAGATGTAGAAAACAGAAGAACGGCCTGCCTCAGGGGAGTGTCCTTGCTCCATCAATGTTCAACATTTATACAAATGAGCAGCCATTGCCAGAAGGGACAGGGAGTTTCATCTATGCTGACGATCATGCCATTATCGCTCAAGCAGGGAGCTTTGAGATGGTTGAACAGAAGCTCTCTGAGGCTCTAAATGATCTTACTGTCTATTACAGGGATAGCCAGCTGATTCCCAACCCATCTAAAACACAGGCATGTGCTTTTCATCTTAAGAACAGACAAGCATCCCAAGTTTTGAGGATTAACAGGGAAGGAATCCCACTGTAGCATTGCAGCATACCCAAATACCTGGGAGTTACCCTGGACTGTACTCTGACCTATAAGAAGCACTGCCTAAATAACAAGCAAAAAGAGGGTGCTAGAAAGAATATCATACGAAAGCTGACTGGCACAACCTGGGGATCACAACCAGATACAGTGAAGACATCTGCCCTTGTGCTATGCTACTCTGCTGCTGAGTATGCATGCCCAGTGTGGAACACATCTCACCACGCTAAAACAGTGGATGTGGCTCTTAATGAGACATGCTGCATTATCATGGGATGTCTGTGCCCCACACCACTAGAGAAATTACACTGTTTAGCTGGCATTGCACCACCTGACATCCGCTGGGAAGTAGCAACCAATAGTGAAAGGACCAAGGCAGTGACATCTCCAGCCCATCCCCTGTTTGGGTATCAGCCAGCATGCCAATGACTTAAATCAAGAAATAGTTTTCTAAGATCTACAGAAACACTTGCTGGAACACCTCAGCAAGCAAGAGTCCAAAAGTGGCAGGCTAAAAGCCAGAACCTCAATCAATGGCTGATACCAATTGAGAGACTCCGTCCTGGGCACACAGAAAACTGGGCGACTTGGAAGGCGCTGAACAGACTGTGCTCCGGCACCACAAGATGCAGAGCCAACCTTAAGAAACGGGGCTACAAAGTGGAATCCATGATATGCGAATGTGGAGAAAAGCAAACCACATACCACCTACTACAATGCAACCTGAGCCCTGCCACATGCACAATGGAGGACCTTCTTATGGCAACACCAGAGGCACTCCAAGTGGCCAGCAGTTACTGGTCAAAGGACATTTAATAGAATACCAAGTCTGCAAACTTTGTGTTTTGTTTGTTTGCTTGTTTGTAAAACAATACAACTGTTTGGTTCGCTCCTGACATGATAAATAAATAAAAATGGGTCCATCACTTTATACAGATCCTTTATAGTTTAGATTGAAATCCAGAATTATTTCACTGTGCTATTGTAGCTATTGTAGTTAAGGCCAGGATACACAAACCCAATCCAGCCACATAAGCATTTCTATGCCTTCAAACATTCAGGTTAAATACAAGCTGAGACTTTTCATATTATCTGGAAATAGTACTCTGATATACTATAATGCCACTTTATCTGCCATGTCTGTATCCAGTGGAATCCAGAGATTTTGAACTGATGAAAGGGCTTTTGGAATCCTCAAGCAGTGGTTCTCAACCTGTGGGTCCCCAAATGTTTTGGCCTTCAACTTCCAGAAATCCTAACAGCTGGTAAACTGACTGGGATTTATAGGAGTTGTAGGCCAAAATATCTGTGGACCAACAGATTGAGAACCACTGCTGTAATGCCTCTGACCAAACTGCAAATCCATGTAGCCATGGCAGCTGACACAGAGTCCTAGTGCTATAACTGTGCAGTGTGAAAACGTCTCTGAGTCGGATCTGAATAGAGCCCAATCTCAACTGAAAAGAGCCAAAAGAAACCACAGAGCTGAGATTGCAGGCTTGTGATGATTGTAGTACTATGGAGATGTTGCCATGCTACGGTATGTTATTGTGTGTAAGTGCGAAGTTGAAACACCAATCAGTAATGCTGCATTAAATTGGCAGATGGCATCATTATTGCTTCAACCCAAGCATGAAACATGTAAGGTTATGATTCCTCTTTTGAAGCTATCTATCTACTCTATACTGTTGGGTAAAGATCTCATATTTTCTACTCTCCTTGACAGCCATTCTGTGGTGTCTCAGGCCATCAGAGGTCCCTTCTCCACCCTTGAAGTCGGACAGGCCAGAGATAAACATTCTGTATTCCAAGCAGACTTTCCTTTCCTGTGCTATGGCATCTTCCATTATTCATGCTAAATTTAATTTTTCACATTGTGATTGTACTTTTTATGAGGAATGGCTTGTGACAATTAAACATATGAACAAACTCTCTTTGTAATAACTTTTTCATATTTTGGACAGCGCTCCAGAAATAGTTTTTAGGAAAAAAATTACTCTGCTAGAGATGATAAATGTGTTGCAACCTGACTTTAGAGTTTTCTCATCTTAAGTCAGTCTATCTGTAATAGCCAGTACATAAAGTCCCAGATTAGTTTCAGCAGACCTGGCCCTCTCCTTCTTACAGTATGACCGGAGATAAAGGAAGTTATAGTCTAGTTGTAGAAGGGAGTCATATTAGGCAATTAAACTTGCAGTGCTAGTAGCAATCATATATATTTCCACCCGACTCATCAGTTCTATACATGGCCTCACTATTTTTTTCCATATAATTTTATTGCAAACATATGAGGAATGGGGAGGGGTACAAGTGTGGATATATGGTGGTGTTTGGTATATGGTGGTGTTTGATCTTTAAAGATTTTATTACAAACTTACCATCCAATAAAATCAGCTTTGAACAACTTATATGTTTTTCTTCTATCCTAATTAATAATTTTCCAATATTCTCAAATATTCCTGTATAAAACTCCTTCCTGCAATGCCCCGCAGGCGGACGATGGGCGGAAAACAGCAGCAGGAGCACGTGCGGCGGTGGGAGCGCGCAGTGGCGGTGGCAGCGGGAGCGCGTGACAACGGGGGCAGGTAGATCTTTTGGACTTGGTTGCTTTAAGAGT